>BTHU01000012.1:69460957-70033457 GCA_036184795.1 Tokudaia tokunoshimensis | reverse complement strand
AAATTATTTCTGGGAGGGCCAGTATCAGTCTGTGGAGGCTGAAGTCCTTGCCCAGTGGAAGTAGATTAGATGTGAAAATGAAAACAGAAGAAACATCACATAGCAACACTTTCTCCCCTCTCTTTTGTAGCTACTAGAATTATGTGGCAGTTATTTGAAAGGACTGTCAAGGGCTTTTCCTCTTCCTTTTTAATTAAATAAATAACATATCACCTTGGAAATTTTATAAGCTATAATAAATCATAAACAAGATGCTAAAAAAAACCCTTACATTTTATTTTATCACCCAGACAGAAACCCTAATAACAGTTTGGTACATACCTTTCTGGAATTTTCTCTATCTGTTACAAAGTTTAAAACATGTAGCATCTGCAGTTTTATATGTGTGCAGAAAAGGTCAACAAACATTATTTTGCATTACAATCACTTGGTGACATGCTGAGCTATTTCTTGTTTGAATATTTGCACAGTTTTCCAGTTTTGGGAGAGTCAGAATTTTTTGGTTATCCTATACTATTTCTGTGGCAGCACCTCCATCTCTCCACTAATCCTTTAGTTTTTGTAGGGACTGGTTTTGTGCTCTGTAGGTCTTTGCAACTGCTCATTGAATAAATGAATCAATTACTGCCTTTGATTAAAAGATTAATTTTTAATTATACTTAAAAACAGGTTGAAATAAATTGGTGTTAGCATATTTTATATGCTTCCCCCTCCCTCTGGGAACCAATAAATTTAGGAATTTTGAAATTTTAATTGCAGAAAAATGGCCATCTAAAAAATTCTTCAAATTGTAACAGATAGTCCAAAAAGATGTCTCAGGAATATGTGAGTGGTCTGTGAAGATGGACAGTGCATAGGTTTTGACTAACCTTTTCAACAGAATATGACAGGCCACTTGCCCAATGAGAAGGACGTGTGTGAGAGATGGAACCTATTGACAAAAATATGGGGGACTCGAAGGACATGTTTATAAGCACGGCTGATGGAGAATATAGTGAGAAGATGATATGGTTGAATGAACACAATCAAGATGGGGTGATAAGTACCTCAGTTTACATTTCACCGCTATGTGAGTTTGGACAAGCCTTACAGCACTTCCGTTTTCCTCTTAGAAATTCAGACTTTGCAGTTACAAGTCGGATCATGTACCATATCAGACTGAGAAGCCGATTATTAAGGTGAAAACCTTTCTATTGTGCCAGTACTGATCTGTGGCTGATGGAAGGTTATGGAGTGACTAGGCAGTTGAATTGGGGGTCAGATGAACACTGGTTCTTGTGTGGTTGTGTGCCTCAGAATCCTGGGTAGGAATTAAGAGGAGAATGTATGCTTTTTATCCTTTAAGTCTGCCACTGCAAGCCCTTGGAGTTCCCAGGAAGGTTAAGTAAATCTAGACAATGTTTTCAGATTGTCTCATATTGGGTAGTATTCTTGATCATGAGTAAAGAGGCAAATGGTTTTTTAGAGTAGCTTAACTCTTCCTGTTTTAAATTTGTCTCTAGATTTTCTTTCTTTAGATTGTCTAAGCTGATGAGACAAGGTCCCACCCTGCACACAGACACCCAACTTTGGTAACTACTTGGCACACAGAGCTTGTTTCCCTACTGTTTGTTACAGAGAGGAAGTGGCTTTAAAGAGGTATGTTCAGCTTAGTGTGGGAATAGGTACCAACATAATCAAAATACCTCATTTGAAGGTGGTTTTCCCTAAATTGTGGTCCCAGGGGATCATGGCATGGGAAAGCTTTGGTGTATTAACTTCTGTGATGTATTACATTAGCTGGGCCTTGGACACAAGTCTGAGTAGAACCAAGCCAAGGTTAAATTGTACAGGGCCTTTTCTAAGTCAAATAACTTTCAAGGAATTTATCACATATAACTTCTAGAGTGTCACTGGAGAAGTGAAAAATAATACCAGAAGTCATTGTATTCCCTGCTTGAGATTTAGGACAGTTACATTACTTTAAAATATATCTGTGTTCATGGCTGTCACAAGAAATCCTAACAAAATCCACACATTTGCCACATCCATTACGACTGGAAAGAATTGCTTTGAAATGCTTGCTCTAACAGTTACACAGCTTCAACTTCCTTATTTGAGGTTGGGCATTGCTAGTTCTGGGCTCAAAGTTTTCACCCAAGGGGATATGTGATGGTTGGTACACCCACCAACCACTAAGTACTCATGGCAACGAATAGTCCCAGCAGCCAATGTCTATAGAGAACTCAGTCCTTGTCATGAATTCTAGGAGTCAGAGGTACACTGCAAAGTTTGTGTTTTATCTAATGTAGTCTTCACAGCAGTACTATATAAACTGGTATTATTCTCCTATTAAAGTGGCAGATAGGAAAAGAGGTTAAGAAATTTACCTAAAGAAGTTTACCTAGTAGCTCATTGATAGCAGGAGGGATTTGAGGCCAGATTGGACTAAAGAGTGAGACCCGTCTCATCAGAACCAAACAAAAGTTTATTTACTGTCATGTAAACATTATATAGAAGGACTTGGTTCAAAAGCCAGGTAGGTAGGTGTAGACTCAAGGGTTTCCTACCTATTCTTTGTCTGCAGAGTCATGCTTATAGAGAACAGTGAACAGGCAATCCATATTACCCAGTAACCCATGGTCCCCAAGTAATTCTATTTGAATTATCTTTAATACTAACAACAATGAAGAGAGAAATCCCCTAAGCATGTAATGTAAAAGATATTTGAATAGTAGTGATTTGCATGGCGAGTCACCCAATATATTTTATTACAGTTTCTATGATGGGTCATGCCATCCAAACAGAACCAGCTAGGGGAGCACATCCTCCAAACCTCTGGTACTTTCCTTTGCATGTTTTGAACTATGTTGCTTTCAAATAATTCATTGACCCTACAGGGAGCCCTAAGATTCCCCAGATTTAACCTAGATTTCCTGAGAGACTTGCCCAGCATGGGGTATCAGTTTGTAGAATACATAGCAGGGGGGAAGCTGCACTTATCTGGGGTGGGGTCCAGTGCCTTCGTGGAGTACACTGTACATTTTAGGCAGGGTAGAAGGCAGTGTTTTATATCTGTCATACTTAGCACAGCATCTAGATTCTGTGTGCTCATCATGCTGTGCAATAGCTCGCCTAAAAAATATGTGCTGATAATGATATTATCATCTTGTTTTGTGCTTAATAACAAGACGGATAAAAACTGTAGCTACTCATGAGTACAAAAGCGAAAAAGAAAAATGGCAAACGAAAAAGGTAAGTCATTTGTTGTAAGAACCTACAAATAAATTAAACCTTGCCTAAGATGTATTGATTTTCTGTGGCCTTGCCTGTAGAATAATGTCAAGGGTTCCTGACAATCCATTATATTCAATAGGCGAAATCTCCTTATAATTTTTTTCTCTTTCCTGAACGATGTATAATCTATTTTTTCCTTGATGAAAAAGCAGTGCTTTATAAGCTTGAGAATTCTTTAAGGCTGTGAACAAAGGGGGCATGCTGTATATAGAGAAGTCTCTTGTGATTATTCCTTCAACATCACATATGGACAACAGTGGTTATAACTGACCCTAGGAATTATTAGACAAATCTGAGCACACATAGACTACTTTGTACAGCAGCAGATACCTGAAATCTGGAGGTAACCATTGGGCTATCTTTATCATGAAGTGGAGAATGGTACCTTGTGGGGTAGAGATACGGCTTAGAGGCCAAGAGTATGTATTGCCCTTGCAGAGGACCAGATTTTGGGTTCATTGCCCATACGGGAAGGCTTATAACTGCTTTGTAACTTTAGCCAAGAGGATCTGACACCTTTTCCTGACCTCTATGGGTTCTCACATACACATAATTTAAAAACAGTCTTAAAAGAAATACCATGCTAGAGTGAACATTCTGCATTTTTCTCCTAAAGAACTTAGTATTATAGGATGAATAATCATATATTTCTGACTAATATTCAGTGTAGAGAAAGTATTATAAAACAGTTTCTCCACAATTTAAAGAGATGCTCCTCTTGAATACGCAATAATCTGATTGGTTTTACCCCGGACAATGAAAATTCTTCCACCTACAGTGAGGTTGAAGGGAAGATGGATACAACATTTCTAGTACAATAGTGACACCAGTCCTTATAATATTTATCCCTGCAATTACTCTGTGTAAGAACATGAGTGGGTGTATGTACTCCCAGTCTTATACATGCATGTACTCTTTCTGCCCACAGTCTAGTTGCAGAATGGAAATTAAGGTCCTAAACCTGTCTTGACTGACTGGGAGTCTTCCATTTTTAGGGTTTAATAGTAGTATTTGGTTTTGAAATTGGCCATTGAAAGGCCTGGAATGTCACAGTCCTATGGCCTAATTATGTGAATGTGGAAACCTTGTTATCAATGTCTAGGCTGCTCTGGGATTTGGTCAAGTTATCTATGTATTTTAGACTCTGGCAATGGCTACTTAATTCTCAAGGTTCAACCTAGATTTCCCAAGGGACTCTCCCTGCCCACCATAGACCATTAACAAGTCAACAAACACATGGAAGAGAGACTCCAGCTTTGGAAAGAACCTAACACACCCCTGGAGAATAACTTGGGAAAGAGGCAATCCCAGTTGATGTAACAAAGTGTACACCTCAGGACTCCTTTCATCCTAGAAAGAAAACTGCTACAGCTGTACAAAACCTCTTATCTATATTCAGACAAATACAGAGATTTGAAGCAGGCATATAATGCAGATGCTGAAGTGAACCTGCATCACTGACACTGAGCAAATGGTCCTTTGTGAACACGCTCATTCATCTATTCCATAAACTACCAGTGAGAGCTTATGATGGGCAGGTACTATGTGGGGCAGCAGAATAAGAACTAAGCTGTGCCCAGACCTGTTTACAGCCTGTGGATTGCAGTACAGAGACTGAAGATGTGTGAAAACCTAGCTGTATGTGGAGGAGCCTCAGGGTGATGTATATATAAGGTGTCTAGGGCTGGGAAAGCCATTGGAAACTTCCCAAAGGGAGGGGCTAGCTTCATAGAGAAGGTGTTTCCTAAGGGTTCAGAAGAATTCCTTCATGTTAACTGTAGGTGTCATGCAGGAGATATGGGCAGAGGCTAGGGGTGATGGACACCTGGGGTCCTCAAACAGGATGTGAAATGGGAACTGTAGGCTGACTGCAGAGCAATGAGAGGGAGGGTGTGATGAGATTTCTAAATTGGGGCTGAGAGGAAGCAGTGTGGAGGTGATGGTAACTGTCCACAGTGAGATTCTTCCAAAGCTTTTCCTCTGCCTCATGAAGATATCTTTTTCTCCTCCTTGTTTCCCTTTTCCTTCCCAGATAAGTTTTCGGAGGTGGCAACCTAGGTTCCTCCTCATCCTCCTTGCTCTCCACCCCTATTAGCAGTCCTCAGAGGTTTGTTCCCCACATACCGCCACTCCTGAGAGCCTGCTTTGGCAAAAGTCTCCAGCATCCTGTTAACTGTAAGATCCAAAGGACATGTGCCAGGTCTCTCCCTATCTATGTCTTCAGATAGGCTATTACTGTTGGACTCAAAACCTCCCCCTGGCTCTAAATGGTGTCAACTCTCCTTCCTTTATGTACACATGCTGTGGAATTGTCCATGGGCTGCTTCTTTCTCCACCAGGTATGCCCGGTGTCTCACACCACTCCTTTCTTAAACCAGTGTTACTCAAACTCTGTCATCTCTCTAGCCCACTGCGTGCCTTTCCCCACTTCATGATAAAGACAGTCCAATGGTTACCTCCAGATTTCAGGAATCTGTTACTGTGTGAGAAAGTCTGTGTGTGCACACAGAAGATCTCACAGGAGATCTGGACTCAGATAGGTGGACCACGAATTATAATTCAGTAGTTCTCTGGTTTAGCTCAAGAATTTGCACACAAGAAAACAAGTTCTGGAGGACTGTGGTTGCTGCTGGCTGCCAGGGTCCACACCATGAGATCATTGCCTTGAAACCATCATTTCTATGCCTTGACTTTGGTTACCCAAACCAACAACATGGACAACCTCAAACTTAGCTATCCCACAGTGTGCTATGGGCATCTAGCACTTGGCCTATATATAATGGGGCATATTAAACTCCCCTGACCCTGAGTCTTCACAGTCCCACAGTCTTCCTTCTGCACTCACTGCCTTAGAGAAAAGGACTGCCGATCTCACTACCAGCCACTGTTCAAAATCTCAAAATTCCCAGGGATGGAGCTGCTGGTTCACTAATTCTGATTCCCATATTGTTCCTGAGTCTCTGTCACTGCCGAGGTGCCCCAATCTCTCCCCCAAACAGGAATTATGGTGATACCCTTACTATTTCCAATCTCACCTTCTAAACCCACCCTCCATGTTACTATCAGAGGGATTTTGTAAGTGTCGCTCTGAGCAGCTGACATGGGTGCAATCCTATCTTCCTCATATCCTCAACAGACATACTGGTCAACCCGTGAAGAACTTGTGTTGTTTGGCTGAAAACCCTCGTTGACCTTCACAGCTCCCTGGATGGCCATACATAGTATGTGCATTGTGTACACTATGCATACGGTTACTACTTTAACACACCAGGCATTTTAGCTGCAGAAATAGCATCAATGCCTAGGAAAGTGTAAGGTATCCTGAAAGGTTTAATACGGCTTGTTTGGACTTACAGGAAGAAATCAGTTGCTTTGAAACTGCAAGCACTGTTACATACCTTTAGATTTCTCTGGCAACCACTCTAGCTCTGAAAGCAAACTGCAGATTGTATTGTTTTTCCTTGCTAACAAATAAGTCTGGGTGTTTTCTTTTTCCTCTCTTAGCAATAGAGACACAGTTGGCCCAGTATTTCTTTCAAATAAATCCATGTTCAAAACAATAAGACATATACTCTTACACTTTCCCATACCTACTTGCTCTGGAGCTATAAGGACTGAATGAGGGAGAATTGGGTTTTAGTTCTTGCCTGGAAACAAACCTCCCAATCTTGGGCACCCAGGCTCTTTTCCTATTAAGGGTGGTACCTGGTTCAGTGAAGCCATTTCTTAGGGGAAGTTTCATGTATTACCAAAAATTTCAACAGAGTGTAATAAAGTATCCTCAAACTGAGTGGATAAAAGTTCCCCTCCGTATACATGCCTGAGAGGCGAAGAGGTACTGGGGAAGTGTAGAGGTGAAGGGCTGGAGCAATATGAGAAAACTTTGGTGCATAAGGAACTGGACTTGGAGCCTAAAGGAATCACAGTCTCTGCGGACACAGTGGCAGGGGAGCGCTGCTCCAGCAATGAGTCTCTACTCACTACACAGAAGAAGGGAAGCAGATGCTGTCACTACTGGAATTTTCTATACACATCTGTTGCCTAACTGTCAAGTTAACTCATTGGCCCCTGCCTGTGGATAAATTCATTTGTTTCTACTGTCTTTTTAAATTAAAAAATAATGGTTTATATATGTGTGGATGTGTGAGTGTGGTTGCCCTCTGAATCCTGAAGAAGATATTGGATCCCCTGGGACTGGAGTTACAGGTACTTGTGAGCCTTTGGTCCCCTGCAAGTATGAGCTTTTAACTACTGAGCCATTCATTGCTCCAGCCCCTGTTGGTAATGTTTTATTTCTACACATTAAAAAGTTATAGCCTGATAACTACCTGTATCAAAACTATTTTTTTAATATCAATATCCATATTTTTAATCTCAACCCACACCTCCTGAAACATCAGTTTCTTGGGAGACTCTGTTGAATACTGAATTGGAGACTACTACTACTACTACTACTCTTATACTACTACTACTTCTACTCTTCCACTCTTCCTCCTCCTCACTCCTCCTCCATCTTTTTCTCCTTCTTCTCCTTTTTTAAGTGAAAAGGGTCTGCTCAGGTTTGATGAACCATGGCATGCTTCAACTCATATGAACTTGACCAAAACTTAGAACACCTCCATCTAGCTTTTCAAGCTTGTACAGTAAGTCATTCTAAAGCTATGAGAGCCTTCAAACCCTCATAGGTCTCCATTTTGCCATTAGCCACACTAATTTAAACAGTCTGCTGCAAGAAATATTGACAGGTCCCCAAAAGCTCTTCAAGCTTTTGCTGGCTTGTCCTAGTCACCAGCAGCACACATAGTATCTTTTGGAGGCTGCGAGACTAGCCAGCCTTTTAAAACCCACTGCATTGTGATAGCATCATAAGAGGTACTGACTGTGCCAAGGTCTACATTCACATTCAACAGACCCATTATAGACAGCTAGCTGGGTCAGCAAGGAAAAGGATTTAGTGCTCCCAGGAAGTCCTCTTTGGTATGACAACATGCAAATGAAGAATGCAACTAATTAAATACTTCATCGAAACTGCCCGGACCCAAATACATGCTGCCCTGCTGGTTTCGCCTTTAGTTTGTTTACCACAACCGCCAAAGTCAAGGCAGAGTGGGGAAGGGTCACTGTAATATGCAATACAATAAATATATCAATTGAAGACCAACATTAAAAGAGTTATTTGCTAATGGGCACCATGCCAGGGTTACTCAGGCAATGCTGCTTGCAGAATTCCTAAGCTGAGTTCACAAGATACAGATCGATGCACCTCCAAAGAGAGTCTATATCAATCTCCATTTCATTCATTAGCTCCCACTTCGAGCTGGTTGGCTGCTAGTTAACTCTTTAATGTGGGAGAAACTGTCAGTGTAAAGGCCACTGGGACATGTGCTCTTCCCAGCTGTACTTGACCTGTCAATATTTCTTGCAGCAGACTGTTTAAACTGGTGCGGCTAATGGCAAAATGGAGACCTATGGGGTTTTGAAGGCTTTCGTAGCGTTAGACTAGCTTACCATCCAATAGCAAACATTAGTAAATTCATCCCATTGCTGTATTTTACCATCCAGGTGCAGAGAAACCAGGATAAAATTATTTTCCATAGCTCTATCCTTGAACTCAAAGGTATTTTAGACTACACATTATGTAAATGTGGGCTCCTCCACAAAGAGATGCTATCACACCAAGGACTTGGCTGCAGTGGAGATCATTAGTTTGTGATTCAGCTCCAAACAATGAGGGAAGCGAGGCAGCAGCGTCTATAAAGTTAGGATTCATTTTCAATTTGTATTGGTCCAGGGACAACTTTATTGTTGCACAGTGGAAGAACCTGGGTGCTCAGGGGGATGCTTGGTGCATGAACTATTTCAAACCCTTCTGAAAATGTAAATAAGAGCCCTAAAATATAAAGGCATAATTACCAAAACAAAGAATAGTCTCAGACCCCCAGGAAGAGCTGGCTTCGCTTATTTTCTTTCTACAAATATTGAATTTACTAATTTCCCTTGCCTTACTGTTGAATAAAATCAATTTTCTCAGTAGAGCTGATCTCTGCTTTGTTTGAGGTTAGATGTGAAGTTGATATGCATGCTTGGATATACTGTTGTGGAAAAAGCCTTGAATATTTAACCTACGTCACGGTGAGCCCTCCCTTCATCATCCTGTGGGGTGTATATTGATTCATTATTTGACAATCAGGATTCTCCATAGGTTAATTGACATGTTTGGAATTCATGGCAAGAAAGTCTGTGCATTATTTTAAAACTCCTGTCAAATTGTTTGTAGATACAGTTTGATAACAACACCTGTTTTTGCCTCTCTTGGCCAATACAATCCATTGAGAATCCTGGCTTAAAAAATTTCCCCGCAGAATTGTCAAACATATGTATTTGTATTTCATTACTTGGGTAATAGCTGATTTGCCAAGTTCATTTACTACCAGTTGCTTCCCAAACATCTCAGCGGGATAATTAAGGATACTAAGAACTGAAACTGTACCGAGTTGGGGGAGGGGCTGGAGCCACTGCCCAAATCCCAGTCCTGATTAAACTGCTGTCCAGAATTAAATATTCAATAACCGAAAGTCTTTTCCTTCCTTTACTCTGAGCAACTTATCATCAAGGAGATAGAGCTACTCCCCAAGTTGTAAAAAAAAAGAAAAAAAAAAAAGAGACCCCCGCCTGGAATTAACCACACCAATCAAACACATCAAAATCTTATAGACTTTCAAATGAAATATATTTAAGCTAAAAAATTGACTTGGTAATGTTCTAAATGGTTCCTCTCAGTGGAAAGAAGTGTGGGGAGAGAAAATAAATAGTAACTGTGGGAGTAGGTCCTGAAGAGGGCCAAACTGGTTCATGGTTACAGCTGAAAGAGAGCACCAGAGGACTGGGGCAGCTCCTGCTCTCTCTTGAGAAGGAGTCTGGAGAGAGCTGAAGCACGCTAGCACTGGGGTTTAAATACCCTCAAAGAATCTTGCTGGCTCATTGCACAAAGAAAAGAGATATTTTAATCATGAGTTATCTATCATCAGTTGAATTCGAATGCCTGTTGTTTGAAGTCACAAGCTACTGAGTCCTATGATGTAGGTTTTCAGGTGTAGTGCTGGGGGGAAAAAAAGGCACGAAAACCTGAAAAAAAAATATTAATAGCTCGAAGAACATAGAAAAACAAATGGGCATATCCTTGACAGAAGATAACTGCACCTGGAATGATGTCTCTTTTAAATTTTGGACAAGGAGAAGTCAGAATATTCAATGGTGAGTTTCTCAGAATATTTCCTCTGAAGAAAATGAAACTATACAAGGAACTGGAAAGAATGTGTGAGAAATAAACCGTGGAGGGTCTGTGAGTGGCACGGTCATTATAAGGATGGCGAACTCATTTATCAGCCCATAAGCTTTTGGAGTTCATATAGATGGTCCAGGAAGAACACCCATGGGTGCAGTCACAAGTCTAATTGAAATGCAGATGATGTCTGAGTTCTTTGTTTCTTGTCCTTCCTGTTTCAGTGTGTATTCCTTTGTGACTTGTTACACCAGCTGACTCAGGAGACCTCTAACAATTCCTCAGAGAGATACATGTGGTTTTCTGTCTATTAGGCACTGGGTGTTCATGGGGATGTTTTAATATGTTCTGTAAGGCAAAGAAGTCACCTAACAGTGCTGGCATGATCTTGTTTTATTAGCTCTCATTACCTTGGAAAATTGTATAGTTTGAGTCCTGGGGCCCGGGATCTCAGGTTTAAGAGGAAGAAAGGATCATATTCTTCAAAGAAAAGAAAAGGAGCAAGAGAGCTAGAGAGCTTCACTCGGTACATCTCCACAATTTCCGACTTTCAGGCCGCCACTTACAAGCCATTTCTTGACATAACCTTCAGGCTTAAGCATGTGGAACAGTGGACCAACTAGCTTAATAAAAAGACAAAGATGATTTGCAACTAATGGACAGAGCATCTCAACGAGGTGTTAACACATCATTCATTGAACTAAATGCTCTTTCAAACTTGGCCGTAGAAACAATTAAAGAACTGACTGAAGTCTTAAGTTGCTTTTGGACTGTCTGGTACAATTGATCCACAATTATCTTTTTCTCCCTGAAGCCCTGAATGCTACCTCCTTCTTCATTGACTTTAAATTTCTTCATACTTCTAAGCTGTGTCTAGCATACTGAGTATGTGGTAAAGGCAGTATCTATTGGAGAAGGCTATTTTGAGATCTTGGAATCCTAAATATTCAATTAAAAATCAGAGCCTTTTGCCTCTTGAATGCTTAAAACCAACTCCTTAAAACAAATAAAAAACTTATTGAAAATGCAAAGATGATACTGGGCACAGTGATCCCAGCACTCAGGAGGCAGAGGTAGGTGGATCTCTGAGTGCAAGGTAAACCTGCTCTACAGAGTGAGTTCCAGAATAGCTAGGGCTACAGAGAAACCCTATGCCAGGAAAGGGGGGGGGGGAAGAAAAGAAAAAGATAAAAAGAAAGAAAATGTATAGATAAGTGGAAAACTTTAAGACAAAAGAGTAAGCATATTATTTTCACAGGAAATTTGATGACAGGCTTTATAGCAATAAGACAAGTTTGACCCCAAAGTTGGAGGCTTGTGCTACTCATGTGTAATGTGTTCTCATAAGCTGGAAGACTATCACTCATGGGTATGTGGTCAAGGAAATTTGTTCACCATTTTGATATTCTTGGGTAAAGTCTTTGATGGCCTGACAAAACATTGCTGATTGCTTTCCCAAATATTCATTTACATGTCTGTTTAGCTTTTTGTTGTAAAGACAACAGTTGCTTTGTGACAATCTCTGTAAGCATCCAATGGAACACAACCAAATGTGTTTGATTCCTAAGGCACGGTGAACGAATCTGGTGTGGACACAGGCACAGGCATAGCAGCTAACACCACCTGTATAAAGAGTATCTGTCTAATAGTCCACCACTCTTTGTCTTCCTTGCTGAGAGAAATTTTGCAAACTGAGTGAAAACTTTTGAGGATGAAGGGACTCAGCTGTTTACTTTGAGGAGGTTTCTCTGTCTTAAGACGGTACCAATCTTACAGTTATTTGAGCCAAACTGAAGAGTCATTTTGAGTTGTTCTACAATGACCTGCACCTGTGTCTGCATACTGACTCAGGGTTACTGTCACCGAATAACATGTCCATGGATTAATGTTTTAAAAGGCTTTTCACTTGTTTTTGTAAATGATTAGGTATATCTTGATAGACACATTATGAAGACTATTTTAGCTGGGAACATTAACTGCTCAGGTTGCTCAACCTCCTCAGAGAGAAAATCTGAGCTTACACCTGAAGAGAGTTTCACAGTGTGTCAGTACTCAGTATCAGAGGAAAACTGAAAAATAACTTTATTTGTGTACTCCATGGAGAATATTTATCAAAATCTCAGTTATCTTAATGTGGTTTCCTCAGAGTCCAGCACAGTCTCCTGGGGAGATTTTTGTAAATGTTCATTTAAACCTCTACTTACGCCATCAGTGTTCTGTTCAGGAACTTTTCCCCTGTGCCCATGTGTCTAAGGATCTTCCCCACTTTATCTTTTATTAGATTCAGTGTATCTGATTTTATGTGGAGGTCCTTGATCCACTTGGACTGGAGCTTTGTACAGGGAGATAAGAATGGATCAATTTGCATTCTTCTTCATACTGACCACCAGTTGAACCAGCACCATTTGTTGAAAATGCTGTCTTTTTTCCACTGGATGGTTTTAGCTCCTTTGTCAAAGATCAAGTGACCATAGGTGTGTGGGTTCATTTCTGGGTCTTTAATTCTAGTCCATTGATCTATCTGCCTATCTCTGTAAAAATACCATGCAGTTTTTATCCCTATTGTTCTGTAATACAGTTTCAGATCCCCCAGAAGTTCTTTTATTGTTGAGAATAGTTTCATTACCCTGGGTTTTTGGTTATTCTAAATGAATTTGAGAATTGTTCTTTCTAACTCTATGAAGAATTGAGTTGGAGTTTTGATGGGTATTGCATTGAATCTGTAGATTGTTTTTGGCAAGATGGCCATTTTTACTATATTAATCCTATCACTCCATGAGCATGGGAGATCTTTCGCTCTTCTGAGGTTTTCTTCGATTTCTTGGTCCTGTGAAGGCTCGATGATGCCCCAGTGTAGAGGCATGCTAGGGCAGGGAGGCAGGAGTGGGTGGGCAGAGGAACACCATCATAGAAGCAGGGGGAGGAGGATGGGATAGGGGGTTTCCGGGGAGAAAACCGGTAAAGGGAATAATATTTGAAATGTAAATAAAGAAAATATCCAATTAAAAAAAACCCTGCTACTTAGCAGAAAGTTTATAATTTTAGGTTTCTCTGTATCTTCTGTGAATAATAATTCATATGCTCTACTGAATTTTCATTTGACATACTCCAAGTCTTTGACGCTTTGCTGTGGCTTGAATTGTTAACATTAGAAAAGATGTACTTACAGAAAATGTAGAATAATACCGGCACATTAATATTAATCATCTTGAATGCAACCCCTACCCCTATATCCCCTTTTCCCCTTTACTTTTTCTTTTTGCAGTTACCACCTGGATCACACTGTAACTGGCCTATTTGTTCCATTTCCTATTTATTGGCTCTCTTTCTCTCTGAACTATCAGTTCCATGAAGGAAGGAGCTTTGCTTTGTTCACTGGTATGTCCCTGGAACCCAGGATGGTGCTTGACACACAGTAGGTACTGAATAACTCTTTGTTAATGAATGGACCACACTGTCTATCATAGAACAGGGTAATGCAAACTCTGGTGTAATATTTGTTCTCTATGTCTTTGATGCTGTCTTTCCCAATGAGTTAATGATGGCTCAGTGGTCTGTGTTTAATAATCACCCCCAGCAATACTGCAAACAAAGGAGGGTACTGATTGTCACAAACACAGTGGGAGGTACAGGCCCCTGGGAAAATGTTAAAGTATAAGATCATGTAGAAGAAGCATTCTTTCCATACACTTTTGTCATTTGAAATATTTACCTACCATCTGTAGAAAGAAGGCGAACTTCAGGACCTGCAATGTAACTTCCAGAACACAATATTTAGATTCTATAAGGTTCCCTCTGCCAAAAGTAAATTGTAGACAAGTATTTTCAATAGGATGAGGAATTTTAATGTACTTAGATGGCTATATCTTCATATTATTTTTATTCTCTCTATCTACCTCTGCCCCAATCTCTTTGTCTCTCTGTCTATCTCTGTTTCTGCCTCTCTTTCTCTCCCAGTTTGTATGTCTCTGTCTCTCTCTGCTATCTCTCTCTCGCTCTCTCTCTCTTTCATACACATATACATCCCTGCACCCACATACACACTGGTAAAGGAAGAATGTACTGCCAGAGAGACCATAATGTTAATGTGGAAATACAAAGAAAGGGCTGGGACTCAAGTCCCAAATCATGTGCACTTCTAATTCTGCTCCCACTCAGACAGTTGTAGCTGATTCTCTTTGAGAATCCTGTTATCATCAATTAACCATTAAGATCCCTTTTTTCCTCTAAAAATATATATAAAAGCTTGTAAATAGAAGAGATTAGCAATAAGAAAATAAATTCTATCTGTGTAAAGGTCCCCATAACCATTCCTTTTCTGATGGATTAAATAGCCACTAGTTCCATATGGCTTTATCCCCTTCCATCCTTTAGACTTAGAATGTTGTCATTATTTGGATTCTCTAGAGTTAATGTCTGATCCTCCAACCCAAAACATTGCCTCCAGTGAAAGCTGTGTTGTCTATATAATTAATCAGAGGAAACTTCAAAATAGTTTATGCCATCAGTCTCTTTGACGACATACCTAGGTGCTTAGTTCATCTTGCCTTTGGAACGATGCCAGATAGCAACATGTAGCCCTCTTTGGGTGAAGCCTGTCGTAGCTCCTTTTTTGTCACTTCCTCTGTTGAGTGTGTGCTGGTCACTCAAACAATGTGGAGGATTTCACTGATGTACTCAGTGCATTTGTTTAGTCTGCACTTCCTCAAGGTATTTGGAAGGGATTCATCTCTTTTGCCACAGGCAGACTCATCATTTAAGTAGAGAAACTTTGTCTCCTCCTCTTAGACTGTTCTATGGTGCCTACTCTTTAAACTTTTCTACATTCACGACTTGACACTCAGAATCAAAATATAATAGTGACAATTATGTCAGCTGAAATTATTTATTTACTTATTCATGGTATTTTTTTTTTAAGCTAACTGCCTCTTGCATGTTAGGCAAGTGCTCTTCCATCAAATTAGATCCCCATCCAAAGTTTTATATTTTCTATCAGTCAAAAGAGGAAAGGTACTCACATCTTCCCTGTTTTAGCTAGCAGGGAAGAACGAGTGCCAAAGTAACCATTCAGCACTTGAGTAAGATCAAGATACAACACACACTGTATATTTAGTTTGTTTCCAGATGCTAAGAGGTCATCTTAGAGCAGGACAGACCCTTCAGCATCTAACAGAAAATGTACTGTGCTAGGATCAAGCGGTATGGATTTTGCCACTAACAATATACTACCTAGGTAAACAACCTGAGATTAATATATATTCAATTCCATTTTATTTAACACACACACACACACACACACACACACACACACACACGGAACAAGCAGAAAGTAGTTTCAAGGCAACAAACTGGCAGAAATATATATAAATTCCATGTATAAAGGTATGTGGGGGTTGGGGATAGACTTCAAAATAATGATCTTCTGGCCTTTTGGTACCCTGACAGGTTTCGACTTAACTGATGTTCAGTTCATGTATTTAAACTGGGGATATACAATTTTCAACTTTCCTGTTTATGGTACTATGGATAATGCCTATATATAATTAATAAAATGGGAAATTATATAGTTCTTCCCAAATGAGGTTCAGCATTTTAAACCAAAGACAAACTTTATTTTCGATGTCAAGGACCTTTGAGTCAGTCATAAAAGTTCTAAAACTTCACCTCCTACTATAAGAACCATATAAACACAAAATTTTCTATCAATTTAAAGGTTCTTAGCCAGATCTCAGATTTGAGATCTAATTCAAAAGGCACACCTTCCTCATTTTGGTAGGAGCAGCTTTGATTAAGCACTGTGGGGGCTCAGCATAGAACTTCAAAGCACAGCACTTCAGTGGTTGGAAGGCTTGGTACTGATGAACCAGGAAGCAAATCTTTCTAATACTCTCCAGTCCTTCCACAAATGGAGTCTTGTAAACCAGCTTTCTTCTCCCTGGAATAGCTATTCTTTACCTTCTTTGAAGCTCTACCCTCCATGTCTCCCACAGCTGTCAGGACAGAATGCTACATGGAGAAGCCAAGAAGGTTCTGCACAGGAGAGTATTGCTAGTTCTCTGCCCATGCTACCCTTTCATCAGACTCTGTGTAGTCTCATTTCTACGGGGCTGTGTATGCTTTAGTGAACTGCACACACACACACACACACACACACACACGCTCATTGAATCTCTGGGTCTTTGTTTCTGAAGTCTCTTGCATCATTATAGACTAAGATTAAATGAGTTTGTCATGCCTTTCTCTTGTTATCACATCTTTTGTTGCAGGAATATGGGATTCAGGAAGTGGTTGAGAAAAGATCATACCTTCTGCCCTGACAGCTTCTGATACTTGTCACATGCTGTTTGAGGTAATTAAATGCCTCAGACATCAAAATACTGTTCCCTGACTCCAGGAGGGTAGTGAACAGACACTAGTGGCCAAATGATGTAGTTGTGTGCCAGTAGATGAAAACTGCTATGGGAAAACTGGGAAAGTATATAGGAGTTTGGGAAAGGAAGTTTGCAATTTGCAACTTAAATTATGAAATACTGTGATGTGTGTGGTGCTTAACATCTTGCTGCAGAAAAAACACACCAATGAAGAATGTTTAGGAAAAGGACAGGGGAGTGGGGTCCTGAGGAAGTGTCCAGTGAGAGGGAAGGATGGCTAGGGTGAAGGGAGCGATGAGGAACCAATTAGAGATGAAGTTCCTCAAAGAAGGTGGAGAGTCTTGCAATAACTCAGACTTTTCCTCCAAGCATCTTGGAAAGGTTTGAGGGAGTTTGAAACAAAATGACAAGACCTTATTATGTGTCTGGTCCCACTGTGGTCCTTGGGTGTAGGGGTTAGAGAGACAGAAGAGGCACCAATCAGGTAGTTGCCATAGAGACCTGTGGAGATGATGGGACTAGATTGCAATATTGGCTAGGATGAGAAAAAACAACCTTATTCTGGATGCACATTAAAGCTATATCCAAATGCTGGTCAGAGCTGTGGAGTACAGTCAATTTTGCCCCCAGTGTTTCTCCAGCACAGTTGCTGTTCATTTGACCTTAGAGGGAACATGGAGAGTTGTCACCATGAGAATATAGGATAAATATTCAAAGCTGACTAGAGCAATAGAATCTACCAACCATTCTGATTTGTGGGATGATGCAAATTTCCTTGCCTTTATATGTTGATCAGTACTTTGAGCAGAAAAGTGGTTAGTATTTTCCCTCCCAGTACTACATAGTTGGATGAGTCAGCCTATCTCATGAAGGCTTTATGGGCCACCCTAGCCTCTTTTCATGCATTTGTAGCTCTGTCAGGCCACACATTTGTTCATGAAATTGTTTACAAAACTTACAGACTTCTTGGTATTTGTATCTCATTTACCTAGAGCTTAAGGTTCCCAAATGTCACCATTACACCCAACCTTTTGTATATTGCTAACTCTACCTCACTGTCTTAGTTAGGTTGTTGTGATAAAACACCATGACCAAAAGCAACTTGGCAGGTAAGGGTCCCTTGACATGTCCTAATCACAGTCTATCATTACGGGAAGCCAAGGCAGGAACTCAAGCATGGCAGAAACCTGAAGTAGATACACACAGGAACACTGCTTCCTAAGCTGAACCCCATGATCTGCTTGACCTGCTTTCTTATACCACCCAGGATGACCTGCTAAGGGGTGACACTAATACACAGTGGGTGAGGCCCTCTCCCAGCAATCATCAATGAAGAAAATGTCTCACATGCCTGCCTATAGTCAAATTTGAGGGGGACATTTTCTCAGTTGAGGTTCTCTCTTCTCAGATGACTCTAGCTTGTATCAACTTGACAAAAAACTATGGAACATTAGTACTGTGTTAACAGAAAAGCAGAATTACTTAATACATCCTTGGCTGACTCAACAAACAAAAAAACAAACAAACAACAATGACAACAGCGACAATCCAGTCTATAGAAGTCTTTGTGGAGTCCTTCCATGAAGCATCTTTTTTCATCTGCTCTTCTTTTCATCTTTATTTTCTATTCTGAAAATGGAACATCATCTTTTATGATTTGACCGGGTCTGTATAACAAGTGAAAAGAGAAACCACATTTGTGTCTTATTTTTTTTTTCTTCCTGAGTTGGAATCTGGATATAAATAACCCAGACCAGTATCTGGGCAAGTGCAATAGGATCTGAGATTTTGATTAAATGTTACATCTACATTCATGTTATTGGTGTCTTTGAGGGAGGATCAATGTTTAAAGACCCGTCAAATCTGTTCTGTAGAATCTGGCTGATCCTTTTAGTGTTTCTTTTGAATTTTCTTACAAATGAATCATCAGGCTCATTATCAATGGATTAAATTGGCAGGCAGTCAATTAAAGAACAAACTCATATATGGTTGCCTGAATTATTCAAATACAAGTAACTTCATTATGTTGGCATGGTCGAGGGCTATTAAGGATTTTAGTAGATGTTTCTAGCAGTCTCAATAAATGCTTTTCCCTCATGGGAGTGCATCTTCTGTGTTAATTATAAAGAGTTTTCTTGTAGATCCATTTCCTTGATGGATCTTAATTTTGAACCCAGTAGGCTACATTTAGTTTGTTGTATCTAGCAAGGGTTTATTTCATTCCCCCTCCCCCAGGGCCCACTGGTACTTAGGAGAGTTCTGAGCCCAAGAGCTGGCCTTAGATCAATAGGACTGAGATGCTCAAGCAGAGAGGCAGGTGAACAAAATCTTTGCTCTCCATTGCTTGTGTGAATCTGCTCAGCCAGTGGGCATTCACCATCCTGCCCTTCCCAGTAATTAACATGGACCTATTTTAAATTCCAGCACTGGCCCTTCTGGCTCTTTCTTCTTTCCTTATTATGGGTTCTGAGCAGGAATTTATTTCAAATTATCCTCTATTATAGACATGGCATTTTGCACTGTGTCTTTTTCCAAAAGATCTTTCCCCTGTCAGAGCGTCTTACTTCTAAACTTGATGGCATCAGGAAGAAGGAGTGTAGCATGGTGGGGAAGTAGTTTTCCTTCCTGCTTTTCACCCTCTGGATTTTGCTTATTTGGCCTTTAATGGGTAAGAGCATGTGTCTCTGATATATGAGTTGTCTAGATCCTTGTTTGTAACCCTTGATGCTTTGTTTCTCACTTTCAGGTAACCTACATCAGGGATCACATCCATCAAAGGAGAAAGAGAATGGGAAAAGTGCACGTCATCCAAATTTTAAAGCTTAGTAGCTATTAATATATGAAATTTTATTAAGGGGTATGGAAATAATTAAATAAATGTTGATCAATCCATTATAAGATTTAAATATACTTCTGCTCTGTTATTATCTGGAGTGATCCATTTTAAAAAGTATACAGAATGGTTCAAGATATGTATTTATAGTGTACTGTAGCTAGGAGAGAAGAGAAATCTAATGTGTCAGACTCAACTAATATGGCTCCAAATAAATGCTCTGATAGCCCTATCATTTAACCAGAAAAGTATTCTCTTACATATCATGTGTAACATTCCCTGGAAGCACACAGTTAGGTTCTACTTCCCCCACAACATTCCCCCTAAACATCTTTCAGGGTCTCTGTAATTATTACTGCTACTCTGAGCTCCATACACACTACACATAGATCACCACCATATCCTTTGTTATTTATTTCAAATCCATTTGGTATTTTTGGGAAGTTCTTGAAAGGAAGCAACCAAATTGCAAACAACTTGAACATTATCCATAGTCATCAGTCTTGAGTTATAGTAACATAAATTAACACATTTTTTTGTGAATGATTTGGTGATGGAGTATTTGAATGTCAGATCAAACATACTTTCTGACAGATTGTCTTGATAACATACTATTCATATCAGAAAACTTTTCTCAGCTAAGATTGTGTATACCATGAATGTTCTTAGATTACATATTTGACACAGAGACAAATCATTGCTTATTTATGTATCAGTCAAGTTGAACCATAGTAAATCAGTGAGGCCAACCGATAGCCCAAATAAAAAAAAATTATAGTCTAAGTAGATAGAAGAAAGAACACAGAACAACAACAAAAGAATGTTTGGAGCCATAGAAATAATCAATTTGTATCCAAAATAATGTTGATTTTTAAAAATATTTTTAAAATTTAAACTAAGCATGACTAGGCTTTTCATGTGTTTTATGTTTCAGGAAAAGAGTTAGTGTCTGTCCACACTTGCTGCCTGAAAGTCTTTCTGTTATCACAGATTTCTGTTTCCAATGCACACAGCACACATTGCTCACACAGTGCTCTATTTTCCTGCTCCCTAAGATCCACACCTTGATTTTTCAAAGCATTTTCCATTTTGAGTGCCATGGGAACAAAAGTTAAGGAATGAAGGACATCTAAGTTCCATTTTCATAATAGAATTCTGTTGTTCTAGAATGATTTATTTTGAATAAGGAAAAATCCAAGGAGCCTGGAACATAGACAGAAGTGGCTTCTCATCAAAGGTTGTCTATCGTTTTATGAATCACATGTGATGGATGAGATTTATGAATTAGAATCTGTGTCAAAAGATTTACAACGTCCTAAATTAGTAATGACATCTTCTCGTCGGTGCGCATAAACTTTCAACAAAACATCTATATCTTTACCACAGGAGCATGGGCAGCCCAATTCCTTCATTCCACAGCAGCACACACAGACCCTGTCACTGTAGTTGATGAATTCTTGAAGGAATGGGCCTCAGATCAATTAAAATAAACACCACAAGCTGATTTATCAAATCTTTTCTGAATGCTCTCAGAAAATGTCAAAAATCTGATCCATTGACAGAGAAAAGTCAGAGAATCGTGGCAGCCTATGGGATCACAAGACCTTTTCAAAACCATCATAAATCACCACAGAAAACAAATGGGGCACCATGTGATAAGATTTCTTCTGACAGCTTTGCCTCAACAAGACATACATGAGATAAATGGATACCTTCGTCTATACCCAATTGCCAGTTTACAAAGTTCCAAGTTGTCAAACTGCAAAATTCACCACTATCAAAGTCCTTCCAAATAACACACCTTTTTTGGGGGATATGCAAGGGTGGCTTTAAAAGAATATCCCTCTGACTCTATGAGTGCTGCAAGCTATAGACACAGCTCTGTTGATATGTGTACATGTGTGTGACATTTTATATATATATATATATATATATATATATATATATATATATACACATATATATATGTATACCCACAGTAGCTTCCAAATTTCAAATTCATATACATAGAACATATCAATATACATACACACACACACATACACACACACACATTTGTTTGGACTAATTAAACTTTTGCCACTTTCTATTATTAAAAGAAATTACTTTAGAATGCTAAAGTGCATTTAATCAAGGTACTCTGTCTCTTTTTAAACCATCCCAGTCTTGTCTTATTTCATGTATATTAAGTGTACATTCAAAGATAAGCAAGATCAGGTTAGGCTTCCAATCTATGTCAGAAACACAGAAATGTTTCTATTAATGAGCTTTATAAATATGACCCAAAATCCAAAGGTACAGTCAATGTAGTAGGCATTGAATTTCATGATAAATTTTCATTGTAACTGATCTTTTACAGGTGGCAGATTAAAAAGTTAGTAAATACGAAAAATTTTTATATAATCTATAAAGCAAATTTACTGATTCACAAAAGACAAAGAGTGAAGGCTGAGTCTGAGGAAGGAGAACTATGAGTTAGTTGATTCTAAATATTTAGAAGCAGTTACAAAAACTGAGTCTAAAGATTTCAGATAATGTTTATTATTCAAAGGACACGACATCCAGTGAAACCGAGAAGCAATTGATAACCTTGCTAGTATTGTGAATCATAATGTAAATGCTTTTGGAGATAGAAGTTTGCCAAGGGGTCACAACCCATAGGACAAGAACCATTGCTTTAGACCTCTGTGAACCTCCTTTAGTTGTGGAAGGTCTGATTTGCCTTCAAAGTTACCCTAATCCAGGTTGCACTCACTAGAAAAGTAACCTCCCTCAAGATCCTGCCACACTAAAGTAGTTCCTAGACACTGTGGAAAATCCACGGATTTTAACTCCAGGGAAACCTTTTAGTAGTATAAAATATGTTGGATGGGGATGGAGATGCCCATGAGAGGAAAGTGCAGCAAACTGTACAGACCAGCTCTTTGTTCAGAATGGGTGGTCTAGTTTCTGTTTTTTATTTCTCTTTGTTTCCTATCCAAAGATTTCATTCATTCCACTGACATCTATTGAGTGTCTACTATTCTCAGTTCAGTAGTATTAGTCAGTAACTAGTGGAGAGAGGGTGTCTCGCCATTTTCCTTTAAGTACATAGTAATATTAAAGATGTTACACAGAAGCGAATTGGTAAAGACATTTAGATACCTCTCTCTTTACCCATACAGCAAGAAAAAAACCTTCCTTTGCCTTGTAAGCTATAGTCAAAGGGGTAGAGAGAGCTATAAGATCACCTTCCTGGATATCTAATTTGATACAGGCTTTGAGTCTATGATTTAACACACACTTCAGGTAAGCAAACGTGAACTTCCACTCACTCATTCAGGGTAAATCTTGGGTTATCAGTGGTCAGATAAAATCTCTATTAATTCTCCAAAACAAGAGGACATCTAATTTCTGATGGGCCCCAAATAAATGTGCCATGTTTCTTTTCTTTCTGTTTTTTCAAGGTTTATTTGTTTACTTTATGTATATGTGTACACTGTAGCTGTACAGATGGTTGTGAGCCATCATGTGGTTGCTGGGAATTGAACTCAGAACCTCTGCTTGCTCAGGTCCCACTCACTCAGGCCCAAAGATTTATTTATTATTATATGTAAGTACACTGCAGCTGTCTTCAGACACCCCAGAAGAGGGCATCAGATCTCATTACGGATGATTGTGAGTCACCATGTGGTTGCTGGGATTTGAATTCAGGACCTTCAGAAGAACAGTCAGTGCTCTTTTTTTTTTAAAGATTTATTTATTTATTTATTATATGTGAGTACACTGTAGCTGTCTTCAGACACTCCAGAAGAGGGCGTCAGATCTCATTACAGATGGTTGTGAGCCACCATGTGGTTGCTGGGATTTGAACTCAGGACCTTCAGAAGAGCAGTCTGTGCTCTTAACCGCTGAGCCATCTCTCCAGCCTGCCATGTTTATTTTCAAAAGAGATAGCAAAAGAAAAATGTAGTGAAATCTCTTCAGATTCCCAGAGTTCTGAGTCCCAGCAAATGCTTTCAACTGTGGGCAGCTTGGTGGGGGTCTGGGGGAAATGTGGCTTGTTCTGCTTCTTTCTATTATGAGCTCTTCTTTCTGGGCCAGCCAACGATGACTTCATTCCATAGCCTTTGATTGCTTTTGTACCATTCTAGTTTCAAAATTCAAACTTAAAAAAAAGAGTCCTTTGCTATGAGTCAGTAAATGGGATGCATTAATAACGCTTGAGTGTCTGGCCCTTTTCCAGGCTTGATCACCCTAGCTGCAATGGAGGCTTCGATTTTTTTTTTTTTTTTGTTTAGTGTAAAGGAAAATTACCCTATATAGCTTTTAACTCCCCAAGGCTATCCCTAAAAGCCTTGCTCAAACTTCTAAGGTGCCTGGACTAGCGTTTGAGCTTAGAAAAGCTGTTGGCAAATCCCAGTGAAATTTTTTGACAGAATCATCTTTTAGCCTTTGGGAAAGTGAAGGTGCTGCAGGCAAGATATTTGATTAATGCCATAAAAATAGTGTTGCGGGCACAGCTGGCACATTGGGAGGAAAATTCATCACTAACTCTAAACCTGCCATGTAATTTTCTACCCACGGTTCTTTTCCTCACTTGACAGAAGATCTGCACAGGACAAACTCAGCTGACAGGGGACAAGGCAGCCAGATGTTGAGGTATCTAGAAACATGACAGATCACTATGTTTTAGCTCAGATTAATTCACTTATTAGAGGTAGGCCTAAATCACTGGTCATTGTCAAATCAGTTGTCACCACCAGCAAATCATACCACGTTCCTGAACAAAAATAGTTACAGTTTTTAAAGGGTTGCTTTAACCTCAGCCCTCGGTGCTGAGTGAGACTTGGGGGGGAAAAGCCCGGGGTGCCTCTCCTCAGCGGTGCGATTGCTTTGAATTGAAGAAGAATCTACCTCACCTTGGCTTTCTGGGAGACTGCGCAGAACCAGGAAGAGTGTAATTCCAGCCAGGGTATGACGACCACAAGGCTCAGAATTACTCTGGTCTTCTGAAGTCACTTTCTCTCCTCCCTGTCACCTTTCTATTTCCAGAGTGCTCTGTAAGGCACTGCTATGATTTGAACCTTGGATGATGGCCACATAAACATAAATTTGCTCATTAAAAAAAAAATTCCAAGAACCACTTTTAGAAGGCCGAGGCAGTAGAGCCCTGTTCTGTTAGTTCGTAGGAAGCACATGCCACTTCACCCTGCCAGGGTTTTGTGACTGCTACAAAACCCATCGACTTTCTAGTTCATCTCCCAAGGGATCAGTGTAGAGTTTACAGAGTCAAGACCACAGCCGGCCCCCGAGTTGGCAGGCTGAAGTAAAGTGTCAGGAAGTAAATAAGCAGAAAGTCGCTAACATCTTCATCCCTGGAGGTTGAGTTAGGAGATGGGAAACACTAGCGGAACGAAGAGTGGGAAATTGGTACCAGCCGTGCCTCTTCTGGGGCTTCTTGGTCAAAAGAAAACGGGGTCTCTCTCAGGCTCGCCAGGGACTAGTGCTCCCGAGAAACGAAGTCCCATTAAAGCTGTAAAAGTCAGGGCAGCCGGGCGGTGCTGGCGCACGCCTTTAATCCCAGCACTTGGGAGGCAGAGGCAGGAGGATTTCTGAGTTCGAGGCCAGCCTGGTCTACAAAGTGAGTTCCAGGACAGCCAGGGATACACAGAGAAACCCTGTCTCGAAAAACCAAAAAAAAAAAAAAAAAAAAAAAAAAAAAAGTCAGGGCAAAGTGCCACACAAAAAGGTAGTTCTTCTCACTGATGTTTTAATTCTTTTTAAAGACCAAAATCTAGTAAATCAAGTAGGTGACCTCAAATAAGATCTCTCTATTGACAGCCCAGGGCCCCAGCGGTGTGTCGCTGGCCCTCCTCGGTGCTGCCCTTTGGCATCTGGTAGCTGGTTCATCTGGTTGTCTCTTCACAAAGAATGCTGTCCTTCTCCCTGTGCTCCCTGAACCCCTATCTTCCCTAGAAGGTAACCTTAGTCAATCTCTTCCATGAGTTCATTTCAATACCCTTATCTCTTCTCCATTTCCCTGTCTGATGATTTCTCTACTAGTCTATTGCTTCTCAGTCATTCTGCTCTTTAAAAAACTACTTCCTGCTGTGTACTGAAGGGTAAGTTCTTTGGGAATTTGGATGAAGTAATGTCTATCCTTGTATGCCTGTAACTTTTAATTAAATAGATAATCAAACTAGGTTTTGAATAATTAGATTTATTAGATTTGGTCATTACATATAATATAGATTCCAAAAGGCTCTGTTTCTGAAATGTGGGGTTCAGGGCACATAGCTGGACAATGGCTTGAGTACTGCATTCTGCTCTGACCTTGGTCTAGTCCATAGATTGGTAGTGGTGCTTTGAACTGCTGAGATCTGTCACTCCAGGTGGCTAAAAATATGATTTCCTGCTCAAAATGCCCAGTGTGGTTGTAAGGCTAACCTTTTACCCTGGCATCTTTAATTTTCTTGGGTCCCACTTTCCCTCTCCATTCTGCCACTTGGGGTCCAAGGGGGAACCAATAACACAGCCGAAATGCAATGTCTGCCCACCAACCTACTACACAGCGTTGTTGCTAAATTGCTTGAAATTCTTTGTGGAAAGCTCTAGGTCTCTTCCCATGTCATTTGATAAGCATTTACTTCTACAAGCATCATGGGGCCTCTCCGAGGTGTCTGGACCTGTAAACCAGAAGAGGCTCAGGCCCACCTCAGAGATGCTTTTTCACAAGTAGTTTTAATTGGTAGACACATTCCCATTGCAAGCACGGAATGGCTGTGAAATGAGTGCACATGCGTGTTTAGAGGGCACGTTTCTGATCACTCATTACTCAGGACTTACTGCTCATCCTCTCATTATTCATTTATTTATTTTCAAGAGCGTAGGTAGGTGGCGTGCACTTTAGGAAAGCTTCGTGAATGATGAGACACAGCCTAGGAAATGGTACCTACAATGAGCAGTCAAGGAATGGCTCTAAGGAATTTAAAATCTGGTAGACAGGGGTGATACAACAGCCATGTGCACAAGAGCCGTATTAGGAGGAAGACAAAAGAATTCCTTGCCTGCAACACTGAGGTTCCAAGAGAATACAAGCCTTGCGGTCCAAGAAGTAGTCACGAAGGGAGCAGAGTTGGGTGGAGCTTGAAGGTTGGATAGATTTTAGACGAAGGTCACTAGGTCTGCCTCTTGGGACTGGAACTGGGTTTGGGAAGGAGAGGGTAAAGGCTGAGTCTTAGGGCCTGATGGTTAAAAGGGACAGAGCTGACAGGGACAGATGAAGAACCATCAAAGCCACATTTCTCCCAACTCAGAAAGACCAGAACTGTAAACAGGAGGAGGAAGGTGGTCACACAGAGGCAATGCTGAGATAGGAACCAGATGTGGCACCAACAAAGAAAACTGAGGATGCATCCACTGTGGTTGAGGGGCAGGGAAGGAAGGTGGGAAGGTCCTGTGAGGTGGAGCCCCGAACAAAGGAGGCTGATAAGGCCAACTTTCAGGGGCCTGGGAGGGCCCTTGGAAATATGGGGATAGGGAGAAAATCGCCCCAAGTCACTGTTCCTGCTTAATAGGCCTCAGAAGAACCTGGTCTTACAGAGTCAAATCCAGGTCCAGAGAGTCGAAAATGGTCTCAGGGTCACATGACTTCTTTTCAGCAAGGTTTGTAGGGGCACAGGTGTTCTGCAGATGGGCTGCCTTACCAGTTCTGGTTTTCCCATCTAGGAGGGTATGGAAGTGGGTTGAACAACATCTATCTTTTATATTATCCATATTTGAATCTTCACTGACCTGAGTCTAGTAGTAATTCACTGAAATATATCTTTAGATTTAAATTTTCCATTACTCTACATTATTGTCTGATCACTATGAGAACCATAAAATATGAAACAAATGAAAACAGCAAGCTCCCAAAAAAACCTGCTTCTGTAGGTTGAGTGGATTTATATCCTTTCTTGCTCTCCCAAGTAATTAAAGGATACAAAAGAGCAGAGGAAAATTAAGAGCACTCAGTACTTTCCTTTCCTTTGACTCTACTGTGCTAAAATTATGGGAAAAGAAGCCTCGTATTTCTCATCCTGGAAACCATGTTTCCATGGCATAAAGAGTCCTTTGGTGGTGGTGGTGGCTGGGCAGATAGATGTTCTCACTTTTAAAGGCTCCCCCTCCGAAGAAACTGTAGAGGTTATCTTAAATGAGACACCACTCCTTTAAAGTTCCCACATTCTATACTCCAAACCTGTAAGTAGTAGGATAAGACAATTTACAATATATGTATATATATATATATATATATATATATATATATATATATATATATATATATGGGCCAAATAACTCAGAAGTCAGTATGTTTTGGGGATCTGGATGAAGCTGAGTAGTAGAGCCCTCACCTAACAGTCATTAAGGCTACAAGGCCCAAACCTTAGTACCATAAAAGGGTTAGTTGCATACATACATACATATATACATACATACATAGTATGTTATAGCCAGATGAGTTAAAATCACCCATGTGAGGTAAATGGTTTGTAACTTTGTCACAGAATATCTATTTCCTTCAACAGAAAGTCTGTGCCAGGACAGCGGGTTCTGGGGAAGGGGAGGCTCTGTGTGCTGTAATGCAAACAGCATATCTACTGGTTGTTGGAGGCACTTTGAGCACAAAGGGGAGTGGAGGGAGATACTAGCTGCACAGTGGGACATTTTTCTTTTCCAGGCTGGACCAAGGGTGGTCTTTCTTTCTTTTAATCTTCAGTGCAGTGCTTTCTGCCCATCCTCTCCTGCCTTCCTGCCAGCATCCTAGCTCTCCGGAGCGGCAGATGTATCATAAGGACAGCTACTCTGGTTCAGTGACTGGCCTTGCAGGTGCCCCAAGGTCTCGCTTGTTCTGGGGGGCAGACCCTATTCTAGTGTGTCAACCCCAGGCACAGGGCCATTTAGCCCAGAGCCTGCAAAGCTGGGCCACTCAGTTCTACATTTTTCTCAACATAATTAAGTCCATTCCATTCCAGAAGCCAAATTTACTTTTGGAAAGATGATTTCATTTATTTTAATTGATTTCCTCTCTCAAAGCTTATTCATGGATTATGTAGAAGTGTGCGATTTTTCTCATATATTGAGATATATGTACTAATTTAAAGTAAGTTTTTCCCCCCAAATTTAAAATAGTCATTTAGTTTATCATTAAAAAAGCAGTACAATATGAGTCCTTCTACTTGAACACCGAGCCACAGTTGATGAGGTAATTTTTATAAGAAAGAAAAAAGAAACCCTAACCCTTATTCACCTTGAGTGAGGTTTATTGTCACAGATAAGCACTTTCATTTCACACATATAATTAGAAAACACATAGACAAGGAAAACCAGCCATTGCAGTGAGCAGTGAGCCTCCCTGGCAGCACTCCTGTGGGGCGCCTCCCAGAGGTGCGGCTGCATTTAATCCCTCGGGTCTGGGGCTACCTTGCACTGGTTTTCCAAGCTCTGCATCATATCCTATCTCACCTGCCCTTCTTTGTGAGATATATACAATGTAGGTGTTATCAGGCACGTTGTTCATAACTACAAATAAGCAGGGGCACAACCACAAGAATGGGGCATCCCGTTTGACTTGAGTTCCTAGCATCAAGAACCATCACAAGGCCTTTGTGATGCTGCCCTGTAATTCCACGGGTGCTTTACAAAGTTAATGAACATACACTGTTTCCTAACGCTTAGTTGTGGTAGGCCAGCCCCATGTCTGTTTCCTTTGGGAGGGTTGTTGACACACTGGGACTCTTAAGGCCCCAGTCACCCAGAGGCCTTGTTCCGTCAGGGAGGGAAGGATCGAGTCTGCAGGATGTTGGATGGCACGGTTCAGCTTTTAGGAGTGGGCAGCAGGAAAGAGTCACGATTGCTCTGTGGACCTCTGCTGTATCATCTCTCTTGATCTGCAGAGCACCAAGGACCTGCATGCAATAAGGACACATGCTCCACTATGTTCATAGCAGCCTTATTTATAATAGCCAGAAGCTGGAAAGAACCCAGATGTCCCTCAACGGAGGAATGGATTCAGAAGATGTGGTATATCTACACAATGGAATACTACTCTGCAATTAAAAACAATGAATTCACGAAATTCCTAGGCAAATGGTCAGATCTTGAAAATATCATCCTTAGTGAGGTAACCCAATCACAAAAGAACACACATGGTATGCAGTCACTGTTAAGGGGATATTGACCCAGAATCTCGGAATACCCTAGACACAATCCGCATATCAATAGATTTCTAAAAAGATGGAAGGAGAGACCCCTGGTCCTGGAAAGACTGGATGTAGGGGAACGCCAGGACAGAGTAACGAGAGGGGGTTGAATGGAGAAAAGAGGGAGGGAAGGGGGCTTATGGGACTTTCGGGGAGGGAGGAAACGGGAAAGGGGAAGTGATTTGGAATGTAAATTAAAAAAATAAAAAATAAAAAAAAACAAAAAAACTGGATTCCTGAACTGATGGTGTTCAAAAGATATTGAGGGAAATATTAAAGCACTTTTTAAATAAAAAAAATAGAATAAAGTAAAACAAATACTAATGCATTGAAAATAAACAAAATGAAGAAATAAAGAGAAAAAAAACAAAAAACCGGTGATACAGGCCGAAGGAAGTTCTAAGCTGCGCCTGCGTTCGTTCTGTTGCCTAGAATTCTGTAGTGAAAGTCTTCAGAAAAACAAGCAAGCCGCTCGGATCTTCTCACGAGGTGGGCGGGTTGGGAAGAAGTGGGTGAGTGAGAGTGTGTCACGTGACTTGTGCAGGTCAGAGACAACCTGGGTGTCATACTCTTTCTGCCTTGTTTGAACCAGGATTTCTTGCTTATCACTGCACACGCCAGGCCAGCCAGCCTGTGAGTTTCTGGGGACTCACCTGTCTCTGCTTTCTAGCATCCCGTCTTGGCAGAATTAAAGTACTAGATTACAAACTTGAGCCCCTGCATGGGTTCTGGCGACCAAGTGTTCTCACACTAGTATGCAAGCCGTTTACCTACTGAGCCATCTCCCTGGACTGGCTTTGTTTTTTAATACAATGAGCAGCTCTATAGTCCTTATCAAAAATATACCCCCTTTCCATAAGACTGTGAAAAAAGAGGAAAAAAAAACCTTAGTGAACTTGTGAAAAGTAGCCTGGCACAATGAGGGGAGAGTGGAATATCATTAAAACTAATTTATCTCATGGTCAGGAAAATTTAGCTACTGTATCCACTGAAGAAAAGCACGTGGAACTTTTACTCAGGCAGAAGCTCTGGAAAGGCAACCTCAGGTAGGCAGATGTAAGTAGGCTAAGATACCATTTTTCTTCTTATTAATAAATTTCTATTCTTCAACTTCGAGAGTCTAGACTCAGTGTCTTCCTCTTCCTTGGGTTTTCAGGTTTATTTCGAACACTGAATTGGAAGGGACCACTCCAACAATCACTACAAAAGAAATGGGTGGGGCAAAGTTTGGCAGGCAGAGGGTGATTTCAGGAATAGGTACTTAGTGATCAGCTGAACCCAGGTCTCATCTGCACTCAGTTAAGATAATGACTTAAATAAACAGAGGAGCACCCAGAAGCCCCAGATCCACACCAGGTTTTTCCTCCCAGCATCTGAGGGACGATGCTCACAAGCTCGTGATTGGGCCAGATGGAGGCAGGAACTCAGTGCTGTGGAATGGGAGGAACGGTATGTAATGAGGCATCAGTGCCCAGTGAAGAAAGGGGAAAAGATGAAAAAGAATAAGAATTAGCCCCTGGTGCTGCGGAACACAGGAGACCCACAAAGGCTAATTTCAAATGGCTGGAGCTCTTACATCTTAGGGATGAACTTGCTTCTTGATGCACTTGTAACTCCCATTAATGTTAATGCGGCCAAGCCCACCGAGAAGAGAATATAGACCCTTGGTTTGCTTTCATCAATTCCGTTTCTTTTTTTTTTTCCAGTGGGGGGTGTGCAGTTACCTTTATGAATTAAGACAGGAACCTATGATAATGTACAAATACATTTGGGTTGAAAAAGAGAAAGAGAATAACCTATGAGCATAAGAGAAAAAAAAATCAACTTCTCTAAAGTACATGGAGCAGATGGCAGGTTGTGGAGCGTGGCAGTTAGTGTCCAAGCTCAAGTCCTAGCCTGTGACCTCTCCCAAGGATTAACGGAGACAGTCAGTGACACTGTAGTATTTGGACCATTTGCACAGTCCATGTGCCCCCCCCCCCCCCCGCCCAACATTCATGCCAGAAAAACTCTTAACAACTCCTTGGTAAATAAATCATTAGCATTTGTTACAAAGAAAGGCAAACTAGGGTGAAAAGAAATTTAACATTTTAAACTTAAAAAAAATTGTCAGAACAGTTAATGGAGAGAATGATAGTAGATAGCTCAGTGATGAAATGAATCAGAGAGATGCAAACCTGAGCTCACTGCAAAATGGTGTAACGTGTTCACTGTGGTCTCAGAACAGGCTACATCAATTCAGGCAAGCCTGTGGGATCATAAAGGGTCCTTAGGGCATTTCCCAGAGCTCCATACATGTTCCATGTCTAGTGTAGCACATTCACGGATGACTATATGCATGCCCAGGAAATGCCTGATAGGTGGGGTGGAACGCTATACCTTCACCATCTTCCTGCTCATTCACTGGCCTCACCGAAGCTTACCCTGAATGTAGGTGGGCACTGTTTCTGCACATGCTCTCTCTGGACCAGGACTGAGGACTCTGAAGCCACACTCCTTGTTCTACTGTCACAAGCTGCCCACCCTTTACTCACTGTGTTTTTAAATGAATGGCACGAACTAAAAGCAAGCAAGATAAGTAACCAGGCATTTGTATAACCAGTCTACATTTCAAAAACGTATTCCCCCAGCTGTAGTCCTTCAAGCTGTGTTCATCACTCAGCTTTTCAATATTTTAAAACTTGGCACTGCCTAATACTAAGGTGGGCGTATAAGAATTTGCAACAGTATCCATATATATGCTAAACTCTTTTTGACCTGAACTGCTTTTGCCAAGCATAATTATTTTGTCCATTCACATTGTAGTCCATATCAAACTTTATTTCTATGTATGGGTATTAATATAACAGTATTTTTATGAATATATCACATTCATCTGATAATGGACATTGAGATTATTTCCAATTTCTGATCTTAGAAATAAAATGACTGTGAGCAAATATCATACAGCTGTTTGCATATGTGCATTTAGTATCAGACCAATACCTAGGAGTGAACGCACTACATATGGTATACATAGGCTTAATTTTTTTAAACAGCTGAACCATTTTTCCAAAGCAGAGACATCACTCCCATGTTCCTACAGGAGTTCTAGTTCTTCATGGTCATTCTTGATGTTCAGTCATGCCAATGACATCGCTGTGAGCTCTCCATGTTTGGGATTTGACATTCCTCAATGAAGAATGATGGTATCATCTTTAAGAATGCCCTCTTAGTGGGACAGCTTCGTGGGTGAGATGGCTGTTCATAGTGAGTAAAAGATGGGCAGCTTGTTAATTTGGAATGAGGAGTTTAGGCTTCGGAGTCCTCGGTCCGAAGGTCCAGGGGGAACATATTTTGCTTTGTTTCTAACTGGGTTGTTTTCTTATTAGTGAGTTTTTAACTCACTTACATAAGAACATCTTTTGTCAGGTGTGACACAAATGCTCTCTTCCAGGCTGAGGCATTTTATTCACCTGAAGAGACTTTCAAGCAGCAATTGTGCTTGGTCACTGGGTACCCCAACTCATCAACCTTCAAAAACAAACAGTGTCTTTGTGGTCACCTTTAAGCAAGTTGGCTGAATTTGATTTCATCAAAGCTTTCTCAAGTTTTCCTCTGTAAGTTTTTATAGTTTGGACTTATGCCCACGATCCCATGTAAGTCAGCTTCTTTATATGCTCAGAAGGTTCTAGATCAAAGAGTCTTACATATGAATATGCATTTGTTCCAATACTATTTAGTTATTGAAAAGACTTTCTTTTGAATACATTTATACCTTTGTTGAAAACCAGTAGTATATGTAAATATGTGGGTCTCCACTGATACTCTTGTCTAATGTTGAAAGGTTACAGTGTTTGTGTGTATACATACATACACATATACATATGTATGTCTATTTTTTGAAAATAGGTAGTATCACTCCTCCAAACTTTTCTTCTTCAGGTTGTCTTGGGTATGTTACAAACTTTCATGTCCCTACAAATGTTAGCATTATTTTGTTATTATCTGAAAAAAAAAAGATTACTGGGAATTTTGATTGGGTTGTATTGAATTTGTAGACCACTTTGGGAAAATGGAATATCTTACCTGATATGAGGTTACTGAGATATGAATCTGGTATATCCATTCAAATTCTAATTTTTCTCACAAATGTTTTTATACTTTCTTGTTTTCATTTATTTATTTATTTTTGAATAAAAAATAATGAGGCCAGGTTGGCCTCAAATTTTCTTTAGAGCCCAGGATGACTTTGAAATCCCAATGGTCCTACTTCTATTTCCCCAGTGCTGGGGTTATAAACATGCAACATGATGCTTGGCTGGTTTGAATTTGTGTGTGTGTGTGTGTGTGTGTGTGTGATAGAGTCTGACTATATAACACTACCTGGCAGAAGACTTGTTATATAGACCAGGTTGGCTTCAAACTCACGCAAACTTGCCTGCCTCTGCCCTCAGAGAGTACTTGGATTAGAGGTGTGCATCATCACACCCGGCTGTTTGGTGATATTTGAATGTACATGTCTCTCATGTTTTGCTAGATTTATTTCTACCTAAGTATTTAGTTAAGAATGCTATTATAAAAGATTCTGACTTACTTACTTTGGCTTCTGATCATTTGTGACATGTACAGGAATACAGAAAGAATTAATTTGTGCATGCTGGTCTTACATCCTAAATCTTACTAAACGTACTTGTTATTCTTGGTGGTCTTTGGCGAATTTAATCAGATTTTCTAAAGATGATAATGTTGTTAACAGATAAAACTGTTTTCACTTTTTGTTGGCATAGATATCTTTTATTCTTTTTTCATGCTTTATTGCAGTGGCCAGACATTTTAGTGCACTGCCTCATTAAAAATTTCACGGAAGGCATCACCATCCTTAATACAAAGAGAGTGTTTCAAGCTTTTCACCTGTGTGATGTTACCTGCATTGCTTTCTTTCAGATGTCTCCTGCCAGCAAGACGAAGTCATATTTCACTCCTATTTAGCTCGAAGTCTTTGCTCCTGCTCTCAAAGGATAGGTTTTTCATTTCATTACTTTCCCCCATTAGCTTCTATTTCATTAATTTCCACTTTGATCTTTATTATTTCCATTCTTCTGCATATTTTGGACTTAATTTTCTGTCCTTTTCCTAGCTCTCAAAGTAGGCTCTGGTAATGTAAATTTAAAATATTTTTATTACCTAATATAGTGCTATAAAACATTCTCTTGCATTAGTCATATATTGCAAATCCTAATTTTTCATCTCTCTCATAATACATTTTAATTTCCATTTTGATGTCTTCTTTAAAATATGAGTAATTCTGAATGCTGTTACTAAATACTTGAGGTTTTTCTAGAATGAGCCTTTGCAGTGGTTTTATCTCCAGTCCATGTGGTCAGGGATGATATCTCATATAAAACAAATTGTAGAATTCATAAAGGCTTATCTTATTTGGTTAATTTGGTTTATTTTGAAAAGAATGTATACTTTTTGTTGGTGGGTAGAGTTTTGATTTTTTAAAGCAAAAACATTAATGAAATTGATCAGAATTATTGTTTAAGTCTTATATTTCTATTGCCTCTCTGTTTAGGAGAAATAGGTATCAAAACTTTTTACTATAGTTAGAAATTTGCTTCATATATTTTAAATCTGTGGCTAAGTACATAAATATTTGGGGTTGTTGAATTTTCTTTTGAAGTAATCTTTTCACTATGAAATAGGTTTTATATCCATGGCTATATTCTCTCTTCTGAAATCTACTTTGTTCACACTAACACAAACATTCTATTTTACGATCTGAATTGATATATTGACCTTTTCCCCACATTTTTAATGGATCCCTATTTTGTTTTTATATGGGAAATATGTTTTAAAAGCAATATATAGTTGGACTTGTTCTTTTTTCTTTGCATAATCTGACAGGCTCTGCCTTTTGAGTATTTAAGGTACATAGGTTAAACAGAATGATATCTATGTTCGAGTTTGAAGCTATCATCTTGTCATTTATTTCTATTTGTTGCATGGTTTTTTCTCGCCCACACCCTCCCTGGCTGCCCATTTTGGGGCTGAGTACTTTCCTGACACCAGTTTATACACTCTGTCATCTTATTAGTTATAACTCCTTGCTAGTTCTATAGTTGTCTTAGGGTTTACAGTACACATCATTAATGTGACACAGTTGTCTTCACATGATAGTATCACATAAAAAGCCTGACGACAGCCTGCTTCTCTCTTTCTGAACTCTGTGCCAGCCCTTACCAGTATTTTGCTTTTGCATGTGCAATAAATCCTACACTAGCCCATTATCTTTGAAAGATATTTAAATATTAAGAAAATTGGAATCTATTTCCTCACGCTGCCACCACTGGCATTATTCATGCCTCTGTAAACATTTCCATCCGTGGCCTTCCCACTGGGGGCAGGGCTCTGTGTTGACAACTCTCCCAGTATTTTTAAGACACCCTCTCACCACTACCGAAGCCCCTATCTTTGCTCCTTTGATGTTTACCATCTTTTAATTTTTTTTAACTGAGTTCTCTGCCTCTGGTTTTTGAGCATGTTGAGCACTTTACTTATAACATGTCTTGGAGTTTTCTTCATGTTTTTGTGACAGAGATTTGTTTACAGTTTCCACTAACTTGGAAAAATTTCAGAATTGGTAAAGTTGTTCCCCAGCTCCCCGAGACAGTCTGTGTCACTGGAAGAACCTATACCGTTCTGTACTTCTTCTGGGGTGCTTCTCTAGGCAAGCTTACTCACTACTAAATTTTCTTCTGTGATGCCTAATAGACTGTCAACCCTCTCCACACTGCAGTTTTCTTCTGTAGCCTTTCTCATCGTTATACTTGGGCTGTCATTTAAATGTTATACATATAATTTTGTTGTCCTAATAGAAAAATAGTTTGGTATTCTTGACTCCTAAAGCTACCACGTGTGTCAGTTCTAGGCAAGTCTTTGTGAATAGGTCTCTCTTTATTGTAGGCCATATTTTCTAGTTTCATATTGTATCTGGTACTTTTGTGCAGATATGACATTGGGTGTTTTAGGGGGGTCTTGCTTACATCTTGTGTTAGGTAGGACTATAGAGATGTTTAGAATCAACTGTGTTTCCTGCTGTATTGAAGCACCTCAGCTTATCAGCAGCTGTCCTTCTGTGTTGAGTAGAAAGAAGACCAGAACTGTTATCTACTCTATCCTGGTGCCTGAGGCAACAAGAGAAATAAAGCATAGTTCAACACTGGGTTGAGTAAAGCCTTTCTCACACAGTGGAGAGGAGAAAGATCGGCTTCTGCAGCGCGATGGTCTTGCCCCAGTGCCAGGAACCTGCTGGGCATGGAAGCCCCATGTTGTGTTTGCACTGGAATCTCTGCTATCACAACGAAGGAGGCAGAAGTGCAGAGACTTGCATTGATAACATGTGGCAGAGCCCATCAATAAAGAGACCTTCATGAGGACGTAACCCAGTGCTCCATGGATCTTAGTGGTTTCCAACCTGGTAGTGGAAACAAGTACCATGCTGGGCTCTGCCTGAGTACTGGGCCCTCCATCTCAGATGGAGCTCAGCCTGGTCTTGCCTGTTTGCTTCCCATGCACATACTGATTAATATTCATCAATTTACTTAAGGACAACCCACTGTTCATTTCTAAAGAGGTCCCCTTCCCGTCCCCTCTGTATATATGTATGTATTTGTGTGTTTGTGTGTGCATGGTGTGTGTGTGTGTGTGTGTGTGTGTGTGTGTGTGAACTATCACCTGCAGTTCTTTTCTTGTGGAGCTCTAGCCAGCGACACCTGAGAACACTACTGTCCATCACAGCCAGCCCTACAGCCCCCTGCTCTGGGTGGGCTTCAGCAACAGGCGGCCTCATATTTGCTCTGTTGACTTCACTGTGTGTGTAAAGCATTAGCCGCCCTGGTGCTCAATTGTGTGGTGACGTGGATAATGCTGTGTAACAGCCGCTGCTTACTTCCCAAGTCCCAGTTCAGTACTGGGACTAGCTCCTCCATGGTCACTCTATCTCTCAGGACCACTCTTCTGTATTACCTGATTGTCAGGCAGTCTGAAACTATTCTAAAAATTATGTTCTCTCTTTTTGCTTTTCCAGGTGGGAAGGCCAATGCAGACATGGGTGCTCATGGCCACAATAGGAAGTACTATCACCTTCAGTGTGAAAGAATCAGATTTCTTCTTCAGGAGTATGCTTCTGAAGATCATGTAGGAGGACTAATTTATGTTGTTGACTATTTTAGAAACAAGATTCTTTTTTTTTATAAGAAAAGCTGTAGTATTTTAGCACACATTCCCAGCTAGTCCCAGAGGATAATTCTTTACCTTTTACATGGAACTGTGGTTGTGAGAGTCTTGAGAAAATTAACCAGTGTGATGACTGTCATTAAGAGTGCTATAGGTATCTTTATTTGCTCATTCACATTTGGAAAATCAAATTAAACATGATCTCTCTATCTTCAAGCTGGTTTTCCAGGCTGAGCAATGCCAGGACCACCTCTCTCTTCTTTAGGTTTGCAGGCTGAAGGAAGAAAGAGCTCACCAGAAATTCATGACAATTCACTCTGCAAAGCGGAGTCCTGAGCCACAGAAAGTGACCCTGAATCAAGGGCTATGCTCAGAATTGCATTCATCAAACTAAGGTTGAATTTGCCAACCTGGGGCACTGCCCGATTGTCATTTCCAGGAAAATGATGTGAGAAAATACTTTGAAGAGGCAAAATAATTATCCTCCTTCAACAACTTCAAAGGTAGTCCTAGAAGATGAAAATGAATCCGTTTCTCCTGACTTCGGGACCACATTATCAACTGTGAACTTGCTTCACGACATACATTCTGAGTGGATAGTCTGTTCTCTGAACCAGTTCCACACAGGAAGGAAAGATGACATTTAGCTCTCCTTTGGCTGCTAGCTAACGGGGTTACAATACGTGTTCAGTGGGGTGCATGCCCAGAATTCTTGTGTTCTCATTACTCCTCTATTAGAACCTTCTAGAAAAGTCAGAGCCTATCTCAGAATGCAGGTGCTGATACTCTCATCTCTCCTATACTTTGAGGTCTAGTTAAAACATTACTGCCCAGGAAACCCTCCACAGACAGGCTCACATCCATTTACAAAGCTCCTACCAAGTTTAACAGTTTAAGATGGTCTAACTCGAATGTATATGTTTGGATTTTTTGTTCTATTTGGAATGGTTCCTGCATTGACTTGTCTTTATATGACTGTCAACAACTGTGAGCTACTTTGGGGAAAGAGGGTGGAGATTATTTTTTCCTCATATGCTTCCATGTGCCCATTCATTTGCCAGTAATTATTTGTATAACTATGGGCAAATTAATTAAATTCTCATTAGTCCAGGTTTTTTTCAATCTATGTAATTTTGGGTTAAAAGTAGCCCCTTTACATGCTTCCTTCTGCTAGAAAACCTTCCCATAATATTCATTCTGTACAAACATGCTCATGCAGTTTATATTCGTTGCTCTCAATTCTGTAGCCAGCATTGATTGGTGCTCTGTGAGTATTGCCATGTGATAGGTGCTATGTGAGTGTTGATAGCACTGATAGGATGAGCCACCATGAGTAAGACTAAGAGCTCCATTCAGCAGGTAAAGGCATCTGTAAAGAACATTGGTAAAGGCAGAAAGACAAGTCCTACACAGGTCAGCACAGGTAGGGGAAGTGCCTTAAGGGGCTATTTAAGCAGATGTTAGTCAGGCTGATTGATCCACATTTATTCTCTTGGGAGGGGGTGAAGGTTTTTTTTTGTTTGTTTGTTTGGTTTGGTTTGGATTTTTGTTTTGTTTGTTTTCCAAAACAGGATTTTCATGGGGCAAGTTAAAAATACCACTCTTAATGACAAATGCTTCTTTTAAAGATTTACGATGGGTTATTGTATAGAGAATAGGACCCTTTATAGAGGAAATTGTCCCATGAAAATACACAGGGCTGGACCTTTAAGTTCCCCTAACATATAAATATCTATATGTTTTTCTCAGTAAACATCTAGGGGGACTTATTGCAGTTGGAGAGAAATCTAAGTCCCTGGCCTGGGTGGTTACAGGAGAACAAGAACTTATATGATAATAGATCTTATTTATCCTTATAGAAGCTGTCCACATTTAGAAATTCTGTCTACCTCAGTGTCATCAACCTATCCCGTCATTGGCTCTGAAGTATATTTTTCAATAACTGTCACTCTTCAATGGCTAACAAAAGGCCTTTTTTTGTGTGTTGACCCTGTGTCTTTTATGAGTTCCACAAATAACTAATTAACCTCCCCTTCAAAAGGCAGCAGGAAGACAGGAGTAAGTCTCCATGAACCAGTCCTGTTGATCTCAGGCACAGTCTCCTGAGTGAGTACCACAGTCTCCCCCTCTCCTCCGAGTTCTCTCCAGAATTAAATGCTTATTGACTCCACGCTAATATCCATTTAGTAAGCTGCCGTTTTTGTTTGTTTTAATATAGCGCTCAGTTTTACAGTAGAGGGGAATTATGCAGTTTAGAAGTATGAATATTAAAAAAGGATTTAATTAAATCTGTTGCCTGAAACCTCTGTCTAAAGCTATAATGACAAATTTAGTCCATATTTATTATGGTGCACAGGGGACCTTAACCAGATCATTAGTTTATATGCCTTACTCAGTAGTGAAGTTCTAAAACTTTACATTTTGCATATTATTACATTATTCATTTTCCCAACTAGGCATAAAATACGACTTCCCATGAGTACAATACCTAATTCTTCAAAATATACAAAGATAGCAATAAAATGATTAAATTACAACTCTTACATCTGTTCTTCTTGTCTGATTATAAATTAAAATGTTTTAAAACAGGAGAAAACAATTCAGGTGGCAAATGGCTTTCAACTGCTCAACCTCCCAAAGGTTGGAGAGCAAATAAAAATAGGTCTACCGAACAGACGTGTGCACAGACATGTAAATACATGGAAAGGTGCCCACCAATGAGAGGGTTATGTCGCATCCACCACTGTTGTTACGTGTCCATAAGAGGCCACAGAAAGTGAAATGTTCTTCCAATGATGACATAAAGTATACACTAGCCAATGGAGGTGCCAAAGTCCAAGAAATAAGTGAATGAAATTATAGTGTATTATAAAATGTTCTTTCGTTTAGAGCCAAACTATAAAATGTTATGTCTGCCAGGAGGAAAATATTTAATGTCATCCTAATCCATTAGCTATCACCACAAAATGCTGCCTTGTGTTTTCTTTAACAGTCACACATTAGCTCATGGTTAATTTAATGATGGCACAGTCAGAAGGCACCCTGAAAGTACATTTGATGTTGTCTATGGAGTCGATACCCAGTTAAGACAATGCAATCACCATGAACTGCAGACTTGAAGATACTCATGCGCTGAAGACTTCAAGACAAAACTGTAGCATAAGAACTGCCTAGAATTATTTTTTTTTAAAAAAGTGATAACCCAATGCACACAAGCTTATAACTTGGGAACTCATTCTGGAGAGGTAAGTTTGGATATTTCCAGCTCAATTTCAAAGCATTTTCTTTAAAGCCTACTGCTTACTTGAGGTGCTGCAGGATTATGAATGCTGGGTTTTGAACACTTGGAATGAAAATCGAATGCTGGTCAGTTAACACTATTTATGCATACCCATTAAACACTCACGAATACAGACACTTATTGCAGGAATCCAAAACTAGATACAAAATCAAAGAAACAGAGGTATGTTTAGTAGGCCTGGCAACTTCAGTGTTTGAAGGGTACAGTTGGAGGACCAGGTGGAGAGCTCTGGGCAGGATGGAAAACCAGAAAATTAGCATTAGTTCTTTGGAATAGGCAATAAGGATGATAAGCTGCTTCCCAGCTAGCCTTGTAGGGAGATTCCAGCAGAGGTGAGATCATGGCTCCCACGAGTTACCTATAATCTTTTCAAGAGAAAAAGACTTCAGCTTAGTAAACCAGTGTTGGGATGAATATATCCTCTAGTTTGTTTTAATCCCTAGAGACTGCAACAGAACTAACCTCTCAGGCAACTTTCTAGGTAGACTTGCATAAAGCACTGGTCTATTGTTTTAAATGAAGGGTTCTATAGGATTTCAGATAGGTTTTTAAATGAACTAAGAGAAAAGAGTCGAAGACAAATAAATAAGAAATCTTAGGTTTTTTTTGCAAGCAGTCTATACAAACAATCCTTATTTCAGACTGCTGCGTGTCGTGTCTATCCTTAGGAAGAACAGGGACTTCTCCTGAGTATTCCCCATGCTCATCACAGGAAGAACAACTCTGGCTAGTAACTCGGCTCAGATCCGAGTTAAATGAGCAGAACAGGCTCATTTTTGAATATTCCTCACCCCCACATATGCATGGAGAAAGTTCAGATGATAATTCAGAGCTCTTATTTATGACTCAACCAAGGTTCCTTCAAATCAAGATACCAGAAAACAGTGTTAGTCTTCTCTCATGAATGGATGAATTTGCTTTGAATGAAAATGACCACTTATGTTCCTGTGACTTGTTCTCTCAGGCATATTTTACAAACTACTGCAAAGCATACCCCTTGTACCCATGACTGAGTAAATTGAAATATAAGAAACCTAGGCATCAACAGGCTTAATGGATGCAAACCTCTCCTGGGGAATCAGTTGACTCCAGGGAAGTACTGTGTCCTAAAGACTGCTATAGAAACACCTCATGGGTGACAACATGGATATGAGAGATTTGAGTGATCCTAGATAGGAAGGGAAGGAAGCCATGGACAAAAGCGATGGGAAGGAGCAAGCAAGGCAGAGAAATATGCCTGCTCAGAACAAGGAAAATCTTTTAGCTTTCTGAAGGAATATTCTTTGGCTTGGTCAAATAGCCCTAGTTATAAGACTGCCCTTAATTTCTATAATAATCTGCAGAATCCATCCCCATCCCCCAATCTTAAGGGAGCAACTCTGGTCTCATCACCGGATGTCCCTGAATAAATAAAATCCAGATCTGGCCTCTGTCCACTTCTGTTCTAAATGAGCCCAGTCAGCCTAGCCCATGGTTTTTCCATTTCATTTTCTGGAGCCAAATGACTACCATCTGCTGTCACGAAGCTGTCACACTATCCATAATAGAAGATTTCTAAGGAACCTAATGGCTGGAGAATGAATATATGACAGCCTAACTTGTACAGAGAAACAAGAGAACAGCTACCATTCGGAAAGAAACAGCCCTGGTGTTCCCACTTCTCAGCGAGTGCATTGTAATACAAATCTTTATTTGAACTCAGGACGTTGACAGGTCAATTGAACAGAATAAGTCTAGTTTATGATACACTTGTCAGAACTGGTTAAAGCAGGAGTCTGTTTACCGACATCCTAGGATATTCTAACAATTTTTCTTGCAAACCAGCACCTTGAGGTTAATTACTTTACCAATTTGAGTAAATGGCAAGCCATATTCCCATCTGTCTCCATTAGCTCCCCACTATTTCTCAATTTATGATGACTGGGGTCAAGGCCGTGGTACAAAAGAAGAAGTAATAAAGCATGAATGGAGTAATTTTCTGTTTATACAAATGTGGTGGCCATGGAATAAATAAGGCAAAGGCATTTTGAATGTGCATATTCTTAGCTTTGAAACCTCTGGATGCTAACTATATTTACAGTAAATGTGTCTCCTAATTTGTAAATGTAAAACAAATACAAATGGCAAGTGGCACTTTCCATATTTATGGGCTGCAAGCTGGACTCTGATGTCATAGGCAGCCAGTCTGTGGGTTGATCTCACAACATAAGCCAAGTTATTAAAAGAATTCAGAAAGACCCAGAACAGTAGGACTATCTTAAGCTTCCTTGATCATATAAAGCAAGATCTTTGGGAAAGGGAGAGATGATAGATGGCTACATGGTACTAACATCATGTGTTGATGTCTCTTTTGCATTTGGCATACACACTTCTTGCTATTCATATAGGATTTCATGTTGGAAATCTTAAAACTCAATTCAGACAGTGCCATCCATTAAAATTTTAAGAATTAACATATTTTTCCATTTCCTTCCCTCCTTCCTTTCCTCTCTCCCTCTCACCCCTCCTCCATCTCATTCTTATCCTTATGGTGAAAAAAATTTATGTGCATCAATTTAAATCATAAATATATAACACACTTTAATCTGAATCTTACAGCATTTTTTTCCTTCACTGAAAACAAACATCTTTAAGAGCCCTTACTATACAATTTAAGGAGAAATCTCACCCAACGTCTCTACTTTGCTTACAGATAATATCAGATGGCTGTTTTTGTCAATCTTCTTTTCTCAAACGTTGACTTTAAAAGGACAAAGAAGATTGGCTACTTGTCACAAATAGCCAAAATGATGATTAATTAAGTGCCACAATAAAATAGACTTCATAGCAAATGAGGCTTAAGGCCGATACTTTACACTCAAGGACTCAGAACAGAAGCAAAGGCACTGCTCCTGAGCCCTGTGACACCCTGCCTTTAGCACTGCGGCTGTGTACGCACGAGCCCTGAGAAAATCAGCGTTAGGGATGAAACTGGAGTCAAATACATATTTTAACATCTAATGGGGCTCATGGAATATCAAAATTTCTTCTGGATTTTAAGACAGAGTCCTGGGGAAATGAAATGATTTTGTTCTTTTGATTTTTTTTTTTTTTTTACCTCTGGAGTTTCAAAGCCCATCAGGTTTTTTTTTAAAATGTACTAAGTTGCCAACTCCATTAATCAACAGGGTGAATTGGCTATGGCTTGTTTTAAAATTACATAGTAAGGGCTTCTAAAAATAATGTTGGTTTGAAATGCTAAGATCAGTGCTTTCCTTGCTGTCTCTCAGTGACCCATTCCTTTCTTCCACCAGTCCTCTTCTTGCTCCTCTTCCCTTTATCCTGAGACCCAAGAGATTATTCACACAGAGAACAGTTGGGAAAACTGGTACCTCACAAAGAAATGAAGAAAATAATTATATATGGTACAAAGCAAGGGTCCTCAGGGGCTGAGTGTCCTCCAACTCCCAAACCTGCTGAGGCACATGGCTCCATCCATGAAGGCCAGGCCTGTCTTCAACTGAGCTTTTCTAGGGTGGAACCCTGAAGAGATTCTTGTTTTCTCCATATCTGAGAGAGTAGAAACTTACCCCTGGTAGGTTGATCATGCTCTACGGGCTAGCTCTGCACCCATATGTGGGCAGCACAAACTGGACTTCACAGATTATTAAAGAAAAAAAAAAAACAACCAGGATGACATCAAATTGGGGGTGGGGGGTGGGGAGTAGATCCGGGAGAAGTTAGAGGAAGGAGTTGGGGGGGGTAAATATTATAAAAGCCTATTGTATGGAATTTAATATAATAAAAACATCATATTAAAATTGCATAAGCATTTTCATGTATCATAAATGATACCAGGTGCTCCAGGTGAATAAAAGATAGAAAAGAACTAGAAGTTAAAAGAAGGGAATTTGGTACCAATTATCACTGCCATGTGAAATGGATGGTGCTCTGGAGAAGCTACAGCACTGTCCGTCTTTTTCTCACTGAATGGCTGGGAGGACTGGAGATGGCATGTTAATAATGTACCATGCTTGATACACAGCAAGCCTTCGGTAAATGATGGGTCAAGCAGTTTCATTTGCTTCCACGGAGCATGAAGTCTAGTGATGACAGCTGTCCGTTTCATGCCAGGCCTACTGCTATATGTAGGTAATGCAAGCAGAGGTCATCACGAGCTTTATCACATCTGACCCACTGTGATACCTTAGAAAAACGGAGAACAAATTCTCCCTAGGTAGTTCTGTAATGTTGGGGTATGTTAGATAATGCAGAATACATAGTGATTTGCCAAAAGCGGTGAGAAATGAGGTTGAGGCAGAGGCTGTAAGACACAGAGGAGGGTGAGAGTTTGGAAAAAGAGAATCTGTTTTATTCTGTCGCTCGAAGCACCCTTCAAAGATTATCATCATGCTCCTATCTAAAAAGGTCAGTTGGTGTTTAAGAGTTCCCAGTCTACCAGTTTGAAAAAGACTTTCCACCTCATCTCTATGTAAATTCTGATTTGTGTTTCAGCAATTTGCTTTGCATCAAAATGCTTTGCCTATTTCTGTCACTAGCATTTGCTCACCTAGTTTTCTCCACATGGATGCCCTTCTCCCAGCAGATCCATTTTACTCATTAGTCATAGTCTGGTCCACTCCCATTTTATATTCCCCTGTTTAGCCACATGTTCTTTCTTGCCTCTGTCCTACTGAGACACTGAGTCACCCTGCACTCCATCAGCGGAGACTATGTTAAATTTTAATGTCTCTGCCTTATTTCTCCAATTTAGTCTTAAGCTTTTCAATGATACAGAACACACATCTTAAATGCCTTCATACTCCTCTCTGCAGCTTTCAAGGGCTTTATACTTAGTTGATGAGTGTGCCTGTGTCAAGGTGCTAAAGCTGGTTTTCCTTTGTGCTGGGGATGAAAGCATGGGAGGGGGAGGAGGTAGAGGACAAGCTAGGAGTCAGTTAGGCTGCCTATTTCAAGACGGCGCCACTCATCCCACACGTAGAGAATATGAGGTGGACTCAACATACATTTCTGATCTCTCAGAGGTCAGTCAGCAAGCTATAATTTCCCTCTCTTTGTGAAAACTGGTAAGGCTTCTCCATTTCCCACACAGCAATACTGTGAAGATAAAAGGAGAGGCAGTGCCTGGTTAGGGGCATTAGAGACTCTCAAGAGGCACGTGGGGGGCCTCTTCATGCACACACAAACTCTGAGTGTCAGGGCCAGCCACAGATTGTTCTTTTTCTGTGTGTGGATTCTCTCCCTCTGGGCAGCCACATCATTTCCAGGTTAAAGGGTATGCTATACACTCTCCCTGGGGAAGAAGCTATGGGGATAATGAGCTAAGACAGAGAGCTTTTACTGTGCTTAGGTAAACTGCAGTGACCCAAGGTTCAAGTTTTGGGGGACATATCTAATTAGATGTGGTAGGTGGAAAATTTCCTACATAAGGTTTCTACCGGTGTAATTAAGCCCTGAGAATCAAATCAGATTACGCTGGTAAGACACAGAGAGGCTTGGATCACACAGCCCAAATTGCCTCTCAGCAATTCTGCTTGGCCTTGACTCCTTCCAAGGTTGGTCTGTGGCAAATTGCCATACACGGATGTGGAACTCTGACCACTTGCCAGAATCTGGTGCTTCTCAAGCTCATCCCTGTGTAGCTGGGAAACAAACCTTTTCCTTTTCTAAGCGAACAGAGGGGATGGAGGGGCATTAGTATAAATGTTTGTATGGAAGCTCCTACCAGAAAGGCCACCATGCTAAGAAATCAAGAAGAAAAGCAGAAGGCACTGTTTTAACGCCATCTACACTGACAGAATAGGTAGCATGAGGGAGAAGAGTAACAGAAGAAAACTGGATTTGCAGTCTAGCACAGAGAAGGGCACCTGGCAAGAGTCGATGAGTTCCCACAGGCAAGACACTCACTACACTGCCACCCCTAAGCTAAAGAAGCCATGACAGAGAGCACAAGTAAGACTTGTGATCCTGATGAATACCTTCATTCTTAGGGCATCCTAACAAAGATATCACTGTCACCAAAGTCTTCTGGTTCATGCAGTCAGAGGCCAGAATGTTACAAATAATATGACATCCCCAGGGTTAGCATAATGCATGGCCAATGGCCAACAAATATATGCAAAATAAATAGGAATGAATGGGTACAGACCATGAGTAAATGCAAGAGACGATTTGTGAGCATATCTTGAGTTGTATAGACCCAGGGAAGATAGAGAGGCTTTCGACAGCAAAGTCCCTGCATAGTGATCCCTCATGATCCCTTTGCTACCTTACTCATATTAGTAGAAGGTGAGTCAGGTATGGAGTAGAAGCTTTGCTCCTCAGGTCTGGTGTAGCTGGGATTCCAGGCCCAAAATCTTCTCATAACCTCATTGTTTTATGACTACGGCAAAAAAAAAAAAACCCAAACAAACAAACAAACAAAAAAACAAAAACAAAAACAAAAACGGGTCTTGGAATTTTAAAAGAAAGGTGATCCTCTTAGACTGTCATAGTTTCCAAGTTTGGTCTCATATTCTTTGATAACTCTATTGGCTGGTTTTGTGGGCCAGCTTGACACAGGCTGGAGTTATCACAGAGAAAGGAGGCTCCCTTGAGGAAATGCCTCCATGAGATCCAGCTGTAAGGCATTTTCTCAATTAGTGATCAAGGGAGGAGGGCCCCTTGTGGGAGGTACCATCTCTGGGCTGGTAGTCTTGGGTTCTATAAGAAAGCAAGCTAAGCAAGCCAGGGGAAGCAAGTCAGTAAGAAACATCCCTCCATGACCTCTGCATCAGCTCCTGCTTCCTGCCCTGCTTGAGTTCCAGTCCTGATTTCCTTTGGTGATGAATAGCAATGTGGAAGTGTAAGCTGAATAAACTCTTTCCTCCCCAACTTGCTTCTTGGTCATGATGTTTTGTGCAGGAATAGATACCCTGACTAAGACAATAGCATTCTGTGAAGACAGCCGGTGATCCTCCACTCCTATGCATTTCATTCACTTTGGTCATCAGAGATCAAGAACAAGCGGTTCACACATCAAAACTCCAGTGTCAAGAATATCTAACATGGCAAGTAATACATGTATGTCTCTAAACCAGGGACAACATTCGAGACAAAACAGTGTAGGGCTCTCTGGGTAGGTCGATGAATTCTTTGTGACTAAATGCTGCAGTTGGAAAGGCTTCCCCATCAAAGGTTCTTTAAAACTTCCTTGGGTGTTTTTTTTTTTTGCTTTAAACACAAGATTTATCTGTTTATTTTTATGTGTATGTGCCTGCATGCGTTTATGTGCACCATGAACCCAAGGAAGTCAGAAGAGGGTGTTGGATTCTAGGGGCTGGGATCATAGATAGACGTAAGCTGCCATATACGTGTATATGAGAATTGAACCTGGCCCTCTGCAAGGGTAGCCAGTGCTCCTAACTGCTGAGGCATCTCGCTCAAAATTATTTAGAAATTTTTGTTCACTATTTTCTTATGAGTCTTTAAAATTATATATATATATAATTTATATATAATGTACACACACACACACATAAAAATAACGATGGTTGTTTCTGCCACTGCTTTACAGCTACCTAGGTTTTTGCTGGTGGCCTTCAGAACTCTCTCCCTCCAAAAACACTTCTTTTGCTCCAGAACATCTTGTTTCTACAAATTCAGTGATCTATTTCTATATTTATCCCAACAAAACATTGCAGAGCAAATGAAGAAAGTGCTCACTTCTGTGATCAGTTTCTGAAGTCTATATGCATTCCTTCCTTTGAAAAATGGTACTTTCAAAGTAGGTTTTGGTAATTTCCATCTGTACTGTGACGAGGAGCATAGGGTCCTAGAATTTTATCTGAGACAGATTCCACAACTTTCAAAAGTCTAACTGAAGCTCCACTATGTTTATAGTAGGTGCTGACAGCGGAGACTGACTATGGGGTTCGGACTGTGCTGCAAAGCTTTGACAGAAGCCCACTGGTCTGGGTAGTAAACACTTAATTGTAGTCAAGGTCATGCTTGAACCATGAGTAATTTGAGGCAAGTTTCCAGGGTGTGCACTGACGTAACCACAGATCCTCATCTTGCTTGACCAGCATGGGAATCAGGAGTTGCGAAGAAATATTTGAAGGTTGCCTTTGAAGGGAGTCGCTTTTCCACTGTTCTCCTGCTGAGCTCGTTTCTTGTATTGATTGCCTTTCTTCATTTTCATAAGCAGTATTCAGCTACCAATAGAATCTAATTTCTCTCCATCTTTCATGGTCGGGAGATGGTTCTCATCCAAGTGACTGCTTCCCAGAAGATGGGCATTATTCTCTCACCAGAAAAAGACATTAAATCACTTTTACTTAAAGCAAAGCAGAAGTAGAGGAAAAATTCCTCCAGATAAACCTGACATTGAAATCCAAAGAGAAACTGAAAGACATTTCAATATATTTTCTTTTAAGTATATATTATTTGAGGTGTCTGTGAAGACAAAAGCAGAGTATATATCTCTTCAAGAGACTAGAAATCTAGAGAGATCTATCAGTAGTCCTTATTAATAAGGTAGCCAGTCTGAATATTTGGACATGAGGCAGTGTTCCCTTAGCTACTGCGATTCATATTGTATGCTTAATCGCACAAAATCTAGTTATGATAACATTGCATTAGGGAGAGTCAGTCATAGCTTTCAGAAAACCTATAAGCTGTTATCAGCAGAAGGAATTAAGTAGCAAAAAAAGAAAAGCCAGGAGAGTTCCCCAAATGAACCATCTGACAGGCTGGGAAATTAAAAGTAAGAGTCTGTATGTCAAGGGGACTTGGGTCTGTGGGACCCTTGAAAGATCAAGCCACCATACCTCAGTTTCTGCAGACTTCATGCTAGCAGGTGGTGCTAACGTGAAATCTGACTGCCGAAGGATATTTGGATCTGCCCTGCATCTGGGAAGATTGTGGAAAGAACTCTGGTACTGGAGACAGTCTGTTCACCTCACACCTGCTTTCTGTGCCAGAGGCTACAGAGGTGGTCAGAGAAGGGGCCGTTTTGGAGCCACAGGTACCCTGCATTCAACCTTTAATTTGCAAAGTGCATCTGCTTTATAGACCTACTTGACAGCAGCTTCATAATTAGAAACACATGCCTTATATATTTGCCCCCCCCAACCACACAAAAATCTGGCTTTATTTTTAAAACAGTAATTACACGATAGGGGAGGACCTCTCTCTACACTCAGCTAAGACAATCTGCAAGCAGAATATCAAAATGCCCCGCAGCAGGGAAATTGAGTTATAAAACACCTGTCCTCAAAGCATCCTTCTCCTTCCTTAGCCACTGCGTTCATCTCAAGTTCTGTAGCCTATGTTTCATAAGGTAGCCACTGCACACCTTCAGCTGCTGGTGTGTGCTTTAGTCTCGTTTTGGTAACTTATCTCTTATAGAACTTTTAACCAGCTAATATTAAAGAGATCTAATCTGAATAAGAACAACAGAATTAGCTTCTTTTCTAGTACTGGGGTTTGAACTGAGGGCCAGGCACATGCATGCTGTCAAGAGTTGAGCACTTTACCACTAAGCTATTTTCCTAGTAGAGTTAACTTCTTTAAAATATCTTTTCATGGGCTGGAGAGATTATTCAGCTGTTAAGATGTAGACGATACAGGTTCGATTTGTAACACCACATGGAGGCTCAGAACTGTCCATAAGTCTAGTTTCAGAGGACCAGGCACCCTCTTCTGACCTCTGGGCATACCAGGTAGGCACATGGTGCACAGACATACATGCAAGCAAAAACACTTATACACAGAAGTCTTTAAAAAAACTATTTTCAGATAAAAGTATACTCAGTAGATATACAATGAAAATGGTTTTAACAGAAGAATACACTTGACACTAAGTTTCTGATGAACTGAAGATGTTTGTTTGTGGTCAATGTTGCCACAGGAGTTTTCTTCTTCATGACAGACATAAAATCATTCTGGGTTTTATAAAAATTTAATTTGTAGGCAAAACTAACCACGGATACACAGGAATTATGCTAAGTTGAAAATAGATTAAAGTTCTGGCATATATCAAGAGTATAATAAATAATTTATTTAGGAGGGGCATGCGAGAGGGAGAGGAGGCAAAAGAATGGAGGGCTTAAGAGGAAAGGGAGGGGAACTGGGAAGACAGCAATGAACTATGGCTTGGCGTCTGGGGAACAGAAACTCTGCATTCTCCGTGCATTGGATATGAGCTACTGACTACTTCTCTTGAGTTCCAAGACTTCTGTGTGGTGTAAACCCCACCTATGTTCACAAACTCCATGGTGGAGGACACCATAAAGCTTCATCAAGCAATGGTACACCGATGTCAAATAAGGTTTCAATGTGTGGGTCTGTTATTTAACTTAAGTCCTGCCTTGCCTGCCTTAAGGACAATGATGTATTTTGAGTCATAATCTGAAAGAGAGTGAGCGAGAGAGAGAGAGAGAGAGAGAGAGAGAGAGAGAGAGAGAGAGAGAGAGAGAGAGAGAGATTAGGAAATACACTGTCACTGTAAAATGACAACATATTTTATTAAAGTTAAGCTACGTTTAACTAATCAGTCATTTATATTATCATATATAAAACAGTGTGCTATCTGCCTTTTCTCTGCATCTTTTTTAGTTACTATATTACAGGTTTTCCTCTCTTAGCTACTTTCCATATGCAATTTAACCAAAAGAGTATCAACTTCTATAATTTATTTTCACATAGATTTGTATAAATCAAGCCATCTTTTAAAATCACTGTAGACCTCACTGTTCAGAGGGGAAGAATTACAAGAATTTCTCTAAGAATGGAGTTATTCTCTGACAACCATTGGTGAAATTCACTCCTTTGGTTGGGAAGATTGTAGTCATTTGCTTTTCTTAAATGAAATGTATTTTGTGTGTGTGTGTGAGAGAGAATGAGTGAGATGTGTGTGGTGTCTACACCTGTGTGGACCGCACACCCACCAGCATGGGGTATCAGGTGTCTGCTCTTCCACTCTTAGATGTCCATCCCTTGAGACAGGATATTTAACTAGACATGAAGATATACTGAAGGCCAGTCAGACCTTCAGTCTTCCTGTCTCCAAACCTCACAGTATTTGGGTTGTAGACATGTTCTTGGCTATACCCAGATTTTTTTTTTATGTGGGTACTGGGATTTGAACTCAGGTCTTCATTTTTGCTCAGCAAGCATTCTTACCCACTGAGCCAACTTGTCAGCCTAAGACAAGCAATTTTTAAGAGGGTAAGACAAGATGCATTAATTTGCTTTCAGAAATTAAAACACCCAAGTATAAAGTGTTCGTGGCAGTTTCTTAGCAAATATTCCTGAGACTCCTTCACTGAGAACCCCCTATCTAGTCACTCTTTGATTCCAAATGACAAAAGGTTATTTTTATCACTGTTCAATAACTCCAATAATCAGTTTTCAAAATGGGATTCCTTCTCATTTATTAACAATCACAATACAAGAAGAAAATAAAACTCATATTGTTATCATAAAAAGAAATAGAAGTTCAGGGACTAAAAATAAACCATCAGATTTTTTAAGGCACAGTGTGCTGTAGTTACCCATTAAAATGCCCCCACCCCCACGGTTTCCAAGCCTGCATTTGAGACTTTAACACTGTAACTAAGAGGCATTAAGCACCGGCATGATTCTCCATGGAAAAGCAGAACTCGGGGGTAAGTGACATTTGTCCCAATAATGGGCTGGCATTACACAGCCTAAAGTCCCTTGCAGAGTATTCATGATTTAGTTTGGTCTTGTTTCTCACTTGCTAGCCAAGCTTGGTCTTCAGCCTATTGAGAAATCACATTCATAAAAGATAAGGTGATTTCAATTCAGAAGGTTCAATTCAGTGAGTTCTTTAGTTTGACTCAATCACCTCTGCCTGGAAGATGGAAAATGGAGAAGAGAAATGTGAGAGAGGCATACGGCAGGAAGAGAAACTGGCTTCTTGCCAGAGGGTCTCTACATCTTGGTTCTTGGACTCTGGCCACCTTGTTCTCACGCCCCCTCTCCCTTCTCCTGTTTATACACTACCACCAAAGGTCGTCCAGCCTTCATAGTTTTGAGATTCCCTTGGTTCTTCGAGACTCACAGCAAGAACCTTACTCTATGCTCCCTGCTACCCTACCCTGAATAGGTGTCCGTAGAGACTCTAGTCTTTCCTGTGACAGTTCCTTTTCCCCACTTCATCCCATATCCAGTGGCTCTGACACCCTGCTTTCAAAATTATAAATAAACAGTAGAAAGACAAATCTCACTTATTTTGCTTAGTGCTCACACCCTCCTCACCAGAATCTGCCTCCTTTCTTTTAAAGCACATGCTGCCTAGCTCTGAAGCAAGGTCTCCTGCCCCATCCTGCAGAACATTCCCACAGGGACGATTGCCGGTTGCCTCCTCCTGTCTCCCATGCACCTCATCTGGATCTGTGGTTGTTGGCTTTTTCTAAAGAGACTGGAGATGCCTGGAGGTCAAGGCTGGACTTTGAACTGAGTATGGCAGCGGTGCATGGGGGAGGACCCTCATAGAGGCAGGGAGTGGGGAGAAGGGATAGGGGGTTTCCGAAGGCGAGACCTGGAAAGGGGAAAACATTTGAAATGTATATAAAGAAAATATCCAATACAAAAAGAACAATGTAATTTCCAAAGGGCTACAAGAAAAGATTTTGAATTTGCTCATGATGGAGAAATGATCAGTGTCTGTGTAGCTAAAGGATTAACCTGACTGAAACACACACTAAGTATACAGAGCATGCTACTCCACAAACACAATTCTATATCTTTATGTATCAGTAAATAAAATATTTTGCCTGTGTAGGAAGTACTCAAAAGATGTCATAAAGTTATTTACATAATTTCCCTTTGAGCTACCTTCTAATTTGTGTATTAATCATGAAAGTCTAAAATCTCCCAAGGACAAATTATTTCATCAAAATATTTGTTTCTGTTGGCTACAAGTTAGTTGAAATCTAAACTCCCATCCTTCCAGTCTTTCTTCAGAAATGAGAATTAAGATAATAATATTATTTTTTAGAAGAACCCTTTTTGAAAATCTTGTATGGCTATGTAGCTCAGACTGGCCTCAAACTCACATTCCTCCTGCCTGTATCTCCCCAGAGCTAGGATTGCAAGTGAAAAGTCTTTTCTTCAAATAATATCTTTACATGTATAAAATGTTAGGTTCACAAAAGCAATCATTAGCCAGGCTTGGGGGTATTTGCCTTTAGCCCCAGCACTCAGGAGGCAAAAGCAGGAAGATCTCTGTGAGTTCAAGGCCAGTCAGAACTACATAGAGAGATCCTGTCTCAAAAAAAAAAAAATCATTAATGTCTACAACTTGCTACCAAATGATCAAATAAAGCCCCAAATGTAATATAATGTACTTTTCTTTTTGTCTTACACATTCATTTTATTTGTGAGTGTGCATGTGCACAGCCTATAGCATACATGTGGAAATCAGAGGACACTTTCAGGAGTCTGTGTTCTCCTTCCACTACATGGATCTGAGGCTGGAACTCAAGGTTGTCAGACTTTGGTAGCAAGCACCTTTGCTAGCTGAGCTACCTCACAGCCCATCATAATATTTATACTTATTTCTTTATTAAAATGTTAAATAACAGCATCTGTTACCTGATCTAATAATGATTAAACATTTGAAGTAGTGATATCCTAAGAGACTTACGATATCAATATATGACATGAAAATAAGAATTAAAGATTCTGTTTATGATAAACACTGGCACTGGTAATATTTCTATGGTTTGTAGTCTATATTTGTAAGAGAAATAAATGTAAAATTTCATGTAGCATTAATGAAATTAAGGTGGTAACTTTCCCCTCACACATAAGGGTATTGACCCTTATACTCTGTAGACTCCATCTTGGCCACAGATCCAAAGTTAAGAATGCATGGACCATGAGAAAGGCAAACTTCCTATTTTTTTTTCAAGTATTCTCAGCTCTGACACAACTACCTGGAATAATTATGAAGTAACTTCTTCAACCCACTAGCTTTCTTAAATTGCTGTAGCTAGGTTTTCAAAATGCTATGTGGCATCTGCTCCCTTCTTTACAAGCTACATATGTACATTTCCTTAAAATCTTTAAGTTTCTCACAGAACAGGTGTTGTTCTCTTGCAATAAACCTTGGCACACAGTGTGAAGGAAGGAAAGATTGTTTTCTCCACAGTGGAAGTACTGATTTGCATTATACCCAAACATTATTAGTATTTGTAGATGACATATTAATAATTGATGTTGCTATTAGCTCCTCTTGTTCCTTCACAGGTCAAATCTTAGGGGATTATTTTCCAAACTGCTGAAAAATATTACCTCTTTCTTAAAAGGTTGCTGAGTGAGAACACTTCAAAATATGAAGTTTTTTCAGTTGCCCCAATTTATCTCCTCATTTTGAAGCATGCACTCCCAGCCTTTGCTCTGATGAGTATATACAACTCTCCATTGACAGAGCTGGACAACACTGGATAGGAATGGACAGGCAGGTCTGTTTGAATAAATCTCCTCTCTGTGGCCCCAGAAGGCATGCCTCCTCATTTGTCCTTTGTCCTAGATAAAATGAGATGTTACCTCTTATCATCATACAACAGTTAAACCCAGAGCTCGCTAACTCTTCGACTTCACCCCATCAGTTCATGCAATGAAGAGTGACGTCAAGAGCTGTGCTTGGTGATGCTTGCTTTTAATACCAACACTTAGGAAGCAGAGACTGGTGGATTTCTTCAAGTTTGAGGCCAGCCTGATCTATACAGTGAGTTCCAGGACAGCCATGACTATGTAGAGAGACCCTGTCTCAAAAAACTAAACCACCTCCACCACCAAAACCACCACCACAACAACAACACACATCAGACCATGGCAGCTTCTTTAGTGTACAGCTCATGCTTAGGAGAATTCAGTTTCTATTTTTCTGTACATCCCTTGTGCTAAAAAGATAACAAAAAGCTTTAATAAATGTCCAACTTCAAGAAAAGCTGCAAGGTTAAAAATTATGTAATTTTAACTAAAAACCTTCATCTTTCAACTGTTTTGTGTACTTTATGTACTTTTTTACAGAAGACCTTCATAAGAGAGATTTCCTCAATATGTACAAAACCTCTGTTAACAGTCTTTTTTTAAAAGAATTGTTCATTTTTATTCTATGTATATGACTGTTTACCAGCATGAATACACACACACACACACACACACACACACACACACACACACACACACACACACACTGGTTTCCTGCAATTACAGTTACAGATAGTCATGAGCTGCCCTGTAGGTCCTGAAAATTGAATTGGATTGCTTGGTCATTGCTTTTAAACACTGAGCCATCTCTCCAGACCAAGAACCATGATCTTACTATCCATTGTAAATTTTTCACTTTTTCTTAGCAGGAACTTGAACACACAAAAAACCTTATGCAGAAATACATTGAATAAGAAAATTATTTTGGACAGAAAGTGGTAAGGCAGTAAGTAACACCTGTTACATGGTACCTGTTGTTCTGTTATTTCCAGGATTGACTTGAGACTAAACCAGACGCACAGACTTGCCTAGAGATGGGATGGACACGGGACATCAATCTCTGCTGTGTGGACGTCAGAATCACAGCGAAGCCTGGTGAAAGCGCTGCCACCCTAGTCAGCAACATCACCCCCTGGGATGTCAGTCAATCTCAGGTGCCTTTCAGTGCTAATCAGCCCTATGGGCTCAAGCTCACTTGGATTCAAAGCTGATATCAGGTAACCTCTTAGACACCAGAGTGTGCCGTTTCACTCCTTATTTAAAAGTTAAATTCTTTTCCATGAAGGGTGTGACACAACATGTTAAAGTCCACCAGTACCATTTTTCTCAAGAATAATTAGGTTAAATATAGGACAGTTCCTGCATAGTCCATTTGATCCAGTTTCTAGAACTTCATCCTGGGAACGAAGAGTACATACATAAAATTTATACTGCAAGGACATTTAGCAAAATCAATAGTTTGCAGAGGTAAAACTCAGAAAAGATTAAGTGTTCAATCAGAGGCTACATTATGGCATATCTATAGAAAGAAATGCCACATACAAGTTATTTCATATATACTGAACAATGTAAATAATATTTTAATGAAAAAAATATCCCCAGTGGAGGGATGGGGACACCAACCCACCTACAAAGCTTTTGACCCAAAATTGCTTCTGTCTAAAAAAAAAAAATGCAGAGACAAAAATGGAGCAGAGACTGAAGGAATGGCGGACCAGAGACTGGCTCAACTTGAGACACATCCTATGGATGGGCACCAGTCCCTGACTCTATTACTGATGCTATGTTGTACTTGCAGACAGGAGCCTAGCATGGCTGTCCTCTGAAGGCTCTACCAGCAGCTGACTAAGACAGATGCAGATACTCACAGCCAAGCATTGGACAGAGGTCAGGGACCCCTATGGAAGAGTTAGGGGAAGGACTGAAGGAACTGAAAGGGATGCCAATCCCACAGGAAGACCAACAGTGTCAACTAATCTGGACCCCTGGGAGCTCCCAAAGACTGAGCCACTAACCAAAGAACATACACAGGCTGGTCTGAGGCTCCTGACATACATGTAGTAGAGAGCTACCTTGTTGGACCTTAGTGAGAGAGGATGTGCCTAATACTGTAGAGGTTAGGGGTGGGGTACAGGGGGCACCCTTTTAGAGGCAAAGGGGAGGGGGGAAGAACTCTGTGAGGTGGGATCAGGAGGGGGTCATATTTGGGATGTAAATAAATAAAATAATTAGTTAATAAAAATGTTGACAAAGCAGTAACTTCAAAATAAACATGTAAATATAAATCCCTACCTAAGCATCAGAGAGGCTAGACACCAATTTGTTCAATGTCGTTTTCTAAGCTCACACAGTATATTTTCTTTTCTTAACCTATGGCTGATTACATTTTTGTTGTGTGATACTTTTACAATTTAAAACACATTTTTAATTAGACGAGGTGTCAGGGCATAAATTAATTAGCACACATGTAAACTACAACTAATTTTTACTTCACTAAAATGAGCACAAGTCCTCCTTTTCACCTCTAGAATATGAGCTGCATCCAGCACCTTTGGCTAAGGACTCGGAAACACGGGGCGAGCACACTTCTCTACTTTGACATGTATTTCTGCTAATTACATGTTTTTTTCTTGTTCATCAGTAGTAAACTTCAGGGTAAGTGTTTCCTCCCAATTTTAAACTGTTCTGCATGGCCAGTTTTCAGGTCTGTCAAGAAAAGCCAAGACTAATATCCTAGTGTCATGTTCAAAGCCATCTGTGTAGAAACAAAATCAGGCGTGGACAGCTTCTGTCTGACTAAGCTGTACACATTTTGATGCTTAGGATAAGTACTTCGGGTTAGAAGCATAAATTGGTAAGTATGTTTGGGGGGGGTTATCTTTTTAAAAATACCTATTCTGCGTATTGATGGAAAATAATTAAAAGGATGTGACCTGGACCTGTGTCTTGGGGTATTTACAATGTGGGAGAACAACAAAGTAATAAAGCATGAGAGTTGTAGGTCAGAGTTGGAGCATCCCTAAAATAGCAGTAAAAATTAGATTTTTTTTTTTGGTCAAGGAAGAAAGCTTAGTGGGCTGAATGATTTGACTGTTTGGTTATAAAAATTATTCTGATAGTTGTAAAAATAAAATGAGGCAGCAGCCAGCCACACAGGATTCTGCACTGCTCCAGGGACTGACTGTAACTACTGGGGCTCTAAGTCTGGAGGCTGGAGGGCTTGATGGTTGCAAAAGGCTCCTGTCAGTGTTGAAAGCCCTCATAAGCACACCTGCCATCTGGCCTCACACAATTTCCCCAGAATTACTTCCCTCTCCTTTTTCTGCCCTGCAGTCATCTTAGAGAGGAATTAGTAACCACAGGATTAGAGTCTTAGGAAAATACTGAGTTTTATCTAATGAATATGAGATATCTTCTATCATATCTTGGTCACTATCTCCTGTTCACCCAAGCAATAGAGAGTATTCATTACTGTAAAACCTTCACCCAGGAAGCTGACTTCTCCAAGTCCTAGTTGCCTCATGGGAAAGTCCCTTCAGTCTTAATCTGGTTTGTTCAGTGGCCACATTTTATTTAAGAAATCATCACTAATCATGAGTTGATAAACATTGTCATCATTGCTTCTAAGACTACCAACTCCAAAGTTTTAGCATTCTTATTTTAACGTATACCCTACTGAAGCATGCATGGGCTTAATGTTTTGTGACTGACCAAGGGATACAGTTAACTGGTTAGTCTACAAAGCATGGAACTATAGCTTCAGATTAATTTTGAAAGCCTGAAATAAAGTGGAAGAACTTTGCAGGAGGTCCATATGGTGAACCCACAGGGCAGTAAATATCCAGATGTTTTGAAACACCTGCATTACCGCCTGAACTCTTTTCTATCTTTCATTTGTGTTTGGCTTCATGTAGGTCTGATAAGGACTTTACCTCTCATTTTGGAAGTTTCCAGAAAAAGTCAACTATTTCATGACATTGTTTATTTTTAATACTTCTAGTTTAAGGCTAATTTCACCATCCTTTGATTGCCTTTGTATTACTGAGTGGCTGCCTAATGCATTTTTAGTTCAACGAGGGAGAAAAGATCACTCATAATTAAATGCACAACTGAATAAGGAAAGTATTTCTGAGTAGGACAATTCTATTATTAGTAATAGCATATCTATGAGCTCAGGAGCACATTTATTCCGAATACTTCATTCTATGCATCCATATTTCATCAATCTTTATCATCTCTCATTATAATATATAGAGAACATGAATAATTATTCTTGTTTTACAGGTGAAAATACCAAGGAACTGAAATATGAAATCTGTCAAGTCACATACTGAGTCCCCGCAGATCATTCAACTGTCCATTCCAAGACATCCAATAAAACATAATGTTACTTTAGTTGTACAGGCTTATTGTCTGAACCCAGGAGACGTTTCTTTCTGTATTTATTTGTTGGTAGGAAGTCTGAACTACTGAGACATGTGAGTAAGGGAATATGCATTTGAGAGTACACTGGGATGCATCATGCCCAGGATGCTCTTCCCAACACCCTCAGTTTTCATGATGGATGTAAAGACCCTCTATCTGGTCAGCACTGGGTTTCGTGGATAAAATGGGGAAGGAGAGAACAAGCTTCCATTGCACACTCACTCCATCAGCCTGCACCTATGCCATGTCTTCACGACGGCTTGACATTTCCTGAGATTGTGATAGATCAATCTTTCCTTCTGTATGTTGTTTCCATCAGGTATGGCGTCACAGTAACAGGAAAATGACGAATACAGAGAGTTAGTACAACGAGGATGGGTTGTTGATAGGATAAACCTCATGCACAGTTTATAGGCTGCTGAAAGTGGTTATGTGGGAGGAATGTGGAAGAATCTAGAGAAGCTCCAGAATGCCATTAGCAGACATTCAGGGCAATCCTGATGGAAGTCTAGAGACAAACATATGGACAGGAAAGATGAACAGTAAATCCATGCCCACTACGTTTTAGTTAGAAATAAGATTTTTTATTGGGAATTGGACTGTAATCCTTCATACTGCCTTTTAGCCAAGATTCTGGCAACATTTTGTCTGTGTTCTGGTGATCAGGGTGAGGCTGAACTAAAGAGTAATAGACTAGCTTGGTGGAGAAAATTCCAGGGCAATGCCACATCCTCACACTGTCATGGTTACTGCTCTCTGCTTCTATCCAGATGCACAGTGATAATTCAGTATGTCAAAGAAAGAGCACAAAGACATTTAAAGTTGTGAATGGAAGCTGGTGCATACATAGCAAGTGCAGACAGAGTGAGAATAATTGTTAATTGACATCACTCCCAGCCAGTGAGATGGCTCAGCAGGTCAAGGTGCCCGACGCCAAGTCTGATGACCTGAGTTCAATACTTGGGACTTTCATGATGGAAGGAAAGAAAGCCTCAGCAAGTTGTCCTATGGTCTCTGCATGAGTGCCATGCATGCACACATCCACATGCATGCAAACAAATAAAATAAAAACATTTTTGAAAGGGAAAGCTAGCTCCTTGTACTGGGACCATAGGAAGGTATTTTAAGTTCATGGTCCTACACATCCAAGGCTGCAAAGGCATAATAAAACTGAAACCTCATTTGAAAGAAGTGTTTGTCCTAAGGATGCTCTAACAGAGGTGCCCAGGGAAATGTTTCCCCACGTTCAGTCATATAGGTATTTGGAGGTAATGGTAGCCATGGTATGGTGTTTAGCTCTACCCTGAGCTGATATTATAACTTGTTACCATCCACTCGATGCTAGTCTCACAGGTCTGCAAAACACAAAGACTACTGGGTCCCAGGGACTTCCACTAAGTTTCCAGAAAAAAACTTCTTGTGAGAAAGACACACTGTAAGAGGGTTAGATTCTTCATGGAGTACCCAAGAATGATGAATGTGAAATTGAGTTTCAATGGAGAAACTGCAATACTGGCAAAGAAAAGCTGTGGGCACGGAGTAGACCTGACTCAAAAGAGACGACCATATATGCAGTGGGCAGCAGGGTCATGGGATCCTTGAAGCTCAGATGATGCTACCACCTGATTGAGCCACTGAGGACGGAGCTACAGGACTTAAAGTTTGCTCTGTAGGTGTTTGGCCTTGTTGGAGTTACTATTCTCCCATTCTTCACATTAGGAATGGGCATGTTCCCTTGGTGCCGCTGCGTCCTAGAAGGATGCAACGTTTGTTTTAAGAGGGGCCTACATTGCTGCATCCTCAGAAGAGACTTGGCCTTTTTGAACAGTGATAGAGTAGTTACACTACTCTATGTAATGAAGGATAGACTAGCTGCACTGGTCAATTCCCCGAGCAGGCAAAGATGACTGCAGGAGTTCATCTGACTTAGGAAGTGAGGAGGCCAACTGAAGTTCACAGCTCTCAGAATGCCAAAGAGAACTGTGCCCAGTGATTCAATGGGCATGCTGACTCGTGCCTGAAATCCCAGCATCTGGGAGGCTAGAACAGGAGGCTCAACAAGACTTTCAGGCTACCCTGAACTAGAGAGTGAGTTCCAGGACAGTCAGATTCCCTTCCCCCGCCCCCACAATCCCCCAAAAGCAAACAATAACCAGGACAACAAAACCAAACAAAATAAAAGTCACCAGATAAAACAAAAACAAAATCAAATCTATAAACCAACCAACCAACCAAATCAAAAGGCCCAATTATAAGGACTCCTGTGAGGTGGCCATGAACCTAAGAAGACAAGGGGCAAAATATTATAGTCTGAATGTAAATATCTCCACCAAGCTCCTATGCTTGAATATTTGGCTCCAGCTACTTAGGATATTTTGGTGGGTGTGGACCTTTTGGGACATATGGTCTATAGCTAAACTACTGGGAGTCACTGAGAGTAGGCCTTGAAAGTTATATTTCCTCTGCTTTGGGTCTAACTCTTGGCATCCTGGTTCAACACCATGATGTAACCAGCTGCCTTGAGTTCCTGAAAACACACACTGAACTGTTATTGTTGCCAAGTCTTTCACGCTTTCCTCACCATAGCGTATTAGAATCCCCAGCAACCACAAACCCAAAGAAACCCTTCCTACTTTAAGTTACTCACATCAGATATTTTTGGTCATGATGAAAGGAAAAGTAATAATTTCAATTATTTATATGAATAAAATACTCTATGAATGTTGAAGGACACTTAACCAATATTTATTCAGTGTTGAGAAATCTTGACTCTGTAGATGCTTTTAAAAATGAAGGATAGACTAGCTGCATGGTCAATTCCCCGAGCAGGCAAAGGTGACTGCAGGAGTTCATCTGACTTAGGAAGTGAGGAGGCCAACTGAAGTTCACAGCTCTCAGAATGCCAAAGAGAACCGTGCCCAGTGATTCACTTTAGAAAGGCATAACCAGGACGTGAATTTTGAACATCTTGAAGTGTGAGAGCCTTGGGTTACCTTTCTATAGGCCTAGAGATAATGGGATCAACTGACACCAGCAGAAGCCTCTGGAGCCCTTCTTAAGTTGATGGTGTCAAGTAGTTTGAAGCAACAACAGAAAGCTGACTAGCTCAGTGAGGCAGGGAATCACAGCAAGGTGCTCACACCTCATGGTATCTAGGAATGAAAGACAGACTGAGGGGCTGGAGTCCCACAGTCACCTTCAAAGGCATGCCCCAGTAACCTACAGTTTCCCATTAAGCCTTATTTCTAAAAGGTTCTTACCAGTAGCCTCAAAACAAGGACTGATTCTTTAACACAAGGTGGGGATTGGGGGCGTGGGGGCTCCCAGATCTAAATTATAGCTATTGGCCTTTAGAACAAAGGATTCGTAAGCCAATTCTCCTTATAGAGGTCACTGTTATTTTCAGGTTCTGAATTTTAAGTTGTTTAACTCTTGTTCAGATTCTGCCCAGTTACTCTTTTAAAATAAGGTTTTAATTTCCTTTATCCTGAAAAGAGCCAGGGGACAGAAAGGTGGTGTTTGGGCAGGTAGGGAAGGCTTCCCATGCCATCCTAGAGGAGTCCCCAAACTGCCATCATCCCGTGAGGGCTACAGGCATGGAGTCTGAGGCAGCTGCTATGGGCAGTACCTCAGCACTAAGGAGCGGAACACACACTTAAGCTTAAAACCCCAGAGAACAGAGCAGCGTTATCAGAAGGGTGTGATGTCTTTAATATGTAATCTAAGGAGGCACAAGTAATCCTTAGTACAACTGGGCATAAAAGCAACAGGAATCAAAGGCCCCTGGGAAGAAAATGAACCCTGTTTCTCATCAGGGAATCAGGGAGCTGCTTTGCTACTTCCTCCACATGACTTGGTACCAGCTATGTGGTAGCTTAGACAGGTGGCTTAGAGGGACCAAACTGAAGTATGGTTTCTTTCCTCAGTGACATCGGTAAATCGTGTGTGTGTGTGTGTGTGTGTGTGTGTGTGTGTGTGTGTGTGTGTGTGAAAGTTAGGTGGGTGTTGCTAAAATCATTCTACTGTGCCTGACTTTTTGAATTAATGCTGGGGTTTGAAAGAAGATCCTCACACATGACGAGAGCTTTATTGACTGAGCTACATCCCAGCCTGAGAGAAGTAATTCTCTTACTGAGAGAAGTACTTCCATCGTGGTGTTGGCCTTGCAAATGATACAGTTTGGGCTCCACAGATACATTGTTTTTAAAAGAAAGATTCGTTTGAAATGTACTTTCCTCAAACCCATCCACCCTCTTTCAAAGAGAAGGGCTTGGAGGGTTACAACCCAAGGCTAATTACTTTTCCTGTTGCAGTTCCTCAGGTGCCTGCTCTCTGCTCTTTATTTGTATAAACATGCCACAGTAATGTCTGTGACTTCAAGTGAAACACATCTAGGATCCAGCAAGAATGCCTCGCAGGTGGCAGGGGACACTGAGCTCTGGGTGTCAGTCCAGATGTCTATCAGAAGAGAACACGGTTAAAGTGTTCTCTTCTGATCCTGCTCAAACAAGAGAAGTGAATCGGTGCGAGCAGGTGGAGCCAGGGCCTCGCGCCCACAGGCAGGGGAGATCTCAATGTTTTGTTTTATTTATTGAGATCTCTTCTTTACTTAATGTAGAGAGCCGGGTTATTTCACACTGCCACCAAGCCGTAGCTTCTTAAATGATTCAGGGAAGTATAGCTTTCATTTAGGTTTGTGCCCTCCAGTCTGTTTATACTGGTCGATACACTTGTCTGAAAAATATAATGGATTAGCACATCATTCAACAAGCTAGTCAGAAGGCAAGCTTAAGGCGACAGACACCAGAAAGTAAATTACAGTCAGGAGTAGGCGTAGGCCATGCCTAAAGCTAGGAAACATCGTATCGGCACAAAACCTGTATTCTCTGGGAATGGTGGTGGAACGAAAAGGGACGAAAAAATTTACACTCGAATATAATAAAACAATCAGCCCCACAAATTCCGACGGTGCTATAAACTGTGTGCTTTATGACACTGACTGCAGAGAGAAGCTGGTACTACACTAGCCCACACATTACAGCCTCAGCTGGAAACACACACACATTTGTTTCATTTAATAGGCCCACTTTTGCAAGCAGGCGTAGATCACGGCTTACTTTACACATTCCATTTAAATATTTGTAGAACGATAGTTGGCCACAGGTCTGCACTAGGGAGTGCGAAGGACAGGGAGGGCTGTGGGGGGTGGGGAGCTAAGAGGGGCGTTTATTCTTTATGAGCTTCTTCTTTCTCCCTCCTCTCCATCTTCTCTCCTTGTTCCATTTCTTCTTCTCCAAGTCACAGAAGCCAGGATTGAGATACATTTCCGAAGTTTAATATAATCTGTTTTGACACGAATCAAATCGTCACTGAGGCAGGTGAGTGCAGGGACAATTATTAAGCAGCCTTCTCTCTGATCACTGCCAGCTAAAGGTAAGATTTAGAAATGAATCTTTAAACCCTGAAGGCGTTTTTGAAACTTTACAATAATCTACATTCTAAATGATGATGCAAGCTGCCTCCTTCGCTGAGCGCTTCCCGAAGGGCCATGCTGCCCTTGCTTTCTGAGACAGATGCCGCACCACTGCCACACTGTATCTCTGTAGCAAGAAACACAGAGGGAAGCTGGGAGCCTACGGATGCAGAGGGGCCTGGCGAAATTACTCATCCCATGGACTGCGAGGTAAGAGTACAAACAGGAGCATGCACACATGGAAGTTCAAGGTGACAAATATTAGAAATGCTCCCTTTCAGTGAAGACGTTTCAGAATTGAGTTGGGTGTGAACTAACGAATGCAGTCTGTGGTTCTGATTGGCTTGGTGGCCCTGTTCATTCGTTAATAACAGGAAGGACCTGGGCAGCAGATGGCTAAAGAACAACACTGAGTGACAGGGCAGCAGGCAATGCAGTGGGGGTTGTTTATAGTGGAACCCATCGTTACCTGCCATGTTTCCCATAGCACACCTCTATAAGGTTTAGCAGAGAAGGGATGGTGTCAACCTGTCCTCCTTCCACAGTTGGCCTATTCTCCTTTAACCTTTCTGTGTGTTTGCCATCATGGTTGCGACCCTGCATGATGAGACTGCAGATGACCAGCCTTAGCACACAGGGGAGGACTGGTGTGGACCCCTTTCTGTCTCACCTCCTTTCCGCATTCCCATCTGTGAGACCCATCCTTCGGTTTTGATGCAGCAAACATGTGAGAGCTCGCCTTACTTGTGTTGTGGTTCCTTCCCACTGTCATCCTTCTCCTTTCAAAACCACAGATGGCCCTTCTCTCAGACCTTTAGTGACTCCCCTCCCCCACCCCTGTTCTGGCCTTACAACCTAGTATGGAAGTTGCCTCAACTTCAACATGTCATCTGTTTGCCTTTTCTCTGCCTAGACAATTCCCAAGCCTTTGCTTGTTCCCTTACCCCATGCTACCTTACCCCTTTCTTTACCATCAAATGGCTTGGAGGTGTGCCACCACTTCCTGAATGCACTTGGGCCTCTTGCCCTTTAACCATGGCATCAGGGGTCAGTCTTCCCCAGTGATACGAAATACTGGCCATCTTCTCCCTAGAGGGTGGAACGGCTTTTTCCTATTCTAGTTCAGACACCCAATTGTATCCTTTCTGTGGGTCTTTTATTCAGCTTTCCCAGGACAGCTTCTCATGATTCTTGGGGAAGATATTTTATAAATATGTTCTCACTACCTGATCATCTATCTATACAGCCTTCCCTCCCTCTTGCCTATGAGTAAATGGGAATCTCTCAGGACTACCTTCTTAGCAGCCCCATAACTCCTTTAAAAATATTTTTAGAGTATATGCATGTTTCTGTGCCTACAGAGGCCATAAAAAGGTATCGGACCTCCTGGAGATGGACTTACAGGCATAGATGAACTCTGGTCTCCTGCAAGTGGGGCAAGTGTTCTTCCCAACTGAGCCATCTCTCCAGCCCCAACTCTCCCTCCTTCTTAAATTGCAAGTTCCTTTTCTGAGGCTCTAATTACTGTGGCTGTGGGTGGGTACTATTTAATCGCCAACCACTTTCCCACCTGGAACTGTGAACTCAAATATCTCTCTCCAGTTTCAAAAGCCACTTTTCAATAGATGTCTCACAGGCTTCCTGACAGTCATACTCTATAAGCCAAACTAAGCTGTAAAACACTTTCTTCCTGTAGCTCTATCTGCCACCCAGATGTCAGCCTCACCTGAAAAAGGCCTTTTAAATCCCCCCACCAAGGATTTCCAGGGACATGCCCCATTTAACCCATTTTCTGTTTTTTTGGTCTTAAACAGGAGATACTCTTTACCATCTATTTTGCTTTTTTGACCAAATTTATTTTTCCTAAAGCATGGATTTAATACTGTACACTTCCTTCTGAAACATTTTATGGCTCCCAAAGTCCTAAAGAACAAAGTCTGTCTCCCTAGCTCACTGACTTCCTTTCCAATTTGTCTCTCTCACCACAAGAAATAACTGTGCAAATGTGCTTCACCTTTGCCTGGCGAAGGTACCACCTCCCTCCTTTCCACGTGGGAAATGGCCATAAGGCCTGACCTGAAATGTCAGCCCTCTGCTAAGCCTTTACAAATTCCTCTAGGCAGAGCTAGCCACCTGCATTCACCATTTCTATGATTCTGTAGCAACATGCAACATTCAGCACTCAATGAAACGTCTGAGGCCACGTGAAGGCCATTGTCTCTCGGCTGCCATGTCCTCAGCATCTTAGAGATGGTGTCCTTGGCAACAGGGAAGATGCCATAGCTACCAATAGGTTTAGAGCTGTTTCTGGCACATGGAAGAACCATAGACACCTGGGCTTCTACCCTTATTATTGATTAGGTCCCACTATTGAAACTTGGCATATTTTTAAAAATCTGAATTTTCAGATACATTTATGGAACCTCCCTAAGCTTTCACATATATTGGCATAGAAAAACTCTCTCTTTCATGATTCTAAACTGGACGCTTAATTGCTCCAAGTCTTGGGTTCTTTTAACCCATAAAACTTGAATGAATTAAAATGTAATTAATTACAACTGTCCAGGAGCAACTGGTAACCATGGCTAACAGTGAGATCAGATCTAGTGCTGGTTCTATTACTTTCTGGTTGTAAGGGATTTAATCTCAGTGCCTCAGTTTTCTTAGCTATAAAATGGGGGCAATAATTTCACCCAACAATATCTAGCATTATAGCTTCCCTGACTGAAGATACTTTGAATAGTGTAGGGACGTTACAAGTGAAGCAAACCCATTATATGCATTGATCATGAAGTCGCACCCATGGACAGAAGACCACAGGGAGAAAGGAAACTATTCCCGAGAAGCTGCAAGGAGGCATAAGTCAAGGAGCACAGAGCACCACCTCAGACCTGTTTAGACTTTTATGTGTTCTTAATGTATTTTCCATTTTCCACATCCTCACACACCCTATGAAAGGTTTGGGAAATGTAGTAAATATGAATTGACTACGTTTAAATGCCTGGAGTCAGTAAAATCAGTATACATTCTCAAAATGAAATACCCTCGTTAAAAAGAACGTCAGTCTGTCCTTTGCAGTAGCTGGGAATGAAAGGGTAACGACGAGGAATCTGTAAGAACTCCGGTTATTGACATCACTGACCTATAAACATATCCCCTTCAGCGTGATATACAGCACTTCAGTACTCTTGTTTTTGTATAATTGCCATTACCAAAAGCCTTTCAATTTCGAGTGCTCAAACGAGAGCAATTCATATTTCAGATAATCTGCCAACGAGGAAAACTAATTTCAAAATATTTGATCATAAAAGTTGTCCTCGGCTTCTACAGAGATAATTTAGTCAAATAATATCAGATAATCTGAAAGCAGTCTTAGCAGGAAATTGCTGGGGACTCTGTCTAAGAGCCTCCATTTGCACTTATATAAATGTACGGAAAGTGTAGGCGACTTTGACAGCCTGCCATATGTGATCTCACTGCACAGCCTACCTACTTCGCCATCCAAAGTTATATCCTTTGATGCATTGCCAGAATTACTTTAGCCCAGTAGATATGCGAGTTGTGCCCTTTAGAAGCCGTATCATTTCCTTTCTACTCTGACTAGTTCAGTGTAGCATCTGCTCAGCTAAATTCCTTTGAAGGTTAAAAATAAGATAGCCTTCCAGCCTCCCACTCCTGATGCTGCCCCAGCACCTTGTGGGGGCAGGGAAGGGAACGACACGTACCCACTGCTAAGTGAACTGCGAGGGAACAGATTGTAAAGCAGAAGCCCTGGAAACCTTAAAAATGACAGTGTGGGCTGCTCAAGGTTAGGGGCCTGTTAGAAGAACAGATAAGACCCAGTCAGGTCTCCTAGATCCCAGTCCAGGCTCATTTTCTTGCTTCCCCACCGACTAGATGTCTAACACATACAAAAGAACCCAGCCAGAAAGCGACAATAGGAAATGTCACCGACAGAGTGTCTTAATTTTATAAACAGAAAATGAATGCTTGGATCTCATCTCCAGGAAACATTTGCGTTTTAGAAATAGTCAGACTTGGCACTCTGTCTTCTCGGGACTGCTGACAGTTGTAGTCAGTTATTACACTGTTGTGACTTGGAAGCTGATGCCTCCAAACAGTTCAAAATTAGTAACATCGTGATTCAGGATTGTCTGCCTGCTAATCTAGGCTTCTTTTATAATTATTTTAAAAGGCACTATCTGATTTCCTGAGCACCGCCCCAGGTGTTCTCCAGGATAATGAATGGATAAACATATCAGCCAGTGTCACAGAGCAGTTGTGACATTTTTGAAATATCTTCAGTTCAACTCCTGTAATTTCAATGTATACCACACCCAAGGTTGCAAGCCCATGCTTCTACTAAAGAGCTGAATGAATCTTAGTGATTGTCCTGATTTTCTTGCAACTGAAGAGGTTCTGAAAAGCAAAGGAGCAGCATGGCCCTGTCTTGGTCCTTGCAAACTCTTACCTGCAACTAAGGAGATGGAAAGACGGTGGTTCCAGGGCCTGTTTTCGCCTCCATTCCTGTTGAACTTACGTCACCTGGGCTCTGCAACATGCGGACTTCGATACATGGCAAAGGACATTTTCATGGCACTTGGCAACCAAGCCTACCTAAGGAAGTATCGATGCTCTCAGGGAAGGGTGAGTCCTATCAACAGAATGCCTACTTTTCTACTGTCATTCCTACATGGGATCTGAACATGTGATACCTTTGAACACCTCACCTCTGTGTCTCTCTTGTATGCCTTTACACACCGTTGAGATTATTGGGTTAAAGTTTCTCTGTACGGTCAAAAGTAAGAAGAAAGCAACACAGCACTTACAGAAACATTTTGTAGCACCAATTGACTGTTTGTGGAGTCATTTGGAATTTCATCAGCTTTAACATTCTTAAAACAAGGCAAACCTCACACTTCCATCAAAAGAATCACCTTGGGGCTAGAATTTTCTAGAAGCATTTCTCTGTATCTTCCCTATGTTGGACCAAGTTCATCATGTGAATATGTTTTTTTTGAGTTCCTAATAAACACCAAGTTTAATAATTAGAAAGGTTGATTTGCTAGACTCAAGTGTTATAGCAGGAAACATCTTGGGAATCAAAATGGTGGAAAAATGAAAATCTGAGATTGGTGCTACCATCTCCAACATCTCTGTCCCTTCAAGCCTTAGCCCTTCCTGACTGGTAGCCAGTGACCACTGCCTGCATTGCAAAACAGGGCTGAAAGAAATCATCTGTTTACCAGAATAATGCTGCTACTCTTAAGAAAGCCAAAATAGGTAGGGGTTCTTAATATAAAGTTTACTTCTGCCCAAACTTAGACAAACAAATGGTAAACAAACAAACAAACAAACAAAAAGCCCAACAAGACAACAACAACAATAAAATCAATCGAAACTCTCAGGACTGATCAAAGCATGCAGTAGGCTTGCTACTGTGCGCCAAGTTAACAAGGCCTTCAACATCCCTGAAAAATGTCCATTCTCAAATCACCTCTTTCCTTCTCAGGGAAAACTTTTCTTTGCATCCATTCTCCTGCTCTCAAAAAGTTTCTGTGGTTATCGAAAGCAATAGATTTAATCTGCCAGCACATTAAAAATTAACAGCCTAGGAGGAAGGTTCCGTCTTATTATTGAATGTGGTAAATTTGTAGTACCAGGAGCCAGAAGACAGAGAGAGAGAGAGAGAGAGAGAGAGAGAGAGAGGGAGAGAGAGAGAGAGAGAGAGCCCAAAGGAAAATCAGGTTTGCTGTTTAGTGAATCAGAAATTATTTATATCTGTAGGCAAAAAAAAAAAAAACACAGAGTAGGTGAAAACCCAAACCAGAATATAGCCAATAGTATCAGCTCATTAACATATCTGCATATGAATACGCATATACATCAAAATAGCTAAAATAATTGAACAGGCTGACATCATTCTTTTTAAAAGTGGTGGTTTGTGGAAAATGAGATTTTCCAAATGAAGGAGCAAGGATAAGAAAAGCAGAAAGTCATAGGATGCCTGATGTCTAAAACCAACATCAATTCTCAGGTTATCAGTCTAGTTCTAGAATTTATGCAAAAAATCCAAAGTCAATTTCTTACTATTTTTTCAACTGAAATCACTACAATATTACCCCTGTCCATGATGTCTCATGTTAGCCCTAAACCCTAAGACAGATTGAACGTGTATATCTAGAGATGAAATTTGAATTTTGTGTGAATTTAGTGATTTTTTTTTGACCCCCTTCTCTGTAGGTCAAGTCATTTCCTGTTCTTGATCTGAGAAGTTTGCTCTCACTCATGCTCTCCCAGGGCCCAGGCTAACTGAGGAGGGATGCTGGCTGAGGTACAGGGTATTATTTTGCATATATTGTCTATATAAGCACCACATTATGGACAGAAATTATCTTTACTTTCCAACTTGCATAATAAAATAAGCCATAAAATTAATACCATATAGAAAATAGTGCTTGCCAGGTAAGAAATGTACACTGCTTTCTAGAAATCCAGGGACATTACACTGCCTATGCCTGCATGAATAATACATGGCTTAATTCAGAAAAACACCGTTTCATTATTTAAAAATGAATAAATTACAGACTTAGAATGATAGCTAAATTTCCTGAATCTTACTTTTGTTCCATGTTCTAATTCAAAAATGAACTGGAAAATAGCATTTCGCCCTGCACACACATAAAGCAAGTGTGTTCCTTAGGAACCATTTCTGAGTTTACATTTCTTTCTCTACAGAATGAAGGACACTGTGCCTCATTTCTTCGCTTGCTCACTTTAATGCTAGAATTAAGACATCGAAGATCTTCAGTTTGTACACCTGACAGTGGTGAGCCTATCCCGAACTGTCCTGGGAGCCCGTGCTTCAGTCTAACGAGAAAGGTCTCTTTTGCCCAGAGGTCCTGTGGTTTAGCCTTCTGCTTGGGAATAAATAAAAATAGCATGATTCTCATATAGGATACCACAGTAAATTTCTTCTACTGACACTGGCCTCCTTTAAAGACCTGTTAAAAATCCAGTCCCATTTGGGGACTGGGGAAGGTATTGAGAAGAGAGAGAAATGCACTAGTAATAAGGAATTAATTTGGAATTAAAATAAGTAAAGCATGCCCAAGCAGTACATGTAGGCTGAGCACAAAGTGACAGGCAGCAGATTATTCTACCGATTTCTAATGCTGGAAATTCGGATGGCATTTACTAGCATAACCTTTCAACTCTGAGCACATCAATAGGGGCCGACAGTGGCTTGAAATATGATTCCTTGCAGATAGCATATCCTCATTCATCTGACTGGGCTGCTTGCTCTGTGCTCCACTGCACAAACAGCGTCTCCCCCACTTCTGAGAGGACACTAATAAAAAAGGCATCAATTTCCAGCTCTAGTACTACTGTGATCTCTTTATATGTTCGACATCCAACATTAAATTAAAATGCTGTTATAAATCCTACTTTCTGAGTCTGGAATGAGTGTTGGGTTTTTGTCGCATGAGACTGCAGCAAATCTTGTCAGATGCAAGGAAGCACGTCTTGTTCACTCAGAATTAATGTTGTGGATGAAAGAAGGAGGTAAAAGGGGTTGAGGATGGTGAACTGAGGGTGTCAGAGGCAGTGGGAAGCGGAGCTTTGGGGGGCCAAGCCAGGCAGGGGATTTGCTGCTTTCAAGAAATGACTAATCAGGAATTGTAATTATCAAGGACAAGCTGTGTGGTAGGAAGATCGCTGGTAAACAGATAGACGCATGTGCCCACGTATGACAACAGAAGAAATGAAGGGTAGAGAATTGTTCTTTTTAGGAATGAAAATGCTTTTGGATATGAAGGGGTACTGCAGAAACCCCATCACTTACTAAAATCTCTGCCCACAGAAGGCCCCTAGGAGTCAAAGCAAAGGCTCTTGGGGACATGCAACCTACGCTGTATGGCCAATGCTACATACTTTTAAAGTTATAAGCCCAGCACCCTCAATGACTGAATAACTGTCAATTAAGAAGGGTTCATAGTTCTGAGACGTAGTTACAGGACAAGAGAGGGAATAAAAAGCTCCGAGAATAAGGGGCTAGCTTCTTCCATTTGGCTTTAGATGGTGCGTGTCCCCTGACATTAGGGAATCTTTGACAGTGCCTGATAAGAAAGATCCTTGCCATGATCACCTAATAACTATGGGGACTATGAGTCTATTGAGGAGTCTGCAAAGATACACAGCCCTGGCTGGCCGCAGGCTCTGCCAGCTGCTCAGAATTATGGAGGAAATAAAGAGGTATGCTTGCCTATTTGGGAGGGTGGGGTGGAAGGGAAAGGGGAGAGCTAGCAGTTCAATATCTGGATTGAACAGAGGAACTTTTTCCCCCCAAGGATCCTGCCGGGAGGAACCTTGACATACACAAAGTCAGAACGTAGACAAAGTTGCCCTGGTGAGAATGATAAGGTCACCCGTGGGATTGGCGAGATTATCTCTGTCAAGCACTCGGACAGCATGCAGTCAAATGATGCATCATGCAGTCATTTTCGGGGGGGGAAAAATCAATTTCTTCGCCAGGTCGCTCTTTGCTTTTCAAAGTGCCCTTGTAGGCCGTCACCACCAAGCATTTATCAATTTAAATGCTGTAAATTGATAATGTGCCACCGCGCCTTGTACTGTTTCTGAATTATTTTGATACTTATATTTGCTCAGTAGTCTCTGAACCCTCAGAGCTTCCATGTTCAAAGGGGCATTTTTCTTTGTTACATGCACAAATGATGAACTTTTTATGATTAGTACAGGAGAAAAATGCAGACATCCCAGTGGTGGGAGGGGATGCATGGAGCTGTGGAAATGGCGTACTTTGCTACTTCCTTTTTTTAACTTGGGTATTCCTGCCTGAAAGACTTGTAAAAGGAAGATATAAAGCTACATTTGCACATGTTTAGTAAAGGCATAGCCAATTATCCCAGTATTGCATACAGTTAGAAAACCAATTGTAAAACTGCAAACACTTGTCCCCATCCTTGTGAGCCCTGGGGTGGGTTGAAATAAGCCTACATTTCTGGTCTTTATATTCCACTCTGTAGGATGCACTGATGCCAGACAAAAGTAATAACTCCTAAGGAAAGCTTACATCTCCTTTATTCAGCCCTCAATATGTATATGTATATATATGCATATGTATATATATATACACATATATGTATGTGTATATACATATATGTGTATATATGTGTGAGTGATCACACACACACACACACACACACACACACACGGAGAGTGTTAACTATACACTAACCCCATGATTTGCATGGAGAGTTTGAGCTCACGCCTTGGGAAAGCAAGAGAAAAGCAAGGCAGTCTCAGCCTCTTTAACCTCCAGTGATTTATTGGCCCTCAGCCAAGTTATCAGGGGAATCTAATTCTTCTTTATTATTCAAATAAACCACACTTGGCACCATGGCTCCCTTTCAGAATAGCTGCACAAATAGACTGAGCTCTGTCATTTATTTGACCTTGTATTTGTGTGCTGTAGCTATAATTTTATTTGCCGTTCTATACAACAAATGCAGTAGAAGCTAAACTATGGAGGTGAACGGCAGGATGGGGAAAGGAGTTTGTGGTAAATACATGTCTGCATGGGTTAAAAAATAAATTATTGACATGTTTTCACCTTTACCTCTTTTAGGATTTATCCCGTGACCATTCTACCCTAAGCAAGCTGTCTTTGAGTCAGCCAATCTGTAACCAGCTGGAGCCACCTTCTGACTGGTTTGCCATGGCCAAAGGCTGATTTGTAGGAGGGCAGGGCATGGGGAGAAAAGGGAGAGGAGAGTGAACTAAAGCAGGGGAGTGGTCAGAGTCACTGTGAGAGAGCTTCAGCTGGTGGATGAGATGCCCTGGCTATTAGGAAGTACTTATTTCCAGGTTCCGTGCTTGTGTTATAGCCCATTTTGTTGTACACAGGGTTTGGAGAATGGGCACACTTTGCTTGCCCAGACCACATCTGCACCTTCATTTCCCACCTCCCACCTCACCTATGAGGTATTTCTAGAAACCATGAGTTCACTTTAATCCCCGAGTCCACTGAGCCCTGTATTCTCTGCTTCTTACATTTGTGTTGGCCACAGATAGCTTGTAAGTGTGAGCTCTAAAGGAAGTGGATGAATTTGTCATAATCATAATATAGGCTACCTAATAATAATTTGTGTAGCCTATAAAGAATTCTATACGGTGTTTACTTTCAGATTTTAGTTTTGGAAAAACGAGCTTTCTTGAGTAGTGTCTCATTGTTGTTAATGGTTGGCTAGTCATAGTTCTCTTTTTGCTTTGGTTGCCAGGAAGCACCCAGCTGAGAGGAAAGCTTTATTAAATCTCTTCCATGCCATATTTAAAGCACATATTTATGTTTTTCTACCTCTGTGGTAACATATTATCCTTTGTTATTTATCTTTTTTCCTTATTCTATTTTGTTACTGTTTTTATGATATACATTTATCTTAAATCTTCTTTTGGAAGGAGGAGATATAGACAACACATAAATATTTCCCCAAGTCTGACGTCTGATATCAACTAGAGAGGCTTTCTGTTTACCATGTGATGGCTCTTTTGGATTCTCTGGTGAGAATGCTCCTTCTGTTTTGGAAGCAACTTCCTAAAAGCTGGCTTCAGAGCACGGCTACGTGTTCAACACTGGGAGAGCCATTCTGTTTTCTCTTTTCATTGTCAGTCCTGCCAATTTCATTACGGCAGGGAGCACCAACTCTAGGTGCACCACATCACCAGGCACACAGCACTCAGTCTCTATGCAGACCAAATGAGCACTGCTAGGTGGGTCCCCTCCTCAGGGGAGGGCTCCTGGCTCCTGGCAGTCACTGTCACACACGAAGGCAAACTGCACCTGCATTTTCTCTCTCTTTCTCTCTCAATCATCTATCTATCTATCTATCTATCTATCTATCTATCTATCTATCACCTATCTATCTATTATCATCTATCTGGCAAGGCAGAGGAGGTTTCTGGGGCCTCACTATTGCTCCATCATCCAAAAGCTACAAGAGTACTTTGTAGAGAGTGGCCCACAAATCCAAAGTTCAAATGTTAGATAAGCAGACAAGAAAGCCTGCTTGGCTATCTGTGACCCAGGCTGCCCCACAGTGTTCAGTGGAAGTTCTTCATTTGGATTCCTCATGTGCAAAAAGTGAACGTTACTTCTCTTCTAAGCCTAAGCTATTTCACATGGTGAAAGGATAAAATGGAGACAGGAATATTATGTGATTAGGAATGCAGCTGTGGCTATGTTGTTCTCTTGGATGCTGCCATGCTCACATGCCTACAGCCAGTTCCCGGAGGAATAGATAGAGTCACACACTCTCTAGCAAGTCCACATGGAAAGGAATGGATGCTTTCTTCTTGTCTAGACTTTTACATGTTAAGCACATTGGCTAAGAACACTCGCTTTCATCTGTTTCTGTACAGGTGTGTGGGCATCTGTCGAGTGTGTATGCTGGAAGAACAAATGTTTAGATCATATTTTCTTTGGATGTCACCTTTGAGAACCCTGCTCCTCAATTTTGCAAGATGGAATTGGAGACATCCAGAAAGGGTTATGGTGTAGGGTCCTTTATGGTCCTGTTCAGATGCCGAACCTCAGCTCCTTTGGAAATATCCCTAGAGTTTAGCAGAACCCTCTCTGTCATGGTTTTTGCACTTACAACATGTGCAATGTTAATATCAAACACGAATTTTCCTTAGACTTCGGTTCTAAGCCTATCTAAGTCAATAGGGGCAAAAATCTCCCATCTCCCACTTTATGTCCTCATCTTTGTAGTTACATCTTGATTTCAAACTCATCACTTTATCAGCCTCTTCCTCGGCATGTCTATTGATACCCACACTGTAGCACCCACAGGAGATGGCCAGGAATGGAGTGGCTCAGATCTGCATCCGGAAGTCATCCCACTGACTCCTGCTGCCCATTCAAATTGCCATTACAGGAAGAGGAGTGGCTGGCCTCACGGAAGGCGCCAGACACTGTGTCACCATTTTTACGTGATCTCTTTAGAAAGCACTGTTATTTGTTTCTTGTTATAAGAAAAGAGTCTTTAGTGTTACAGCATCGATGCAGAGAAAGAAAGGGAAAACTAGCACAGGGTTAAAGCCAAATTTCCCTTGAACAGATGATATTTCAGATGGCCACACTATTCCAGACGCATCAATTTCCTTGAAAATCCAATCCATATATGTGCATATGCTGTGCTGGCAGGAGGACTGCCTGAAATGGCCAAAACCCAAGAGCTAATATTCTTTTGGCCAGAATAATGCAATTATTATTTTCCTAGCTATCAGTCTACGCATACAGAGCCATCTGTTATGCAAAGCAAACATACACATCTCAATTACAGAAAATGCAGTTGCCTTGACAGAATTTGGACTACACCACTAACCAGGGCTGTAAAATGTGTTTGCAGCTAGTATATAATGGATGCTTTTCAGGAGTTCCCTAATTAGCATTTACCTGCTTAAACTAATTATTCATCCTTCTTCTTTACTGGCTTATTAAACTCTGTTGGAAACTCCACATAAACCAGGAGTGTGGCATCAGAGAATCACAACAGTGGGTTCCCAGCTCTACTTGGTGTTAACAGCACAGGGGTGCTCCCTACTCGGAATTGTACTTTCCCAAACGGATTAAGAGGAGGTTTAAAATCTCTACTGGAGGCTACAACAAATGAGAGATCTCAGGAGATACAGGAGGAGGAGGCATACCAAGTTAACACCCGTCAGATTCCATCCCCTGGTTTTTTGAGAGTCCACAAGAAATTGGTGTGCACACTACAGTCAAGAGCACACATGTTCTCCAAGGAAAGGCTCATGATTGCATCCCCCATTTGGAATCTCAACAGCAAATAATCAAATTTGGCAGGGTTTCTGCTCCTTCCCCAGCCTTCCTCAAATGCCAAATCTCTCTATTATTTCCCAATGTCTTCCTTGATTTAGCTGTCTCCCGGTAAACCCCACTAACAGCCAGAAGGTTCCGGCCAAGTTGGATGTTTCATTTGAGCTGTGCCAACCTTCAGAAGCTCTGAGTCTGGGTGGGACCTGTTTATGAGGAGACCAGAGACTCTTATCTCCATCGTTAGCCTGGAGGCAGTTGAAGGAGAGGTAGCTTATCCAGCTTGGCAGATCATCACAGACATACAAAACCTTCCTGCAGAGGCTGCATGTCCCTTTTTTCAACCACCACATGAAAAGGGTCAGTTTCAGCCAATCACCTGTACCGGAACAGACGCCCAGATGTTGGGCGCTTTCATGGCCAAAACATCTGGATAATTAGCTGAATGGGAGACCTTATTTCAGGATAGGCAAGCAATCTATAGCTGCAGCCTGGGCCTCAGAATGCAGCAGAATCGAAGTGTTTGTGTTTCTGGAGAAAAATCAAGGATTCTGTCCCTTGCCCTACAAGCCTCTGTATTCTCTTCTACCCTTCGACGAACACATGTGAGCAATTAAATGGCAAACCATGAAAGGCAGTTTTATATTATGAAATTGTCTTCCAGCGTCAGGCAGATTTTGCCAAGGCAGCGTACTCTCTCCTGGCAGGAACCCTCCCCGAAACACATTTTAATGGTGTCTTTCAGCATTTCTTGACTCCAAATGACTCCTGCCATTGTGTCAGCTCCCAGGATAGCACAGGGCACTCCATAAACATCCAGTAATAAGACACAAGGGAAGCACTATTAGTGTGTCCCTATCCTACTGGGCACCGGGGTTTCAAAGTTCAAAACAACCAAGGGAAGAAACTTCATTTGTTCTCAATAAATTAATAATGATCCTTGGGGGTGAGGTGGGGAAGGAAACTCAAATTTCTGAGCGCAAGTTTATTCTGAAAGCCCAACACAGACAGGCTTCTCTGACTTAGAAGAGTCAGGTAGAGACCCTTAAAGAATAAATTAGACAATTCATGCTAAGCAGAGCATCTCTCTTAGAAGGAAAAACAGTGGGCCGAAAGAGACTATGCATTTAGTGCCAAGAATCTAAATTGTTCAACTTACTTGTGAGAGGCCTAGGTAGATAGAGACGGTTTCAGAAATGTACAAAAATTTTCCTTCTTGATTTAGTGCAAATACGAAGCCATCCAGGGACTGTAAGAAAAAAGAATAACTATGTTAATACATATACACAGAGATACTACTAATAAAGGAACACAGTGAATTGAGGCTATTTTTTCATCATGTGTAATAAAAGTTCTAAGTTGGTTTATATTGCATTATATGAATGAATTAGTGGGCTAAAGACCACCAATCTTTTCTCTATTTCAGAGAGTTGGGTTTTTTTTGTTTTTGTTTTTGTTTTTTGGGTTTTTTTTTGTTGTTGTTGTTTTTTGTCATTTCGACCAAGATGTATTAAGGCCATGCTGATTTTATGAGACATTGACTTTATTTGCGGGTATTCAATGGTAACTGCCATCAAGTCAGTAAGCTCCTAGGTTAAGGAATGAAAATTAATGAAAGGAAAGCAGAAATGGCTTCTAGTGCTTGATTGATATGAATATCAATAATCGGTTAATTAATAAAGGATGCTCTCCACACACTGGGTACTTATAGTGGTAAAGAAAACAGGAAGAGTCAGTATACATAGGTGAGTGTGTCTGGGCTAAAACCCCACATACCACACACAATCCAGCTTGCTTGTAACAGACAGAGTTTCTATTGTGCCCCTTGGGAACAAAACCAGAAAGAAGAAACTAACAAAAACTGGAGGGAATAAAAGTTGTCCTCAGTGTCATCTGTCATTCAAAAGTCTCAGTCTAACTTTACAAAATGAGGATTCTAGTTCCTCATTGTTTGGTGTGACAAATGATGGAAACCACCATGGGATCCAAGTTCAAACTCAACTCAATCAGGAATTGGTCTGTTTCAAGTTCCCGTCATCAAAAGCATTTCATACCCTCTGCCATCCTCCCGGGTTTTGTTTTGTGTTATTTGTCTTTAACAGGCTAGGCTGCAGAAGTCTGTTTCCACAGATGAAGAACTTTGAAATCTTAGTGATATTAACAAAGTCCGTGAACTTGTAAGTTCAGAGGCCTATGTCTGGAACAAGGTATATGGGCACACTAATGACATGCTTTTATGAATGAGACAGTTGGAAGAAGTCAGAAATATACGTTCTTGCAAACCTCAAATTCTGTCTACTTGAATACTGGAAAAAACGCCCCCTGTATGTCTAGATTCTGTGGTTTAAATGTGTTCCCCTGAGATCAGGATATAGAAATGTATTTTCCAGAGCAACAGTGGTGAGTGGGACCTCCAGGAGGTAGTTGGGGCAGAAAGTACTATTCTGAGGCATGCAGGGATACTGCTCTTGCTGGTGTGGGTCAGTCACTACGGGAGCAGCTTCTCCAGAGGGTGAGTTTGGCTCTTTCCCTGCCTTCTCTTCATTGCTCTCTTGTCTTTCTGACTTCTGCCATGTAGTGAGGTCTCATGAAGGCCCTGGCCACACACAAGCCTTCACCTTGGTCTTTCCCACCTCCAACAATGTGAGAAATGAATCTCTGAGCTCTGTAAATTAGCCAGTCTCTGATAAACAGGTTAGGATAATTAATTTATATATAGGAGAATACATATACATACATTTACAGGTCAGCCTGAAATGTGGATTTCCATTTTAAACATTTTCCCACACTGCTTAAAACTGTAGAGACCCCTTACTCTGCTCTCCAATTTAGTGAGTTCCAAAAACAACTTAAAGGTCAGGTTACATTGTTTTACAAAAAGCAGATTACACAATCGGCAAATCCACACATAGATATGTTAACAGGTCGCACTGACTACACAACTTGTCGCATGTGCCATCTTTTAATTTCCTCAAATAACCTATAGAGTAATTATAATCATCTAAATTCTCTATACATTGGCACTAACAAACTTAGCAAAATTAGGCAATAAGCCCATCTTGCTTTGGAGAGTTGTATCTGAGTCCTGATAGATCAGAGCTTTCCAACAAATATTTGGTATGTGTAGATTAAAGAGAAGTTAAATATTCAGAGTGTTTCTGAAGTTATTTATACTAAGAGGCAACATATGACTTCTTAAATAGTTATCAATGATTTGTTCCGATAATAGAATCAGGTCCTTAGGGGTAAAAGACAATGGGGGTGTAGACTAAAGGAGGATTCCAGAGTCACTTTTACATGGGTTATCAGACCATCTCAGCTCTGCAGATTTTCCCCAAACCAAATACTGCTAAGGGATTCTTGCCATTGACAAAATGACCAAAAGTACTTGGTCAGACCTGACATTCCAAGTGCAGAATATTAGCACTGTTCTGCTATCCTGTACATTGGCACCAGGCAGGCCTGGCTAGGCACAGAAAGCCAGTACTTCCGGGAGAAAAGGTTTCCCCTCTCAAGCATTGGAATGATCCTGCTTCTACACATCTTTAACTCACATAGTATAACTCTGGTAGTCTAGGGTCCCTCCCTTCAACCTTCCCCCCTGGGAAAGAGGCATTGCTAGATTTCCTACTCAACTAAATTGTTGGGACTTTTGGCACAGAGAGAGTTTAGGAGGCCATCTTTACAAATCATAGCATGCCTCAGCAAGAGACAGTGGAGATGTCACAAGAGAGTGAGGTGACAGCCAGAAGGCTCCTTGGGGTTCAAAGGACAGATGGAGCTGACCTGAAGATGATTCCCCTGTAATGGAAACCCTCATTTCATAAGTAAGGAAACTGAGGCACTTGGGGGCTATTTGGCTGGATAAGGTCACTTAGCCAATCAGTGCCTGAGTCTTCTATGCTGCCATACAGTAGTGGGGCGTTTCAGTTGGCTTACTGTTAGACTGAATTTCTCAACAGTGGGTCATGTCTTATTTACCTTTCTTTAACCAGTAATGAATAAACCCTCTATTCAGACTTGATGAACCCAGCCCTACCTCTTCCCTTGATATCACACATTCCAGATGACTAAGAGGGATGGAAATAATACTCCCCAAGAATCCTGTTTGGGAGTTATTAGAGTGCTTGAACATTTGGATGCCTCCAATTTATATCATCTGTATATGTATGCCCTTATTTTCAGAATACCAGGGTCAGAGTAGATCCCATTCCCATTTCTCTCTCCTTCCTCCACTTCCCTTTCCTCCTTCCCTTTCTTCCTGACTTGTACTTATTTTTTGCTTTGTTTTGTTTTGTTTTTAGTTAAAAACAGAGTCCCACTCAGGTTCCCGGACTTGCAATGTAGCTTAGATTGGTTTCAAACTGATCCTGCCACATCAGCCCTCCCAAGCTGGGTTTTAGGAATGTTGCTACAACATCCAGCTCTGGATGTGAGTCTTCTTTGACACCTAGTGCCTGTCCTGAAGAAATGTCAATGCCACACCCGCAAAGCTCTCCTTTTGCATTAAAGGAGTGTGTCTCATGACAGTAATTCCTGTCCGTGTACCTACGACAGTGCAAGAGGAGTAGGTACCACCTACGTTGGGAGGTGGAAGGAACCATTCAATTGGTAGTTTGGGAAACCAAATGTGATTAATCTGAAAGTTTTGTGGAAATTTTTAAGATTTTGAGTTGAGGGAGCCATTATACACCAATCTGTTGAATGACTACAGGCTACTTTCTAAAATATATTTTTCTAACTGCCCACTGTTTTCAACAGGCGCCAATTAAGATTCTGGGGTCAAAGTGTTAATTACATCTTCTTACCCACTATGTAGAATTTTCTGATTATTAACTAAGGTTGGATTAAGATGAAAAAGAACCTACACAAATGTTAACGCTCACTTTTCCTCAGAAGATTTACTGCAAAGCCTGAAATCTAGGGGCTTTCCTTAAGGCAGACAGAGAACAAAAACTTAGGAGCAACAGTAAGAAACAGCATTTTAAAGATATGCAAGTATCTGATTTATCAAGACAGCTTTCTTATTACTGAAAACACTTCCTGGCCATGCAGACAGGGCTGATAGGAGGGTTCTTTTGTCACATCCCAGTGAGTCTGGGAGGCAGACAACCAGGAGTGAGGCTTAGATGCAGAAGTCAGGAGCTACGGTGTCTTGGAATAATAATGCCTATAATTATAATTTATATCCCCTGACATCACGTATTGCAGACAGTGTATGCCACTGTTTCTTAACCCCCATAGCTGGATGCACCTCATAGTGTTTATCAAGTGATGAGGTTGGTTCCTTTGCAGAGTAGGGAACTAAGCACAGTTTCATGAGGGAAGTTTAATGCATTGGGATAAATGGATTTTTATTTGTCAGAGTTTTGTCTCTGCTTTCCTTTTTAAAGCACATTCCGCCATAGCCAGACTTCTCGGAGTGAAACCTTACTAGGAGACCATCATAGGGGCAATTCACATGTCTATTACCACCGTGAAATTCGTACTTCCTTTTTTCTGGTGTAGAAGGGGAAAGAGATCATCCTGAATTCTTTTCCTATGACCTAACACCAGCTAAAGAGAAGAGTTCCCAGTAAGCTAGGGTATTTTAATGACAGATTATTTTAAATCAAGCCCTCACCATCTGTTCCACCCCCTCATTATGAATGTAAAAAGAACATATTTCACAATTACATCAGTTAAAAAAAAAGTAAGCTCTCCGTGATCTAAATGCACACACGTGTTCTCTGTCCAATGTGCCAGGCATCTGTGATGCTCTTCTGATTCTGGCTCAGACTGGAAACAATACACCCATGTGCAACATAGTCCCTGCCTGGTACAGTGTTCCCTCCAAACCCTGACCTCTTCACTGTTCCATTACTCAGGGTGGACGAGGGCACAGCATGACTTCAATCCCCATGCTGAATTTCTATGACAGTGATCAGTGGCTCTGCTGGTGATAGGAAGTCAGGACAGACTGACTTAACTGGGCTATGGGATGGCATCGGGAATTAGCAGGTCTGCTCTTATAATGTAGAGAAAGCTTGGCTGGGAGCATGAGAACCTGGCTCTAATGTCTATCTTTTCCCCCTCTGTTTTAGCAACAGTTAAAAGAGTCAGAAAGAGAAAAAAAATTAAGGTCCTTGGTTGCTTTTGGATATGACCACACTTTGATAAAATGCATGAAAATGCTACACATGCCTGCAGTTGTTCCAGGCGGTAATAGGGAAGGAACTCATGTAGGCTCCCAACATCAGAGAGCCTGAACAGAGCCCAAAGCATCCACATATATCTGGAACCTCCCACTTTAGCCTCTGCCCTCTGACCTTTAGCAATATAGCTCTGTTTACAAATAAAAGCCTTATTTTCAGAAATGGGAATCTTAGTCAAGAATATTTTCTCACAGCAGGTAAGAGTACTCAGGAAAGGGCCGGGTTCCTTCTGAACTCCTTGTCTTCCCTTCCCCATTAAGTCAATAGCATATGCATTGCCACATGTCCAAGGACACATCTCCCCAGTCTCAGTATGAAACTGAGTGTATTGGGTCAAATTTGACTTGACACTACAAATGAATCCCATAAGAACAAACCATGACACACCTTGCTTGTACCATGTGACTATAAACCTTTCAAATGAGAATACTGGGTTTCTCTCTCACTTTCCCTCCCTCCCTCCCTCTCTCCCTCCCTCCTTCTCTCACACCTAGAAGAGAGGGATCAATATAGAAGGGAAGATGGGCTACAGCAATGCTAAGACACAAAAAGAACAGGAATACCTGCTTCTGAGCACGGGGACTGGGTTTTGCTTGTTTATTCAAATCCCACTTTCTAGAAGCTGTGTTATCAGAGAGCTCATCTGCTTCCTCTGGGATTCGAGTTCAAGCCTGACATCCAGTCCAGAGAGAGATGAATGTCTCGATCAACATCTAACCAAATAGACCACAGGCCTGGGTGTATTGTTATTATGTGGCCTTTGAGAGAGTCCCACTTGCCACACCCCCCACGGGCAGCAGGTAAACTTCACACTGTGGCTTGTACTCAGGAACTAGAGATCCCACAGGGCATGTGTGACAATGTCTATCACAGGGGACTACTGCTAGTTACTGCACAGATATTCACTGGTCCCTCTCCTTGTCTCCTCTTGCTCATGTGATGTGTTAATGCAAAGGTAACCGGATCAGAGTTCAGGGCCCAAATCTATCACTCCCTGGGAATTGAGAGGTCTCTTTCAAGTTAGGGGAGGAACCTTCCCTTGGCAGGAGTAACACAATAGTACATTATTCTGGTCCTGAAAGATCTAAATATGTCACTGCTCTGCTTTGGCAAAATACATGGCATTTGGTCACACAGAGAGTACCAGGTGTCTAGTTGTTGGCTTTGAAAAGCAATGGAAAGAAAAAACCAAATGTTATTTGATATCCTGTATATTTCAAGAAAGTATTTTAGATGTGTGTGTGTGTGTGTGTGTATACACAATACATATATATATATAACATATATATATAACATATATACATATAATAAACTATTATTAACACATATGCATTACATTTATTATTAGAGTACATGGTGCAGGAAACAATATTCAGTTCACTTAATAGTTACTATTGAGAAATGTTAGACTAATTACATTGCCCATACATATTACTGGATTCTACTTTACTGTGGGTAAACTGAGGCTCAGAGAAATTGAGCATGGGGTTCGGTGTCACACAGCCAGAATGTGGCAAAACAAAGGGAGGGTCCTGCTCTTCGAGACTGCCTGTTTGGCCTTCTGCAGTCTCCACATTGAGACAGCTATAGCCGGTCTTCGAATCCTTCAGCATTTCTTCCCACACAAGCTTTTCCCATGTACCTTCCATTTGGCAGACACTTGTTGATCCATCCCTTTGGGGGATACCTGTGGATGATACTGCATGACTTGCTGCAGGCCCATACAGCCTAGTTTTCCCCAAACCCTGGACTCAATCTAAAAGTCTGGGATCCACAACTGATAAAATGAGTAAAACATAAAACTTACTCTACAAAACAAAAAATCCCAAGTAAAAGAGCAACTTTCAGTCTAAAATACGTTGGACCCACGGGTGCTGTCACCCCGCTCCATACCTCTACAAGCCTTCCACTGGGAAAAGGTACAAGTGATTACAACTCTTTCAAACATGCAGTCAAAACCCATCAGATGTTGGAGAATATCAGAGACTTGTGAGAGGAGCCTAGCAGTGAGGTGTGGCTGGAAAACTCCATAGTTAATAAAGACTCACTGGGAGACAGCACCTCCCAGCAGAAGGCCAGGACAAGGTGTGGTGACACACAGGTTGGCTGGAGCATGGGCTGGATTTCCTGTTCCAGAGTTTTTCTTTTGTAATTGTTTCTTAGATATATAATTTATTTACATTTCAAATGATTTCCCCTTTCCTGCTTCCCCCCTCCCTGAAAATCCTTCTCCCCTCTCCCTGTTCCCCAATCAACCCCCTCCACTTCCCTGTCCTGGTGTCCCCTACACTGCTGCATCAAGCCTTTCCAGGACCAGGGGCCTCTCCTTCCTTCTTCTTGGGCATCATTTGATATGTGAATTGTGTCTTGGGTATTCTGAGCTTCTGGGCTAATATCCACTTATCAGTGAGTGCATACTATGTGTGTTCTTTTGTGATTGGGTTACCTCACTCAGGATGATATTTTCCAGCTCCACCTATTTGCCTAAGAATTTCATGAATTCATTGTTTTTAATAGCTGAGTAGTATTCCATTGTGTAAATATACCACATTTTCTATTTCCATTCCTCCCTTGAGGGACATCTGGGTTCTTTCCAGCTTCTGGCTATTATAAATAGGGCTGCTATGAACATAGTGAAGTATGTGTCCTTATTACATGCTGGAGAATCCTCTGGGTATATGCCCAAGAGTGTTATAACAGGGCCCTCTGGTAGTATCATGCCCAATTTTCTGAGGAACTGCTAGACTGATTTTGAGAGTGGTTGTACCAGCTTGCAATCCCACCAGCAGTGGAGGAGTGTTCCATCTCTCCAACACCTGCTGTCTCTTGAGTTTTTGATCTTAGCCATTCTGACTGGTGTGAGGTGAAATCTCAGGGTTGTTTTGATTTGCATTTCCCTGATGACTAAGGATGTTGAACATTTCTTTAGGTGCTTCTCAGCCATTCGATATTCTTCAGGTGAAAATTCTTTGTTTAGCTCTGTACCTCATTTTTTAATAGGGTTATTTGGCTCTCTGGAGTCTAACTTCTTGAGTTCTTTGTATATATTGGATATTAGCCCTCTGTTGGATGTAGGGTTGGTAAGGATCTTTTCCCAATTTGTTGGTTGCCATTTTGTCCTATTGACAGTGTCCTTTGCCTTACAGAAACTTTGTAATTTTATGAGGTCCCATTTGTCAATTCTTGATCTTAGAGCATAAGCTATTGGTGTTCTATTCAGGAAATTTTCCCCTGTGCCCATGTACTCAAGGCTCTTCCCCAGTTTCTTTTCTATTAGTTTCAGTGTGGAGGTTCTTGATCCACTTGGACTTGAGCTTAGTACAAGGAGATAAGAATGGATCAATTTGCATTCTTCTGCATGCTAGCCGCCAGTTGAACCAGCACCATTTGTTGAAAAGGCTATCTTTTTTTTTTCCACTGGATGGGTTTAGCTCCTTTGTCAAAGATCAAGTGACCATAGGTGTGTGGGTTTATTTCTGGGTCTTCAATTCTATTCCATTGATCTACCTGCCTGTCACTGTACCAATACCATGCAGTTTTTATCACTATTGCTCTTTAGTACTGCTTGAGGTCTGGGATACTGATTCCCCCAGAAGTTCTTTTACTGTTGAGAATAGTTTTAGCTATCCTGGGTTTTCTGTTATTCCAGATGAATTTGAGAATTGCTCTTTCTAACTCTATGAAGAATTGAGTTGGGATTTTGATGGGGATTGCATTGAATCTGTAGATTGTTTTAGGCAAGATGGCCATTTTTACTATATTAATCCTGTCAATCCACGAGCATGGGAGATCTTTCCATCTTCTGAGGTCTTCTTTGATTTCTTTTTTCAGAGACTTGAAGTTCTTGTCATACAGATCTTTCACTTGTTTGGTTAGAGTCACACCAAGATACTCTATATTGCTTGTGACTATTGTGAAGGGTGTCGTTTCCCTAATTTCTTTCTCAGCCTGTTTATCCTTTGAGTATAGGAAGGCTACTGATTTGCTTGAGTTAATTTTATATCCATCCACTTTACTGAAGTTGTTTATCAGCTGTAGGAGTTCTCTGGTGGAGTTTTTTGGGTCGCTTAAGAATACTATCTGCAAATAGTGATAATTTGACTTCTTCCTTTCCAATTTGTATCCCTTTGACCTCCTTATGTTGTCTAATTGCTCTAGCTAGAACTTCAAGTACTATATTGAATAAATATGGAGAGAGAGGACAGCCTTGTCTAGTCCCTGATTTTAGTGGGATTGCTTCAATTTTCTCTCCATTTAGTTTGATGCTGGCTACTGGTTTGCTGTATATTGCTTTTATTATGTTTAGGTATGGGCCTTGAATTCCTGTTCTTTCCAAGACTTTTAACATGAAAGGTTGTTGAATTTTGACAAATTCTTTTTCAGCATCTAATGAAATGATCATGTGGTTTTTTTTCTTTGAGTTTGTTTATGTAGTGGATTACATTGATGGATTTCTGTATATCCCTGTATCCCTGGGATGAAGCCTACTTGATCATGGTCAATGATCATTTTGATGTGTTCTTGGATTCGGTTGGCAAGAATTTTATTGAGTATTTTTGCATCGATATTCATAAGGGAAATTGGTCTGAAGTTCTCTTTCTTTGTTGTATCTTTGTGTGGTTTTGCTATCAGCCAAATTGTGGCTTCATAGAATGAGTTGGGTAGTGTTCCTTCTGTTTCTGTTTTGTGGAATAGTTTGAAGAGTATTGGTGTTAGGACTTCTTTGAAGGTCTGATAGAATTCTGCACTAAAACCTTCTGGTCCTGTGCTTTTTTTTTTTTTTTTTTTTTTTGATTGGGAGACTGTCAATGACCACTTCTATTTCTTTAGGGGTCATGGGACTGTTTAGATGGTCTATCTGATCCTGATTTAACTTTGGTATTTGGTATCTGTCTAGGAAATTGTCCATTTCATCCAGATTTTCCAATTGTGTTGAATATAGGCTTTTGTAGTAGGATCTGATGATTTTTTGAATTTCCTCAGTTTCTGTTGTTATATCTCCCTTTTCATTTCTGATTTTGTTAATTTGGATACTGTCTCTGTGCCCTCTAATTAGATTGGCTAAAGGTTTATCTATTTTGTTGATTTTTCTCAAAGAACCAGCTCCTGGTTTTGTTGATTCTTTGTATAGTTCTTTTTGTTTCTACTTGGTTGATTTCAGCCCTGAGTTTGATGATTTCCTGCCTTCTACTCCTCTTGGGTGTATTAGCTTCCTTTTGTTCTAAAGCTTTCAGGTGTGGTATTAAGCTGAAATCTCCAGCTTCTTTTTGGAGGCACTCAGAGCTATGAGTTTTCCTCTTAGCACTGCTTTCACTATGTTTCACAAATTTGGGTATGTCGTGCCTTCATTTTCATTAAATTCTAAAAAGTCTTTGATTTCTTTCCTTATTTCTTCCTTGACCAAGGTATCATTGAGTAGAACATTTTTCAGCTTCCATGTGTATGTGGACTTTCTGTTGTTTGTTGGTCCTGCTGTCACTGGCTGGTGCTTGTCCCTCCTGTGTGCCTGCAAGTCTATCTCAGCACCCCTGGGTGACTGGCTTTTCCCTGGCACAGAGTACTCTGGGGCTGCCCAGCTCCTGGGTGCAGGTGGGGCCCTGGCGGGCCATGTCCCAAGAGATCTTACACTGGGGTGTTCCCTGCGCACCTGACTGCACCTGTCTGCTCAGTCTCAGGAACAAAGATGGCCGAGTTTTTCATTCAGATTTAAGGGTTTGATTTAATTCTCCTCTCTGTAAATATCTACGACATTTTATATGGAAGTTGGTGTGAATGCTTCACAGAAATTTCACCAGAAAGTACTCAGGGTGTCAGGTGGGCCACACGGATATTCCTGTAATGGCTTATCATATGAATCTGTACCCTGGGGAGAGGGTGACTTTAAAAGTCAGGGTTTTAAGAGAAAATAATAAATGCTTGTACATGTATTCCTTGAGGTAAGAAGTTTGTGTCAGGGGTAGTAGCAATGATTAAAGAACCCTGTAAGGAATTTAGCATCTTAAAGACCATTTAGAAACCTCGGATATTAATCTGCTACGTTCCTGTGAGTTTCATTTCTAGGAACATTGTATTTGTATCTCTAGGGAAAAGGCATTAAAAAATTTGCACTGAAGGAAACTTGATTGTTACAAATGTAGTTTGGAAACTGGTTGGGGCTAATGCCTCTACCATGGAAACCTCCATGCTAATTTCAGGAACCCATTACAACGGAGCCCTCTGCTTTCCATTTTACAAATCACTCAACTAATTAATAATTAATTTTTAGTAGGCCCTCATAAGGCCATAAATATGATGGACCAATAATAGAAACTAGCACTTAGTTCTTGAAATTGACAAAGCTCAGACGGGTGTCTGAAATCTCCCATGAGTGCTTGCAGCTCTTCTGAGCCCCACATTCTACAGTATTGAAATCTTTATATTTTCTTTCTATGCATTCTGAATGCTTAGGGGCTGTGTTGCTTCTCTGCACTAGCTCTGGAATTTAGCTCCCCATGAAGCAGAGACACATATTTATGGGAAAATCAATTATTCTGATGGAATTAGGGCCTGCCCCTGAATGCGCTTGGGATAAACAACTTGGCTTCCCACTTGCTCTGGCTCTCTGCTGCCTGGCTGACCTCTGCTTTCATTTCCCATCCAGCTGCTGAGTCTAGGTCAACTGGACCAGCCTCAGCTGCTTTGCCCTGGATTGCTGTCCCTGCCACGGCTTTGACGCAAAGTTCCTGCTTTGCTCTCATGTGCCTCATTATTTAACATACATGGGGTACGAAGCAGTTAGGAGGGTCTTCTGTGGTGTATGTACTTCACAATACTCAGAGCATAATGACTAAGGCCATATAATTCTTCATTAGGGTTAGCTTTACATAGCATCCTTTGAAGAAGCACAATTTGGCCTGTGAACTAACTCAGCTAGGACAAAGTCAGCTAGGTGTGCATTAAGGGATTGATATGTTTATAGACTCGGAACAGTGGTGAGCAGCTGTGTGGATCCTGGGTTCTTCTGTGGTTAGCACTTCAGAAGCAGAACGGATGTGAGAGGTGAATGAAGAGATTATTAGTTCAGTAGAGGATTCAACTCCAGCACTTTCCACTGATTCCTTAAAGGGTGTCTTTTGTTTGGTTGGTTATTTTATATTATGAAGAAACAAAAAAGAAGATTCTCTTCTCTTTCTAATTCTATTCTGTGGCAATCCATCTGGGGAATTTAACACCATCCCTGAAGGGGGTTCTGGCTATTTTATTTCCTGAACTTCTAGGATTAAAAGATTTGTTAGCCAAAACCTTAATAGAATCTAAAACTCCAAACTATATCTTTAGCTAATAGATTAAAAACATAAGATATTGTTCTAGATTCTAATGTTTCTATGATGTTTCATTACATGTGTACATTGGGTAATACATAAATCAAAGCAAGCATGTCTGTTCTCTCAAAACTTTTTCTGTTCCTTATGGTGTAAAGAGTAAAAATAGATGCTCCTAGATTTTAAAATTTCACAAATGACATTGTGTACAGTCATAACATTATTCAATGGCACATCCCAACCTCTTTGTCCATCTAACTAATTATACCATATCCACTGACCATATTCCTTACCCTTGTTCCCCAATCTCTGAAAATCATCATTCTACTGTGAACTTGTAAGGGACCAGTGTCTTCACATCCCTCACATGGATATGGCCAAGTGATGCTTCTCCTTTGGTGCCTGGTTTATTCACTTAATGTGATGAACTCCATTTTTTCATCCATGTTATTGTAAATGACAGGATCTCATTACTTTTTTTTGAATGAATAGCATCTGTCTGCATATGTAGACCACATTTTCTTTGTCCATCCATCAATTTCAGGGCTCTTGTGAATCATGTCATTGTAAGTGTGGGGTTGCAGATGTCTCTGTGACATACTGATTTTTGTTTCCTTTGCATATACATCTGGGATTAGTATTGCTGGTTTACAGAGCACAGCAGATCCACTTTTAACTCTTTGAGAACTCCCACCCTGTTTTCCATAATAGCCACACCAAGGTACATCCCGCCAAGGGGGTGAAAGGTTCTATTTTCTCCACATCCTGAATATTTTTTTTAAATAGAAGTTGTTCTTACTGGAGTATGGTCATAGCTCACTTTGGTTTTGACTTGTATTTCCCTGATGATCAATGACATTGGTCATTTGTGTGTCATTTTGGCAAATGTATAATTGAAAGGTGGTTGTCAAGATTTAAACTGGATTTATTTTTGTTCCTGAGTTTTTTTTTTTAACTTCCCAGCATCTCCTGGATCTAACCCTTTGCCAGAAGGGCCCAATGTTTCCTGTACTCACGTCATTGTTTCTGGAATCTGTGGTTTGCTGTGCAGAAGCCATTTTGCTTGGATGTAATCCCTTATATGTGCTTGCTTTTATTTCCAGTGTTTTTAGAATCTTGCCCTGAAATAATCCTTTCCCATTATATTGCACCACAACTTTCCCCCTGTACTCTTTTAAAATAATTTTAGTGACTTTTAATAGAAACCATGGAACTGAAGCTTTCTATGAAGAAGTGAAGTGGGGCTGAGGACATGCCTCAGTGGATAAAGTGCTTGTTATGCAAGTGTGAGGACCAGAGTTCAATGTCAGTGTCCACATCAATTCTGGGTGGGTGTGGGGGCCCACTTCTAATTCTGGTGCTTGGAAGATGGACACAGGATCCCAAAATAAGCTGGTTAATGAGACTGTCCTATCAACAATCTCTGAATTCAGCTGAGATGCTTTGACTCTATGCATAAAGCAGAGAACAACTGAAGAAGACTTCTGACCTTGACTCCATATGCATATGTACACATGCACCTGGGAATTTGCATGAACAAGTGTATTCATGCACATGTGAGCATGCACACATACATACATGCACAGTACATGAATGTAAAATTAAAGGTTAAATATGAGTAATTGATAAGCAAAGATGAAAATGAAGTATCTATATTGAATAAGGTAGAATAAGAACAAGGATAAAGTAAGGTGATTCCAAAACAACAAAGAATGCATGCAAACTCTGGAATGCAAACTCCAGAAATGACTGGTCCTCCCACCTACCATGCCCTCCTGACCCGATGCATCCGGCAGTAAACATAACAGCTACACTGTATCATTTTGAATATCTGACAGACATATCAAATAATCATTATGATGTTTATTTTTCCCTTAAGATTGATACTCTAATTTTCTTTAAAAATTAAAAAAAACATGTTCTGTATTGTCTTGAAGACATTTGTAGAATAATGGATCCGTAGTGTCAGAGGGCCCATTATCAAATGGTCAAAACTTTCAGTAATGGGCTTGTTTTCTAAGTTTTGAGACACTTAAAATATAGATGATCACTTCTAAGAGCTGGCAATATCCACAGGAAAACTTCCCAGGGTAGAGGAACTATCCAGGACTGCTCCTGGGATGCAGTTCTCCTCTCCTCACCCACATCCTAGTGAGCTACAGTGAGACTCTCTCTGTTAATACCTCTTGTCTGAGTTCTTCAATGCAATCACTGGCATGTAGCACACCTAGGAGCACATTCCTTATCTCTGCTGCCAGCACAGGCAGAAGTCCTGGGCAGGACTAAGTCACTATGCCTTTGTCTTGGGCTATTTGGCTGAACAGAGAGGCATATAACTAACTGCTATAGAGACTTTCACACCTAACACATTTGAATAATTGGTAACGTGTTTTCAGCACTCAGAACCACGTGATTTCCTGAAGACGCATGATAGCCCTAACAGTGTAGAATGGATTCAGCATATCAATAACTTCCATCTACTCAAGTACAGCAATGCCTTGATCTAAAGAGATTGCAAAAGAAATGTGCAGAACGAAACTTCAAATCAATAGGTTTAGCCCAATTCTAATGTGCCAAGAAGTCTATTTACACTGTCTTTTGTCTTAATTAGCTAGATCTTTAGAACAAAAGTAATTCGAAATCAGACATTCTATCATTCAAGGAATCCGATGAACAGTATTCCACCTCTCACCTATTAAATTTACCACAAGTATATTTAGTCTAAAGAACTTGTTGTGGCCTTAGCCATAGTTACCAAAACTTCCTTCAGCCATAACTGTTGTATCACTAACAGTAGTGAGATAGAGCAGCAGAGTATATTGATTAAGTCCCAAGTCTGACGGTTTACTTGGCCCTCAGCCTAGTTTAAGTGCCGGGCTCAGGAACTAATGCTTATTTTCATTAATAGAACAGTATTTATCTTAGCTGTCTAGAGTTATAAGGTGTCAGGAAGATCACATTATTCACAATGAAGAAAATATAACCCCAGGAAATCACTCACACAAGGTTGCAGAACATTTTAAAGGAAGCCTCAGCAATCAAAGAAGGCTATATCCCTATGACAACTGTTTCTTAGCTATTGCTTAGAACCGAAGTGAACTCTAGTCTCTCACACAAAAGACAGTGGCCTGAAAGCAGGGAGAGCGTACATAGGGAGCCATCTCCTGCAGTCAAGGCATGGCTTAGGAATCGCTGGCTTCAGAACTGCTCTTAAGTTCTCGTTTTAGCCCCCTTTCTTTTATTTCCTTTTATTTTTCTCTTCTCTCCACCATTCTGTCTCCAATTCATCCATTCTTCCATCATCAGCCCAGACACTGGGAGTGATAGTTGTAAAAATAGCTGGACTTCATAGTCCGGAGCACATTTCACAGCTGATGTTCCTGTAACTCCTGCTCAGGATGAGTCTGTCCAGGAACCCCAAGCAGGGGAGCAAGTCTGTGTTCTTAGCCTGACTGTTGGGTGTGTGGTGATTCTGAGAACTGAGAGCATTGGCTCTGCACAATGCTCCTGTGAGTTGAGGTGTCTGCATCCTGGGGATGGAGTCTGAGCCTCCAATGAGATTTGCTCTTTCTAGCATTGACCTTTTCCAACACGTGGGATTTGTTTTATTGTCTTGCTTGGGGGCTTCTCCTTAGTATTAGGATGACCTACTTTAATTTCTATTTAAATGCTTCTCAGGCTTCAGGGTGACTGCTCCTAAAGGAGGGAGCCCCTAAAGACTTAAACTGGCCTCTGAGCCTTAATGGAAGACTGTTATTCTGAAGCAAATAAAAAATATATTAAGAGTTTTACAAACACAACCTTATGCTTTTATCATTTTCTGCATGCTCCTTCCCCTCATAGTACTTGCCTGAATTATTTGCTCTCCCCTTCTACCCAACTTTTATCCTTCTCCTGGTTCTTTCTTGTCCTCAAAGCCCCTTTCACCAGTACTGGCCAAGATTATTTTGCCTTTCACCACACAACAGATGCACTCTACCAGCAGGCACATCGTGTTGTGCTTACAACCATCCTCCATTGCATTTGAGTTGGTGAAGCAGGGCAAGGGTGACCAGCACTGCTCTATACCCAGTAATGCAATGGAGGCAGACAGTGTACAGGTTCGGCAAGTCACAATGAACCCATTCCCACAGACATGGCTCTTTCACTGCCTTCCCAAAGCTTCTTCTTCCTATCTTGGACCCCTTCACCCATGGGACAAAGTGATCACAATGAGCATGGGCCACAAGGTGACAGGAAACTACCATGAGAAATGTTATGAAGCTACAAAGCTAACCAGTAGCTTAGCTAGACAAAGCAGCAATCGTGACTGTAAGACGAGATGTCACAAAGACCAATGGTGCTTCATTTCTCTGCCTAGGTGCTCCCAGGGTTCCCGAGGGAAAAGGAAGGCAGGCCAAGCATGTTACCAGGAAAGAAAGGGGTAGGGACAGACTCCTGGCTGAGAGAGTGGTAATGGAGAACGAGACTTCAGGAATCGCCCTTCTAGGAAGCTCCTAATGGAGAAACTTGAGGAAAGAAGAGATACATTGGGTTGATGAGCTCCTTTGGTGGCAGGTGTCCTTGACTGTGAGAGGAATACACCGTAGCTCACCAGGGAGGGACTTGCTTCCTGTCCTCACAAGTTCCCAGTATGGGGATATTTTGTCAGGTATTGGAGTTTGTGGCTCACAGATCTGTACTACAGGGTGATCTCCTTCGACTCCACCCCTTTGTCCTCAACATGGGATTTGCAACTCTGACAAAATGTTCCCAGTCAGATTCAGGAAGAGTTCTAGATCTGAGATGACAGAGAGATGTCTGTTCAGCTCCTCCGGGAAAGCTGGTGAACCTGTGGGGCCAAAGGTTGAACAAGGTCCACACCCAAGTTTGAAATGAGACTGCTCCACATTTTCAAGAGGCGATGATTAATGGTAATTTAATTTAATGGTAATTAAAAAGAAACTGTGACCTTCAGACTCACATAGGCCTGAGTTAGAATTCTAAAAAGCTGTGACTGCTAGTTTCTCATATGAAAAGACAAGGCTATTCACAGAGTCTTTAAGATACTCAGTAGAGTTGTTGAACTGCTCAAAGGTAATACATGTAAGTGTTTAGCGGGTGTAGCACACAGGGCCGCAATCCATGAGTATGACTTAACTCCAGACTCCAATTCAGGAAGCAGGTCTTCTTAATGCCTTTTCTCTCTCATGAGGAAGAAAGTGATCTGAGAAGAGATGGTGTAACCATGAAGGCCAGCTAAACTAAAGATGCTACATATGAAATGGCAAAGAAAGGACTCTGATTTCATGGTAGAGAATGCCAGGGCTGGAGAGAAAGCTCGATCCTTGAAACTCTTGTTGTACAAGCAGAGGACAGAACACAGCTAAATGCTGAGCAGGTGTGGGAACCTGTCGCCATTCCAGCCTCAGATGGTAGAGACAGAGGCTTCCTAGAGCAAGCTGGCTAGTGAATGAATTATATTGATGAAGTCTAGACTTGACTGAGAGACAGATGGGAGTTGGAGGAAGATTCCCAATATTAGCCTCAGAACTCTATATACCTGCTTACACGAGTGAAAATGCACTTAAAGACATACATGCATCCACATACATGAATGTGAAGAAGAAATAAAAGCTGCATACTAGTTACAAATATTTTCCCTTAAAATTGAATAAATACAAGTTCAGTGAACAGGCTATTTGCAAGGATAAAAAAGCTATTAGTTAACTTTGAGGGGCTGCATAAGCTATCAGAACCACATGAAAGGACCAGAGAGAGAGAGAGAGAGAGAGAGAGAGAGAGAGAGAGAGAGAGAGAGAGAGAGAGACTGAGACTACTTGGATAGTTCGTCAATGGCAATTAGAAGATGAAAAAATACAAAGACACAAAAGCAGCAGAAAATCATTTTTAACTTCATAAACACAATCATTTAAAATGAGAACTACTGAGAGCTGGGCCAGTAGCCCAGCCAGCAGCATGCTTGCTCTGCGAGCATGGTTTCCAGTACTGCCTAGGGGTACTGATGAGAGCATGCAATCCCCATGCTAGCATAGAGGAGACAGGGAATCCCTAGGCTTGCAACAGCAAGTCTACCTGATGAGTACCACGTCCATGCATTAGACTCCTATCTCAAAGAACAAGGCAGATGACACCTGTGGTTGACCTGTAGCTTCCACACTCATTACTGTACACATGCATCTGCACACATGTATGTATCTGCTCACTTCCATAAACAAGAAGAGGGCCAGATACACATATACCTACTAGACATCCATATACATTTTCTTAGTCTACTAATGTTGATGTGACAAAATGTCACATCAGGTCAGGTGGTTTCAACAACAAAAATTTTGTTTTCACCTGGGTCTGCAGATAAAGTCCAGTCACAATGCTGGTAGCGTCCAGTGGCTTGGGAAGGTTCATTATCTTCCTGCTTTGAGAAAGCTGCTTTCTTGCCCCATGTTCCCGTGACCTGTCCTCCATGCCTCCATGTAAGCAGACTTTTCCCTCTTTTCCTTTTCCCTTACTTCTGAGAAGACCTCTCTAGCCCTGCTACATTAGGGCCCACGCCTGTGTCCTCCTTTAACTTCTAACAGCCTTTTGTTGCTACTTTTACTTCTTCCAACTGTATCACAGTGGGATTCAAGGCTTCAACATATGAAAGTGGGAGGCCGTCTGGTTACATGGGTTGTATGTATTTCAATATGTCACATGTGAAAGGAGGATCTAATGCTAACATTGACAACAGCATTTACTGAGATCTTTGCTGAACCCCCAGCATGAACCCCAAACCTGGACTCAGGCTGTACATATTCTACTTCCTGTTTCCTTGCTTCTGCTCTCACCCTGCTGGGGTAGAGATCAACACAGGATAATGTGCAGTGAAGTGTTCCCCCCACCCCCTACACACACACACACACACACACACACACTCTCTCTCTCTCTCTCTCTCTCTAATAGCTTGGACTCCATTCTTTCAAGTCTGGGAGGTCTGTTTTTTTTTTTTTTTTGTTTTGTTTTTTTTTGTTTTTATCAAAGAGCTGTGGGTTATGCTTTTGTGACTCTGAGTTCCTAGGTCACAGGACAGATACCCTAGTGCTCAGGATGATGTCCACAGTAGGCCTGAGACACAAAAATGGTTGCCATCCTGCTGTATTAGGACTTCAACTGACTTAGGCACGATAGCTGGATAGACAGGATTGCTGCCTGAGGAGTCTGACTTAAGGCATTCTGCAGCAGAATCTAACCTGTTGAGTGGATTTTAATCCACAGGTACAACCATGTGCAGAGGTCAATTCCAAGTAAGCTTCCTCCTTTCAACACACAGGACATGCATGTGATGAACAATATTAGGAGAAACACAGAAAAGTGATTGACTATGTCCCCAAGTTATTGGAAGTGGACATCTAATGGGCTCAGTATAGTTAGTTACATTTGAATAGGCCTTTAGACTAAAATGTAACGGAATGTTAAAAAAATCTTTAATGAATTTTGAGAAAAGACAAAAATATCCTATGCATTAAAATAGTAAAGATGGTAATGGAAATGTTTTTAAATCAGCAATGCAACCATTTTATGCTAATTCTGTATAGGTGCCTCTGCCCCATCTGTAAGTCAAATTCAAAGTAGGTAGATTAGAGAGGGGCTGTGTCTAAGCTTCCAAAACTCTTATGTTCCAGATAGAGGGAGACAGACAACATCCAAGGAAGTTATTTCAAGTCACCAAGCTTTACCCTTAAAACCCTGACCACATGTGTGGCTCTGGCTTTGTGCCATCACAGTGGGGACAGGTGCCATGTCTATGAAGGTGAGCAGATGGAAGAAAAAATGTCAGGTGTGCAAGCCTTTCATCCCTGTGACAACTTTGCCTGAGTTCTGAGCTCTTTTTCATGCCTCACCTCTGCTGACCTGACAAGATACTCACTTTGAAACCAGCAAGTCTTGTGGCTCTGAAGAAGGCTGGTGTCTTTGTGATGGTAGGTGTGCACACGCCCATGTGCCTGCATGCTGGCTTGTATGTATACAGCATGCTGTTCCTTGTATACACGAAGTGGTTAACCACAACCCCTCGCACTGAGTGTCCCTCAGTGGGAGCTATCAGCACTAGATTTTTTTTTTTTTAAACTCAAGTTAACTTTCCCGCTTTCTTCTGCATGTTTTGGAGAACTTAAATAAATTCAGGTCTGGGGATTGAAAGAAGAATTTAGAAAGGTTCAAAAGAGAGCTGGAGGAAATGATTTAGGTGACTTAAAAAAATAAAAGTTAAGGAAGATTAAGTGTGTTGGATTATTCACCTCCAGGAGCCTGGGGTGAGGTGAGTGCTCCAGCTCCTCCCCATGGGGTGATTGTTCCAGCTTCTCCCCATAAGTTGAGTGCTCCAGCTCCTCCCCATGAGGTGAGTGCTCCAGCTCCTCCCCATGAGGTGAGTGCTCCAGCTCCTCCCCCAGGCTTCTGACTGTCTTTATGTTTAATGAAGGGCAAATACAGTGCGGGGTAGTGGGAGGAGAAGACTCCACATGTGATAGTGAGGGTTGTCAAGAACAGAGACAGGATCCTGGCGAAAGTCACAGGGCCTCTAAATTACAATCCTAAGGTGAAGAGCACACTGTTGGCAAAGATGGCTGATGAATGACCCTCCCTGAACTTAAGCAAGTGAAAGAAATAGGCGGAGACAGGTAGACACACACTACTTGACAACATACTTTACAGCACTATATTCGGAAGTGGTCAGGAGAAGACTCTGGGCTTCTGGCTGCAGCCCCAGTGCTGGCACGCACACGTCCATACAACTGACTCCTGACTTCATCATGGCACCAAGCTGACTCTTGAGATGAGCTCCGTTTAGGGTGAGAGTCAAACTGAAGCCACTCTGTGGGCTCTGTCTGGGAGGATTTCTATCCCCCTGCAGCAGGGTGTCTGCAGTACAATTACATAAGGAAAGAAATGAACCTGCAGTGGAATAGAAGACCAATCTGCTCTAGGGAGTAGACAGAGGGATGCGTGGGCAGCCTTCCCCTGCCGCACATGGGAACATACCACAAAGAAAGCTAGAATCTAGGAAGGTCAGATATGGGGACTTTTGGGCCCTCCAAGAGGGCACACAATGAGACAAACCTTCTGGAACTGGTACAGATGGCCCCTGTCTACAGAGAGGCCCCAGGCATTACCACACAAAGTTTCCAGTTTTGCTTTCTCCACTGCAGAGGCAGGGACCAGGAACTTCCAAAGGTCTCTTGCACCACGGCAGGGACAGAGTGAGCTTACGTACACATCTGTTCCAAGTGTGAAGCTTGGAAGTTTAAGTTGTGGGCAGTGATCAGTGATGGTTCAGATATCTTAATTATCCAGCTATTTAAGAACCAGGTCTCCAGCCAACCCCTGCCTGTCACAGCATCAGTGGCTCTTACCAGTATTACAGCTTTAAGCAGTGTTTACTCTGTGGGTGAACACAGCATGCGGTAAAATGATTTAACATCATGAATAAACACATATGCTTGCTCGGGTCCAAATTTTAGAAGTGACAAACCCATTCTCTGGCCCATGATTTAATGGACCAGAAACAAAACTAAAAGGTATGTTATTTACTATGCATGAACAAATAGCTTCCTTTGCCGCCAGTGGGCTATGGAAATTGAGGACTGTAGTTAGAAATGCCAGGTAAAACTGCACATACCTATTGTTTATGTGTGGACAAGGGTGGCGGTGGGGGGGGGGGGACAGAGACAGAGAGAGAGAGAGAGAGAGAGAGAGAGAGAGAGAGAGAAACAGAAACAGAAACAGAGACGGAGAGAAGGGACAGAGCAAGCTAACCATGTCCCAACAGCTTTCTTTCCATGCCTTGCAACAATGAGTTTAGAACTAGCTGATAACTGATACCAGGAGGGAGAGAAAAAAAATCTTACTGGGAAAATAAACACATGAAACAAAAGGTTAATAAAAAGATGCCACATGAGGCAGCAGCAGAGAGAAGTACTCAGCTCTCTCCAAACATAGGGTCCTGTGAGCCGGTTCCCTTGGCTGGAGAGTGGTGTTCCCCAGTAGACCCACAGGCCGTTTTACTTTTAGGTCTGTTCCTGCTTTATGTTTACATTTTATTTTCTCATTCCCCGTCATGAATCCCCCTGCCTCCAGTTTCCAGGTCAGTGTTTACAGAGATCTTTACTAGAATGGGGGAGGTAGACGAGACCCTGTTTTCTCCTTCTCCAGTAAGGTACATTCTGCACCCCCCCTTTCCCAGAGAATAGATAAGTTTACCAAGAAAATAAAAAGCTAATACAACCTTTAGCTCATCAACAAAAAGTATGTCCTGTTGTAGCCAGGAATAAGTTAATAAAACAGGGGAAAGGCTTAGTGGCTTAAAAATAGGCTCCTTGGGGTTATGAAGGGACAATGTTGTTTTTTCTTCCCAGCGTGCAAGGATTTAATTAAGTGATAACAGTCACCTTGGGGTGGCTGCACAAGGAATAATATCTAGGTGGAGAAAAATGCTGAAGAGAGTTGAGTACAGTCAATTTATCTTCAGAGAAGGCAATAAACGAACAAAGCATAGGCATTGGGCTGATTGTTTTGCAACGTTTCCACTACTGATAAGCATCAAAAAAAAAAAAAAAGAAAGAAAGAAAGAAAAAAAAAGGAAAAAAAAGTCAGATTTGGCATTTTCAGCTTCTGAAATGTATTAAATACATAGGAAGGAAATGAAAAAAAATGCTCTGAGGTCACATCCTCATATTGTAATTACAAACAGTTTGGTAATTATTCAAGCTAAACACAGAACCAGGGGATTTTCATGTTGACACAGAGGACAGAGACGCAGCTGAGTTGTTTACTCATAAGTAAACACACAGAACTTAGAAAATTCTGTTTGGAAGGAAAACCAACAACAACAAAACAAAAGAAACAAAAACGAGAGAAACTGTATGAGCTGTACAGAGACGAGTGCGCAGAGGAGGGCGAGCTCGCCATTTTCGGAGACGGCTGTCCTTCTCTAGCCCAAGGTCAGATGTCGGGAGTTTGGGGAAATTAGTACAGCGGTGCCACAGTCAGGCATGGACAAGAGCATAAAATCCAAACTGTCGAAAGACAAACCTTCAGACAGTGATGTCAGCAGCAGCCCTGCATAACAACGCTACATACACCCATAAGGGCATTAAGGAGAACAGACTAAAAGATACAGGCCACCGGTTTGCTCCGAAGAGACTGAGGCATGGTGGGTAATAAGGTGCACGCATTGCTTCCACTTCTTACTCTCTGTGGGCTTTAGTAGACTGGGTTTAAAAAAAAGAGATTCTCTCTTCTTTCTGAAAAAAAAAAACGAGACTAACAGGAACACAGACCACCGTCTCTGTGGCTTTCCTCTGTGGATTTGGAGGCACCGTGCAACATTAACCAGTTCTAACGCAGCCTCTCCTGAAATGAGGAACATGAGACACAGAGGTTAAGGCAGCTTCTCTGAGACCACCCAACCTGTTTGCCTCAAAGCTGTATCGGCAGTTCCCTTCCTGTGTACACAATGGCCTTCAGGGAGAGGCCAGCATTCTCTCAAGAATACAAGGCACATTCTCTCAGGTCTCAGGGGTGAGGGAAAGCCAACTTTCAACCTCTGTCCCCAAGCCTCCGGAAACAGCTGCAAATCTACGTTCTCTTCAGTGAAAATCTGCGGGCAGCTGGGCTGGGACCTCTGCCTCCAGTCAGGACCAGCCACCCAAAGAACTGTGCTGAGAGTCTAAGAGGAACTCAGCAGTGGTTGGAAGGCCCGCGGAGATGGTCCCTTCCTTCCAGGAGATATACCTATAAGAGCCAACAGCTGAAGACTAGATTTAAAATAGTCAAAAATCACAAATAGTTGGGATGGGTTAAGCTCCACAAGATTTAACTATACATAATGTATCTTACATTATATGTACTTACAGGTACAGATACATATACATAATATGCATATATATATATATTAGACACATATACGGATAAAAATGTGTCAACATTATCACAGATATAATATTAAGTTGCCTTAAGATCCCTTAAGATCAGTCACAAGGGACAGTCTACAAATGGTGTTTCTCAAGCTGCTAAAAGAAGCTTCATTTTGACTATGCCTCAAGTAAACAAGCAATGGGCTCAGAGGTCTCCCTATCTTTTCCAAACACTTGTCAGTGTTCTCTGGTAATAATAATAAAAATTCTCACAGGTCTTATGTAGAAGTGTAGGTGATGGGTCCCTTTGTGACAACAGATTTTAATACTTGATGACTGAGGCTCTCCACTGACAGATGTCCAAAGCCTCCTAGTATAAGAGCTGAATTATTTAAAGAATTCACTACTTTCCTGTTCCAAAGACACTTGTAGGCTTCTGGCGGGGGGGGGGGCGGGGGGGGTGCCTGCTGGGAGTTTACAGTGTCTGCTATGGGCCCTTATAACCAGCAGGACAGCAGGTCAGGAGAAAGCCCTGCCTCTAGCCCTGTAGCCCGGGCAAGGTAAGTTCTAGAACCTTTTGACTAGGCGTTAATAGTTTTCTGTGGTTATTGTGTGGAGTCGCTACTTTCAGATCCTATAGGATCTTTAGGTCTTCCTTGGGCCTAATATTCCAGAGTCCCTTAAAGTAGCAGTTCTCAATCTTCCTAGTGCTGTAGCTCTTTAATACACTTCTTCATGGTGGTGGTGACCCCCAACCATAAGACCGTTTTGTTGCTACTTCATAACTGTAATTTTGCTACTATTGTGAATTATAATGTAAATATCTGTGTATTCTGATGGTCTTAGGCAACCCCCTACAAAAGGGTCATTAGACCCCAGAGAGGTCTTAACCCACAGGTTGAGAACAACTGCCTTAAAGGATGATTCAGTGGCATGAGGACCTCCAACCCACACACAGGACACACAGGGCATGATATAAAGATATAACTCTATTTCTCTTACATTATCTAAAATAGCACAAGAGAGACACATTCTTGCCTTGGCTTCTGAGCCACCATAAGGTGACCTCCACAAGTTTCTGACCCTATATCCCATAACTCCATTATGAAGCAAGGAAGATTAGAATTCTTCAGTTCGACATAGTTGCCATTATGATCTACCTGTGGTGAGTTGGCAGCTGGAGCTTGCAGACAACAGCTCAGATATTCCATGCTGGCTTCACTCTGTGCCATCAGGCCTGTGTGTACCACTGCCCACTTTTCTCTGCAGTAGGCTGTCTCTCAATACTGTGGTCCCTTAGCATGGTCCCCAGGGCCACAGTTACTGTTCTTCTTGACAATGTCTCCTGGGTTCTTACTGTCCTAGCAGTGGTGATTAAGAAGTGGATGACTGAATGAACTTGCCCATCTGCACAAGAGGTGTGATGCCTGTGGCCTGTGATGCAATGTGTGTCATCCTTTATGCTGAAGTTTCTCAATGACATTGCTCATTTAGCATCATTATCAACATTCGAGATGGCTAGCCCTAGCAATGGGAGATTTAAAAAGAAGGTCAATGAACTCCTTGGCATACAGATTTAATATTCCAAGAGGCTTTGATTTCACTAAAAAGGAAGGACAATTCCAATTAACATTCACTAATCTATGTACCAGCCATATTCTCAAACAACTGGCCAATTAATAGTGCAGGCCTGTGTTGAAACCCCTGCTTGCTACTATTAACAACAATACACCTTGGGAGATCCTTCCTGTTTGAGCATGTCACAGTGAGACACTGGGTTGTTTAACTTTAATCCTTAAAGTTGTGACTTGGCAAGTGCATTTTAACATATCATAAATTAGGGCCGCTGCCACTGTTAGATACACAACAATTAAATAGGAAATATCAAAGTAAGCAAAACTTACATGTTTATTGATATTAAGCATGCAGGAGACACAAGTGATCATTTCTTTAAACAATAGATTAAATTTTTCTTTGTGGGGTAGATAGGCTATTTATAGGGACAGACAGACAAATGCCATCATATCTACTTACTATTTATGCTAGATATATTAATCTCCAATTCATGCTCATTATGGCTGTGTGAAATAGTTCCAGGCCTTTCATTGTTTTTTCTTAATATAGCTATATTACTGATATGTGAAAATATCCCAGGGAAAAAAATAGCCTGGTAATTGGATAGGCAGTCAGGAAAATGTACACCAATTTTCTTTCCAAATAGACAAGTAGCTGAATTCCTAGGCATTATGTGAGCCACACATGTAGCAACTTGGCCAAAGCTTTGGCCAATCTTTTACATAGAATTCAAATCCATTATCTCATTTGTTGGTTAACATAGAAAAAAAACCTGGCTACCTTTTCTATGTATTATGAAGTATTAGCTTTACCGTACCCCAAAGTAGAATTTTACCAGTCCAACAGCAAGGATTTCCAAAAGCACACAGTGGCACATAAGGTAACAATAAAAGCCACTTCCTAGGCAAAAAAACTGCCAAGCATCTTGCAACCCTGCACTGCCGTGTCGGTTTTATCCTTGGCGCTTTAGCCTTGAAGCTCCCATTAATGCTGATGGGAGCTGTGCGGCCACAGCCCATGCATCAAGTTGAGAAAACACTCCTTAGGATCAGTTCTGACTCCAGTGTTATAGCACAAATCATGATAATATTTCTCTATCTCTGCATTTCATTGGAAAAAATACAATCTGGCACTCTATACACCCATAAATTACAGCTGCCTGTTCCCTGCTCATGACTAGGACCCCATTCCATACAGAAAATGAAGATCTTCTTAACTAATATTTTAAACAAAAAAAACTTAAAATAAATAATAATTGTAATTTTGTTGAGCCTATCATTGAGCATTTGTTTTTTTAAAAAAAATTCTAAGCAGGAGTTTGGTGTTACTGTAATCCTAACAGAGACAAACTCATGGCTAAATGCATTTTACATATTTATAAACCAAATCTTTTGGCATCTTTAGGTTCAAATCCTGCCATACACAAGAGCAGGCAGCAGACATATGTCTGCTCATGATGGGTCTAACTGTAGATTCTATTAGCGTCGGTGGAGTTCAGCTGCTTGGAGATGTCACATAACTAAGTCCAGATCAGGACCCCCAGGGCTCACTTGGGTAGTTTTACTCTGCCCAACAGCCAAAAAGAACATTCTTGACCCTCATCCACTGGTCTCTAAAGGTAGTCTCCCAGCTGCAGGGGACAAAGATGAAGTGTGGCTGGGTCCTTGGAACTTATCATTAAAGAGAGGAGAAGCTCTGTATTCAAAAAGGGCAGAACTTTATGAATGGAAGACAATGAATTTTTTTTAAATAATAATAATGTTTTATTATGGGTTTCTATGGCTTCCAAAGGCCCTTAAATAACGGCAGATGTACTTTTTCAAAAACATTGAATCCTTTGTCTCCATTACAGAAAATCCACAAACTGCAAACTAGTAAAAAATAGCAAATACAGGCCATCTGTAACCAGGGAGAAGTTCCATGAATGTTCCAAAAAACATATTTTAGTTGACTAACTCACCAATTGTTTGTCAAGCAGCTACTGTTTTCCTGGGCTCTGACCTCACGTTAGAGCTAAAGACAGTGAGTAACTAGACAGAGGTCCATGTTCTCTGAAAAGGTACAGTGCCTTGATCACCATTTTAAAAGTCATATGATACTCTACATGACTTGACCCCACAGAATGTGACAGAAGTCACTTAACCCAAAGGTCTGGCAGAGGTACATCTCCTCTGGTCCCTCTGACATCAGTTCTACTCACACATCCACCTTAGTCTGTAACACTGACTTCACACTAACCTTTAGTCAAATGCATTTTGATTCCATCCAACAAGGGTTCTTCATTGAAATGGTGGGGAAAAGAGATTGCAGGATCATTTCAGGTACCTATCCGGGATTCTTTTTGCAAGTGCTTAAATGCTACTTTTCATGAGTGAATATGTATTTCACAACGTGGAGTTCATGCAAACGCTATATTAGGCCATGTTAGGCCACAAAGGGTCAAGCAGCAAAGGATATTTTGCTCTGACTTTATTCCAGTTCTTTTCAGCATCTCTGATGGGGCTCTTCCGAGAATAGCAGTAGGTTCTGCTGCTCCTGCATCATGCTAACATTCTCAGCTTATGATGAGCACTGTGTCCTGTGGCTCTAAAATAGCTACAGAACAAGTCCTGGAGAGGGGAATTTCCTAGAGCCAAGGGGAGCCTTTCCCACAGGCTGGGCCATAGCAGGGGCTCATCCCACCCCCTGCTGTGCTGGGTGAGAGCTGTTGCTTAGCCTCTGTTAGAGTTTACACCCCCCTCCTAGGCCTCATCAGAGACACACGGTGCAGCCCTGGTGCAGACACCAGATACCTTTTATTTATTTATTTTCAGGAATAAATAAAAATGCACTTGGTTTGTAGGAAAGAAGAGATTAAATGCCACACAGAGGTTGTAACACGAAGAAACACACAAAGATTCGAACCTCAAGTAACATGAGGCAGCCATGCTCTCCCTGTTGGATAGCTCTCTGGACTCTTTTTACCTAGAAAACGGCAGATGGGAAGCCATTGCCAGGGCTGGAATGTATGTGTCTACTTGAAAGAATATTCTGCTCACACTCCTGGTTCCTTCCTATGTTTCTACAATGCCCAGATCCTGGTGATTGTGTTATTAAGGGATTTGACCACAAAAGCCTGACTACCCATACAAAGAGACACACTGTTTATCATCTTCCGGATGGGCCAGAGGAAAGTGTAAGCCAGGCCTGTTCTGCAGAGAGAATTCAGGGTAGCTAGCAGTTACTTTGCCTGATGCTGGCATCCTGCCATGGTCACTGACAAACAGTACTGGTAGAAGGGGTAATGCCTATGGTTTTGTGAGACAGTGACATCACACAGCTAGTGTTCTTATCAATTTGGTTATATTGGCCAATAACTGTTACAGAGCAGGCCATAAATCCTCCCTGTAGTCTTTATATTGGATTATGACACTGAACAAAATAAAACTAAGCAAGTATGCTTGTCACAGTGTCTAGCTGATTGAATAAATGTCAAAAAGATTTGGTAATATTTTGAAAATAAAGACTTTTCTTTTGTAAGTCACATTGAACATTATTATATAGGATACAGTATCACAGAAATACTGTCTACCCTTTTCTATCCATAAACACTTGACATATACATATATATCATATATAAACACATAGATAACCTATAACTTGTCCTTTTAAATTTAACATGTCACTAATATCTTTTGAGTTAGTCATGTGGGATTATGATTTTTTCCTTAAATAGTATAACTTATCACAATATATTAAGCCATTTCTCAATTGAAAGTAATCTCGAAATTTGGGGCAATTCTAGGCAATACAAAAGCAGGCTCATGTTAATATTTCTGTGACATAATAGTCTTCAAATTGGGATTACTCAGTCAATTCTAGTAGATGCTGATGTCTTGGTCTCCTTTGTCAACTGTCTTCTAGAAGATGGCAGAAATAATATCATGATGTTATCCTTATGTTCTCAACAGCAATTGCTGTTCCCAGTCTTTCCAGACCTGACCAATTAGTGACAAAGATCCTCCCTTCACTGGTGTTAACCTGCAGTCTTTCCATGTCTCCTCTAGCTGTTTCTGTCTCTGTGCTCAATTTTTTTCTGTGCTTATTTTTTTTTAAACTCTGTGTGTGTGTGTGTGTGTGTATGTGTGTGTAGGGGGCGGGGCATGTGCGTGCGTACCATGTGTACACAAGTACCTTTAGAGGCCAGAATTAGAGGCTGGATACCCTGTAAGCCACCCAACATGGGTCTTGGGTTCCTTTGGAAGAACAGTCAGCATCCTTAGGCATTTTGAGCAATTTCTCCAGCCCACACTCCTGGTCACACCTTTTTACTATATTCTAATAAGGTACTTCTTTTCTTTATGAATTGATATATGACTGTATATAGCTCAGATATTGGTTCTTTATGTGTGTGTGTGTTGGCTCTGTAAAGGAAAATTCCAGGAAGGAGGCTTTCTGCCTTATAAACACTTCAAGGACTCTAGAGATTGGAAGGTTGTTGATCTGATAACCTAATTACAATTTCTTTGAGGGGTCATCTATAGTGCCCTAAAGAGACATTTCTTGCACATCTTTGTATTAAACTTAACATTCTGATAAACAGATAAAAATCTCTGGAATGCATTATCAAAACCCTATTCCCTCCTAATGGAAGGGCTACAAAGGTATCAGAAATCATCTGAGGCCTATCTCTCCTGCTGTAACCGCCTTCTAATGTTTCTCCAAACATATTTTGAAACTACCTTGACTCACAGCATTCTTTGTCCTGCTACTAATAATTTAACTCCACAAAACTGCCTCCAGGTTGGAACACAGGTTTACTTAGCTCCATGTTCCTGGGCCACGAACATTAAAATTTGGCTTCAGAATAAGTTCTTACTCCCTTTGAAGTAAGAGCTGATTTTGCATTCATGGCTCTATGATACTTAAACCTGATGCTTAACTTTATTTGTGGTCCCTTTATGATTCCTCCTCCATGTGGGAACCAAATCTTTCTCTCCTGTCATCGGCAGCTACTCTTGGTCAGTCTCAGTTCCTCACTGCTGAATTAATGGGACAGTTTTGAAGGGAGGGCTTCACAAAACCCACATTCAGTGTGCAATCTTTTTCAATGAACTTAGAGTCATCTTTAAAATCCCACTGGTTTTTCTAGGACCATGGACCAACACAGTTTGGGAGGCAGCTCAGAAAGCAAAAGACTACAGAGTCTTCTCTACTTCCTGTTCTGCTTTTAGGAGCAGAGAGTTTGCTATACTGGTGTAAAAAGAATTCTATAGGATAGAGGATGTCAGCAGTTTCTTTGTACCTAGGGCTCCTGGCGATGTAGAGACACAGGGAACAGAGACTTCAGGCCCGTCAGGCACCCATCCACTTCCTTCTTCCTACATATCTGCTTAGTAAGTAGCTGAAGAGTGACAGTGACCTGCGTTCAAATTCTCAGTCACTGAAGAACCTTGCAAGCTTGGGAAAGTCACATATTAGCACTGAAATTAGGCTTTACACTTGGATGAGGCACACTGGTGTGGGAAGTCAGCCAGGCTCAGCCCTGACTCCTGTCCACTGGTGCCCTCTGACCCCACTGGTGCCCCCCACAACAGTGCTAGACCACTTAGGACCCCGAAGCCTTGGGAAAGAAGAGGAGGATATTTATCCTTTATTTAGTGGTGGAGGCTGACGACAGACAACACTGACAGAAGCTCATGGAGATAAAAGAATGAAGAACCTGAGGCAGGACTGAAAATCAAAACAAATAACAATATAAACCTGAATTTAGAAAGAACCGAAAAATCATAGATTCTTTAAAGGAGTTGATTGGCTGCACCACACTTTCCCCATTTATCAGCTTCTGTCCTAGAGTCTTTAGTTAAAGATTAATTTTAATACTGATTTGTTTTGACCATGGGTGAGTCCCAGAAAGAAACTCCTTCAGCCATCACACTGAGAACTACAGATATAGCTGAGAGTTTTCTAAAATTTGCAAATTTAAACCAAGACGGTGAAGGTGCCAAACTGCCCAATTATAGGAGACAAAAGACCTAAGAAATGAGCAGACGTTTCTAGAGTACATAGAAATGGCAAACATTCAAGTCAAAACATTGCCAGTCATTACCAAAAAGAAAAGAAAAACCACAATTAGAAAGGCTGAAGTGTAGCAGGGAAATTCTGACAATTCCAAGTGTTGACAGGGGCATAGAGCAACATTATTGGTGGGAAGGAAAACCAATCCAGTCACTCTAACAGTTTGGCAGTATCTTAGAGAATTAAATAAATGCCATGCTGAGTCAGATGGCCCCAAATTCCACCCTTACGAATCTGTCCTAAGAGAAGATAGACCTATACATAGATGCTTATGGCAAATCCATTCATCAGTGACAACATATTGGACCCATTCAATTGTCCCTCAGCGCTTTCCTAGAATGGATAAGCTGCTGTGCCTTTAGCTTTATTCTGAAATACAACTGAGCAGTAAAAATATGAATTGTTGATATGAACCTCAGAGTATTATGGTGAGTGAAAGAAGCCATTATCAAAAGGGCGCACACTGTAGGACTTGGTTTACATAGTAGTCTGGCACAATGCTGGAGTACAGGAGAAAAGCAGTGGCTGCTGGGTAATACAAATATAGCATTAAGGAGGTACTGGGGGGTAATGACTCTTCTTTTAAAAACCCAGATTTTAGTGGTGGTTACATAAATTTATTTAAGTGTATGAAAATTGATAGGATATCCTACAAGAGAGTTGATTTTCCTATAACTTTACTTAAATGATTAAAATAAATGACAGCACAGCTCATTTTAATACCAAACTCTTTCTGACAGGACTGAATAAGTACAATTATATACAAAAATAGTTTGTGGCAGCCAGTTCTCCTCAACCTAACATCCACCTGTCAAGCACTTTCTCATGAAAGAATGAAAACCATAGCCAGCAAAGGAACCTGCTTGTGTTTTTAAGTAGACCAAGTGTATGGTTATCTATCAGTTAGCATCACCATTTCTCATGCAGAGAAGATCCAGGGACTTGCAGGGCACTGGTAATGACTATGCCTGGGACTCCTCCTCACCTCCTCTCTACCTTGGAGCTTGGATCGACCAAGCATCTTGGTGGCGGCAGCCAGCCAAGTCATCAGAGTCTCAGAATATCTAGCAGTGGCTTAGCCACCATCATGATATACCCCACCCCCAAGTCTCTGTTTTTATTTATTTATTTTGGGGGAAACAAGTTGTCTTTAACCCTTGGACCCAACCTAAAGGCAATGGAAATAATTAAGACTGACATTTCTAGGGTTAAACGTCAAGTAGGAGAAAAAGCTGAGAAAGGAAATTCCCCAGGTCCCTGGTAATGAAAAGCGGAGGGTATACCTTCTGTGGCTGTCTGGGCCATGCTTTCACAGCCATGTGTCAAGGGTTTTTCAAACTGACAACTTGCAAATTTGAAATACAAAAATGCCCAGAGCGATATTTTAGTGGCTCAGGGAAACTCTTGCGTGGGGAAAAAGGATTCTAAAGTGAAACGTCTCTTGAAATCACACAGGGCCTGACCACGATACTCTAATTATGCTAATTGCTTCAATGCCCTTGCTTTATTTATGCTGAGCAGCTAAGATAAATAAAGGAAAATTGCTTTGGATCTAACTGTATTCATATCAGAATGCAAACTAGCCTGTGTTTGTTATGTGATTGCGGATCTGTTTACACTAAATTCTGCAGGTAATTGCAGTTTTGATTGCACATTTATTTCTAGCTGCACAGGTCCCAGGACTAGGTCTGTCTGTTTTTATAATTAAACCGTTTTGTAATATCTAAACTCACTAAAGAGCAAAATGATGCTTTAAGAATTTACATATTTTATGCATTAAATATAATACTTTGGTGAACGGTGACAAAAAGGAAAAAAAGTATGTTTACCACTAAAAAAAAAAAATTGGACAGCATGTTCTGGATTTGAAGAAATCTGAGACATCTGCTCCAAGGCCTGTTCACCGCCTGGGACAGATGCCTGGCGCATCCCTGGAATCTGTTCTTCAACACATAGTTTCTGAACTTTCAGCTACAACTTTCCTATTAGGAAAAATATGTTAATAGAACATGCTGCCATTTGGTGATTCTAAGACAATGGGGACAGTACGTGGGTCCCAATACAAAGGTTATGTCCTTGTCCCTTCTTCAGAAATGAGGCCTCCAAGAGGTGGGCACGAAGGGCCTTTGTTTGTGGTCAAGCCTCTGGGCTGTGTTCCCTGTTTTGATGGCAGATTCTTTTGGATTCCATACACAGCAACAGAGGGGAGATAGCAACATGCATGCATGCATGCATATAGAAGGAAACACATACACACACACACACACACACACACACACACACACACACAAATCGAACTTTCTCCACAGGACACTCATTACTTCCATATCACAAAGGAAAAGAATTTGATCATGTCACCAATACAAATGTAGGATGGTGCCACTTTGGGCTTGCTTCTTCATCCATCATCAAATTCAAAAGCAGCAATTCGGTTTGCTCTACTTTAATGGAAAAGTTAACATCAGTCTATACCAGACTACCCTACAAAGCTCCTTAGCTCAGATTCTGGCCATGAAAAATCCACTGCTCCGAGCTTGTTTTGTTTAAAATACCCCCGAGGCATGCCGTCAATAAATACAAGCTGGCTTTAGTGCCTCGATGGCATCCTGAGCTTTCTCCTTTCCATCAGGAAGATAAAAGGAGTTAGGAAATTGTTAAAGAGATTCAAAGCATCTTGAGTAAATTAAGCTACCATAAATGTAGACTTTCCCTGCTGGCCACAAAAGACTACCATGTTACCACAGTAGCTAGAGGAGCCAGGGATGAACAGGAATTCCTCTATTGCTTCAAAAGATGCACTCCAAATACTCATGTAGACCTGTTCTACTCCAGAGAGCTACAGAGTTCTATGTCAAAGTTTTTCCCCAAGAGTGGACACAGTTAGAAAGCTGAAATCTGATAGCTCTGGGTTTGAATACAGAATCCATCAATTCCCTATGAGCTGGGGAAAACGAAAAATAAAGTCATTGTATGCTCTGATGCTGATTCCTTAGGATCCTCTGTGAGACTTTAGTGGGGATCCAATGACGTGAAGGGTGGTCATGGTTCAACCGGGCATGTGGTCCTTAATCATCACCAAGCAGTGATGGTGATACTGTTGCTATGTTTGAAGACAGAAGTCCTGTGAAAATTTCCAGTAGCATTAGTCTGTAAAAGTAGGTCATTGTGTTGCTACAGAATACACTGACCTATAGCCTTCCACGTCCTATGCTGGTCTACTGAGTAAACCCCATCTTCTCATAGCTTGCTGGAATGAACATAGGCTGGGGCTTGGGGCATGTGCATACTTGCTGATAAGTATTCGGCATTTTCAGAATGCTTACTTGGAAAAGGAGCCCTATCCCTGCATCATTTTCCAGCTCTGCAGACATATTGGGGAGAATGCTTCTCTCTTCCTTCTTGATCAGGGCATGATGTGTACTTAGCACCCCCTTTTGTAATTGTTTATTATTGTTTCCATATTTCCTGGAGACTGTGGGCTCCCTTGAGGCAGGACTTGTATCTTCTTTTCATCCCCAGAAAATGGAACAGTTTCTCACATGGCAGTAGCTTACCATGTGAGTGAAAACTGAATGAACATGGAACGTACTGTACAAGGATATATGCAGATAAAATGCCTCTTTTGTGATAGGGGATTCTATTCTTAAAGGCAGAAACTAAACAAAACCAAATTCCTGTTTTTGAGAATTGAAGGGACAAAGAAAACAAGGCATTACTTGTTAGCTTTCCTATGCTCAGAAAAAGATGAGGATCTTTGGGTCCCTTTGGTGTTTGACAAAATCACCACACTCTATTGTATGTCACCTTCTAGTAGGCAGAACAGGGTGCAGAATCTGCAAGTCCCTGAAAACCTAGAGTTGCTCAAAAGGAAGTCCCAAATGCTGGCTTAGGAAATGGAGTTCTCACACGTTTCAAATGCAAGTTCCCCTTGGTCTCCTTCCTGCATCTCTTGGAAACCAATTAATAAATGGATGTGAAAGCAGAATTCCATGAGGTTCCTTCTTTCTCCTTTCTATACAAATCTTGGCTTTTTTTTTTTTACATGAGATGTGACCATGCATTAATTATCTCAACACACTTACTCAATTCTTCCCACATGGCACTGGGATGCGGAGGGGGCTGGGGGTTGTGTATGTACACATGAACTCACAGGGACGAGATGATACTTTCTTCAGAAGAATCCACATTTCTGAGAGAGAATCATACCTTAAGTAATTTTGTTCTCAGGCCATCTTGGATAGGGCTAAGGTATCTACATGTAAACTACAGCTGTGCTGGGAAATAAATTCTTCCTACCATAATAAGCTAGAGTCTGTCCTTTGCTCTGAAAACATGTTACAGAATAGGGATGGAAAGGGAATTAGTTTGATGCTATGAGCCTTTGGAGAATACGTGTAATTCAGTTCCTCCCAACTGACCATGCTTTCAATGTTTGCAACAGCTGGAGAGGACAGAGGAGATGATGCAGAGGAAAGTCCTGAATGCAGAAGATGGAATGTCCTTTAACAATTACACTATGTACATGGCTTCAGTACATTGCCAAAGTATTTACTGATGATTCCTTCCCAGGACTGTCAGTAACTTCAAATCTAGTTGACGTGTTAATGAAAGAGAATCATTTATATCTGATAGTTATGAAAGGTAGAGAGCACAGGAGTACATTGCAGCCCCCTGTGCCCCCCAGCTAAGTCTTCTGCTGGAATATTGGTAGAGAAATAACATTTTTTGCTAGCTTGTCTTATCTTTTTTTTTTGTCTATTCCTATTTCTTTTTATCATTTTTCTTTTCCATTTCCTACTTCTTGAGAGTTCCTCCTACATCTTATCTTGGTGTTTCTAGGTTGTTGATTCCTATTTTACTTTTAGCATTACACTAAAAATTGTGGCACATTCATACGTTAGCTCTCAAAAGTTTGATCACACATTTTAGAAACAACCCTTTCTCTTATTTAGGCTTTCTTTGTCCCATGTCTTGATAACTTTTTGAGGCATTTCCCTTTTTGAGAAAGATGGAGAGCTGTCAGACCCTAGACTCTACTGAAGGATGTCGTGTAACTTCAGAAGCTCACAAACGTACAGGACACATTAGTCTCTGGAGACATACCAAACATAAAAAGCACCGGAGAAGAAATCCTTCTGAAATTACTCTCTACAACCTAACACTGTGCTCTGACCCAGGAGGTGGCAAGAGCTATGTTAAAACAAAGTGGACCGACCCCACCTTCGGATTAATGGGGCTTGATTATGGAGGCTTCTTAAGGCATTAGAAAAACTGCTCTTCACCTAAAGCAAAATTCTCAAGATTTTAGAGTCAAGTTAGTTCTAGCAAAGATAGCCCAGCATTAGCCAATTCTAACATCACAGTCATGACTTTAAAGTTTGTTTCCATGTTAAGATCTAACATTATTAAGCACCTATACTCTCAGTTCTAATGATGTAATCATTGAGTCTCATCACTTCTTATGAAAAATCAGGACTAAATAACTCTTTAATATCAGCACAAACTAAGGTATTGGTCTTTTCTCATAACTGTTTTAAATGTTATGGAGTATACTTGGTATAACTGAATGTATTTCTGAGATCAATCAGTTAAGTACAAAATTATATATTATATATCATATGGCAGCCACTATGATGTAGGAATCTGTTGATGTACAAATCCTCATTTCTTCAAATGTGACTTCATTTGGAAATAATGAACAGAATTTAGACAGGTTGATGATGTTTGGCCTCAATTTACTGTCACTAGACCACCTCTAAAAATGGGAAACTTGAGCACAGACAGAAATAATGGCAGACACAGAAATAATGTTATATCGGAATGAAGGCTGAGACTGGGATAAGGCATCACCATGCAAAGGAATTCATAGACTGCCAGCAAACTTCAAGATACTTTGAGATAGGCATGGAAGGCATGTTCCTCAGAGCCTTCAGAATGACTTAACTTTGCCAAAATGAGACCACAGAGTTACTGTCTCTGGTGCTAGAAGGTAACACATCTGTTGCTTTACCATAGACTCCACCTGTGGCACTTGGTCACAGAAGCTCTAAAGACCATAGGTGTTAGAGCTGGCTAGACTGGGTTTGAATGTAGGCTCTAAAGATCATAGATCAGTAGGGCAAGTCCATGTTTGAGTGTCAGCTTCTCCTTTCTGTAAGAGGAGAGAAAATGATGTCCTCTTTGTTAGATTCCTGTGAAAATTGCCAGTCTTTGAGTGCCTCCTATCTATGAAACTTTCGGTAGTGTTGAGATGGGGTAGTGAACAAAAAAGATGCAGTCCATCCTCATGGCACCATGGAGGTGACAGAATGATATGCATTGAATGCTTGCGTTAAGTATTGTAGAGGGAAAAGATAAGATTATCCACAGAGGGTGAAGGAGGCTTAGAATATGTACTCAGATCTGTCTTTCTGAGGGAGCATCATTTAAACTCTTATACAATGGAGCAGGACATCAGACAGCACACTAAATAAATTCTTCCCTGCTCTTTCTGGAGAAGAGTAGGCATTTAGCTGAGACAATTATGGTCATTGTTACTATGCCCTAATTATAGGATGTGCTTTCTACATGTTCCCCACCACATTTACATCAGCATATCAGACTCCCATGGCCCCAGCTCTGTAAGGCCAGCTCCATCATGGATCAGATGCTAACTTGTTTTTGTGACACATAAGACTCTCCTTGGCCAGTCTTTTTGCAATAGCTAAGGTTTTTGTATTGCTTTCTATTTCCTGTAACTATCCCTGAGATGTTTAGTTCCATATCTTGAATTCTGATGTTTCTCTTTCAATCTTCCTCTGTAACCATACTTAGCCAGATTGCCTAAATATATTTATGAACCATTGCTGAACTTGACTGGGACCCTTCTTGCTCTGAATTCCAGGATCCATCCCAAACATACTTAAATTTGCCTTATCTATGGTTATATTTCTTCTTTTATTCTTTCGTTTCCTTTCTTTTGCAGTGCTATAGATTGAACCCAGGGTCTTGAACATTCTACCATTGAAATTAGACCCCTTGTAGTCTGTGTTTGTAGGAGACTCTCTCTGGGTGACCCAGGCTGGCCTGAACCTTGCAGTTCTCCTGCCTCAGCCTCTCTGGTGTTGAGTGGGCATGCTTCAACCCCCATAGATTCATTCATCTTTTCTTTGGGCTTAGAACTTCCTGGAGGGTAGGGGCTTTGTCTAATCACTATATTATGTACTGAAGAACATATAGCCCCCAATATGAATGGGGCTAAGTTGTTGTACAGCACATGTCTACAAGGACATTCTAGCAAAGTAGCAAAGCTAAGAAACACATCTCTGATATACTTAGTAAACATAAGTAGCACGTACTTCCACTTACATGTGGATATAAAACATTTAGATAAGTAATGAGAGAAATATGTACCAATTAACTGTCTTTCAATTTCCCTACCCAGCAGGCACCATTCATTCTTTGTTTATCTCAGCAAGCACAAAACACATGTGTGAGAAAAATCATTGCCCATACAGGGTGGGTGATATATGTAAGCAAAGGGGCGGGGTTAGAGCTGTGTACTGTAAAAATGGCAAATGTTTTTTTTTCCTCTCAGCTTTGCTATAAAAGACAATTAACACAGTTTTTTAAAATGTGCTTTTCTGGGCACAATGCCTTTGTCTGGAAAATGGAGGTAGTGTTTCCTAGCATCGTCTTATTTCTCAGATCAGACGATGAATGTGCCGTGTCCTGGTACACGGTGGTAGTTAAGAGGAGAGGCGTTTTTATTATCTTGCTATAACATGGAGAAGCTTTCTCTGTACGTTCCTGTTATGCTGCCACAGTTGTTTGGAGAGGACCATTTCTCACCCACAGGGATGAGGCCACATCAGTGCATCAAATTGAAGGTGAACCCTGCAACGGGGCTCTGGCAACTCAACACCACCATCAGGAGGGGGAAAAAAAAAGCCTTATAAAATGACAAGAAATAAAGATTCCAATCCAGGGTGTATAATTACATTTGCTGGTCATCTGAAATATGATGATATTTCATCCCCTGAAAGAGACCACGTGTCACATCAATTTCTGAAGTCTAAACAGTTTTGTCTGCCCATACGTTTATGGATTTTAACCACAAGGCTATGTCAGATATGAGCACTTAATTCAGAGCAAACACTGTGTGCGTGTGTGTTTTTAAAGGCTTCTAAACCATATTAAATTTTCATTCATATAGGTACACAGAGACACATATTAAATAAACCCTCTACAAGAGTAACCTGTCTAGAAATGCAGCAAGAGACTTCCAAAGGGCCGAATTTATTACAAATTAATCAAATAGGTAAGATGGATTGTAATGGATATTCCAGCCAGTGTAAACCGGGAGTTTAAAAAAAAAAAAAAAGCACTGGCAGCGAAGTCAAGAGCCAAATGTTTCTGTTTTGATTTATTTAGCATTTCCAAGATGTTTCTTCTGTGGGGAACAATATGGGAGGCATTGGAAATTCAGGAGGCACATCTTTTGTGTACCATAAAAATGTGCTGCTAACCTACAATACCCTTATAGAAATACAATTCAATAAGAAACTCAGTTGGGAAGATGTCTCAATAGAACAACATGAAAAAAAAAAGGTCAATACAAGAATGATTTACTTTACTTTTACAAGAGATTTCGATGCTGTGGATAGAACTAGCTTTGGAACTTACAAAAAAAAATTCAGATAAACACAGAGTCACATTTTTAATTTGTACATTTCTCTAATGTGTCCTCTGCTTTGAAAAAAAAAAGCAGATCATCACTCCAAATCATCACTTCTATCAAGCCCGCTGCCTGAGCAGTGTCACAGCATACAGCCCTCGGGGCACAGATAAGTCCTCGGCATTGTCACACGGAGCACACATGTATCCAGAGTATCACACTGAATGGGAATACAGTACTTTGTAGCAACAGAACTGATTCTTGCAGAATATCGTGAGATACTTATCAAGCTGTTAAAGGAGACATCAGTCTTTTGTCTGTATTGCCCTTGACACGTTCTCAAGGAAAGTATCTAGACATTCTTTGTCTTGTGAAGAACCCTCAGACCTCTCAGGTCTAATGCAGGTTAAGTGCCCCACAGATCTCCCCAGAATAGAAAAACGCCTTGAAAAAAAACCAAAACGAACAAACAAAAAAAAGGTAGCCTGACATAGTGGAAACAAATACAATGGGAACACAGATTCCTAAGATCCTGGTTTTGGGAGAAAGTGGCAGAAAGGGCAGAAGTTTGGGGGCAATGTTGGTTTTGTACAGGACCATGCCTCAGTTCTACCTTAGAACTTATCAGACACAGCAATGACCTCTATAAGCCACCAAGGGTAAAATGTATAAAGGTAAATGACCACATTATCATCCAATTATCAGAGCTTGTTTTGTCAAGGGTAAGTGACGACCCGGCAGCATTCATCGTCTGCTTATTGATTAGTGTGGACAGCCCCCCACCCCTCATACACAGTGGTCTGCTTTGCCTCCTGCTCCATCGCTGCACTGGCCCTGACCATTGCATTAAACACTGCAAGCTGTGCGTGCCTCCTGCCCTTTTCTCAGCCATTAAGGGGAGATGGATAAATTATTTCAAAGATTACAACAGATGACTGGCCACTGTCCTCCATTTCCTGATAACACCGGAGTGTCACTATTATCACACTTGTGATTTGACGCAACTCTAAAACTCAAAGCAGCATCTATCATGTCCCCAGTTCTTCTGTGCATTTCATTCTCAACGGCGTCACTTGACAGAACTTCACACAAATCTCTAAAGAATCAGCACTTCCTGTTTCACATTTTTCTTCCCACAGATAAATCACAGTAAACACAGTTTCCTTATTTCATCACAGAACTGTAAAGACAAGGCAAGTTGCTCCTCAACAGATTATACAAAACAACCAAACTCCAACAGGGACTTGACACACGTACCAGGCAAGATTAAGAGTGTGTATCATCTCCAAAGAACTTTGTTGGCATAAGGGTCCTCTGTCCACTGACTGCAGTGGGTCTTTGGGAAGGCACAGAAACATATATCACAGAGATACCTACATTCCTGGTGGCAAGGGGAACCCACTTTTGTGTAGCACTGACAGACAGTTCATAGCGTCACCCTGATGGCTTCCAAATCTGCAATCTGAAGATGGCATTTCATGGGTACACTGAAGTACTCTGGTTTATACATCAATCTGAAAATGCATTCAACCAAAACTTGGAGAAAGATGCTGTGAGGAGATGCAGTAGGCCATTTCAGAGACCTAAGACTTGAATGGGGCTCCACCATGGCTATCATCCTGTCCAAGGGTGAAGTCGGGAGATTTTAGAAATTACTTTCTAGGACTCCTGGTGGGCAGGCAGGCAACACGGCGTTCCTCAGAGGATGAGCAGAGCAGCTCATGAGCTTCTCAGGAGAGTAATGGAGGCAGAGGGGAGCCAGGCACAGCGGAAGAGTACAAAAAGAGAAATAAAGTTGAGAATTTCGAGATGGCAGGCCAGGGAAAGAGTGGAGAAGTTGGAAGAGGGGGATCAAACGGGAAACTTGTACAAAAGGAGAGTCAAATCAAAGGATGCCAGTGAGTGCAAAGCTGATAAATCTGAGCTAAGAGAGGGGAGTGACTGGGAACTAGCTGGTGCCACACTCCAGCTCTTTCCCTTAAACTCTGTGGAGGATGATATTTGAGCAGGGATGATAGATAACAAAAGACTGGAAGAGTTGCATGGCAAGAGACTGAGGAGGTACCCAACTGAGATCAAGAGGATATATAAGATTTTATTCACTTTACTTACTAACTCATATGCCTCTACACACACCCATATCCTATTCAAGTATATGTATCAACAGCCACTGTTGGTTTGACCCTGAAACCACTGAGCAAGATCAAGCCTCAGCTCCTCCTCTCTTGTTCATCCTGCCATGGCCGAGTAGGTAGACATTATGGAGTCTATAACTGTTCTATGGGGTGATGGTGGGGGAGCTGGTGATGGAACACTAATGATGGCTCCCAACCCTGTTGACATTATGCTAGAGATCGGAATTCCAAACAGGTTTTAGTAACCAGCTAGAGAGAAAAGAAAGTGGAACAGGAAGAATGTATTTTAGGTCAGGGGAATTTTGCTATTAGAAGGCACAGGGTAACATATAAAATTTTCTTGTTGTGTATCCACTGTGTCCATATATATTATATGACAGAAATAAGTTTCTCCCTCCCTCCCTCCCTCCCTCCCTCCCTCCCTTCCTTCCTTCCTATTTTGCTATAGATTGAACCCTAACACAGGTTAGGCAAATATGCTTTCCTATTGAGCCAAAACCTACCCCACTGTTGAGTAAGAGACAGAGGAAAACCAGATCTACAGTAGAGTGACACAGCCCTTCAACACAGTCAGGTTGGTTTCTTTGCTCTTCACTTTCTGACTTGAAATGTTTGGTTGATTTCAAAGGAACAAGGAGGGCTCAACAGGCCAAGGTTAAGGTTTCTATTTATTAACACGCATGAAAATTCCTTCAATCCTAACTCCAGACTTAGCTACTCACCCTGAAAGTCTTGCTCCCTTTCAACATACAAGCAGAAAAACTGGATCCCTGCATCTGTGCACTGCCATTCAAGAAGAGCAGCTGATCCATCCCTGGCCTTTGCCTTACTTCTATCTGCCCTCTGGAGCTCAGCATCAGTTTTTGAGCAATACGACTGGAAACCACCCATCTCAAATGATCTGCCTGCATCCTCCCAGGATGCTTGTGCTGAATATAGGGTGAGTTTATTGGGATTTGAAATTTCATACCGTTGAAGCATTCTCTAGCCACTGAATTTAGTTCTCCTACATGAGTGACATCATCTTATCTATCAGCCAGGAATAATGCCACCTGGTTATTCTTTACAGGATTCTGGGATGTGGTAAATGTTTGACAGTCACCTGGGGCTGGCAAGATGATACCCACATTGTGTAGGGAGCAGTGTATGTGAGGAGACTTCAGGATTTGGAATCTGATTTGTTCTGCAAGGTTTACCTTCACTACATACCCACTGTGAGCCCTGGGTGCAACGCTACATGTTGGGAAAGGTCAGTGAAAAAAACAGCTTTTCCATGTAAGAGCTGGAATGAGGAGAGATGGGCCAATCTGTAAAAATAGGTTGCTGATATAATGTGGTACATGTGCTTAAAGATTTGAGTCTAGCAAGTCTCTGAAAAAAAAAGAAAGACTAAGACATAGCTCCTTCCCTGTCTAGTCTGTCATGGGTGGGTAGATGGAGACTGCTGAAATGATGTTCTAAGAGATGGGATGGGAGAGATTAAAACACAGGATTGGTGTGCTTGCTAATAGACAGAAGCAAGAGACTGTCAAGGAATGCTCTCTAAATGAGCGGATGTCTGAGCTCCATGTTGAGGAGACACTTTACAGTCAAAGAAGTATGAGCAGGATAAGCCTAGGATCTGAAGCATGAAACAGCAAGATATCCGTGGGAAACTTCCTCTGTGAGAAGCTCCTCACACAATTGTATTGACAAGCAAGTCCCTCGAACTCTGAGATTCTGTAACTAACTACAGGATGCTCTGAGGAGCTAGTGAGCTTGCTCCAAAGAAATGTAAAGCGTACTGCAAGCTTAACATATGCCCTGGTTGTTGCTCGAACAGCTTCTGGGTAAACTTGAAGACCTCTTTAAGGAATTGGAGCCTGTTTTCTAGAGACTTGTGGTCCCTGTTTGAAGAAAATTTAAGGAAGAAGGTACTGGAAGCACAGAGAAAACATGCCAAGTGCAATGACCTCATTTAGAAGCTGGCTAATAGGAGAACATGGCTGTGTGTGTTTGTTCTTCCCAAATAACCTGAGGATTTAAGTGAATTCAGGAAGTCAGTAGCAAGAACCTGATCCAAGCAGCCACTAACAACGTCAGACTTGTTGAATACTTATTTGCTATTCTGTTCAATCCGGTCAATCATCAGATGGCAAACTAAATGGTTCCATGTAGGAGACTGAGATGTGAGTACAGGAAGTGGGTAGAGGAGGTTGACAGCAGACTGTCATCCATTTTCCTCAGCTACTGACCACTTTACTTGTCCACTCCCCACTCTGTACAAGCTCCAGTGTTTAGGCAGTGTACAGAAACTTTAAGGTTCTACAGGAATCTCACAGGAGAGCTGTGAATGAACATTTTTCTGCTGACCTCACCACCATATTATTATTTTTGATATTACTGAATGCTTACTATGTGTTGCAATGCATTCTAAGAACTTAAAATTTATGCACATTTAGCTGGGCAGTGGTGGTATATTCCTTGGGAGGTAGAGGTAGGCTGATTTCTGAGTTCAAGACCAGTCTGGTCTACAGAGTGAGTTCCAGGACAGCCAGGGCTACACAGAGAAACCCAAAACAAAACAAAACAAAAAAATGCATGTACATTTACTAAGCATAATCACTGTACAAGGTACTTAGCATCACTAGCTCGCTATGTAGATGAGGAAATGAAGGCTTGGAAGGTTTTATTACTTGCCCCAGGGCACACATCTATTTGCTGGCAGAGCAGAGTGAGTCAAACTCAAGATAAAGTGACTTATAGATCCTCACACCAGGCTTATATTTTACTTTCACAGGAGGAAAGGAATGAGTGGTTCTCACTCATACATATCTTTTTCAACAGCGGGAAGGTGGGAAAGGTGGGAAGGTGAGAAGGAGAGAGGAAAGGATGGATTTCATGAGTTGTAGAAAAACAAAAGCAGACCAAGAGAAAACACACCAAAAGGTCTCTGAAAGCAAAGCAGAAGTATTTGGCAGAAATAGTGTCTAGCTCTCTTAATGACACACTCACATTCACATTTAAGCTTAAAGGGAAGATAGACACATGAGCTCTGATGTGTTAAGTCACTGTAATGCCTCTGGTTGCTGTGATTAGCAGTTTAACTGTAGGTATGGGTACTTGACTTTAGTGTCCTCATCTGTGAAATGGACTTGAGAAATGACTATGTAGCTAAGCAAAGATGCCTGAGTGCTAAGAGTCAATGTACCTATGCTGTGACATCCTGCTTCAGATTTAAATGGCAAACAGAAGGTAACTGCTATCATCATTCAATGGTACTTAGCACATAGTAATGCATCATGGCAGCTCGTAAACAGTAACATTCTCAGGGTGCTATAAGAGTGTTCCAGGCTATGTGAACAGTTGACAAGTGCAGAATCCGTGAAGAACAACAAACCCTTAGAAAGTTTCTAGAAGATGATCTTACATGCAAAACTCCCTGAGAACGGAGCTTTAAAAAATCATGTCAATGTGTTTCTTGATTTGGAGGAATGTTCAAATGCAGGGACAGCAGATGTCTCTGATGGACAAAATGGTCCACATTTTACACTTTTGTGGGGCACATGTTTGCCCAGTTACTCATTGCTGCTGTTATAGACTGAAAGGAGCCTGGATGATGCTTTCAGCAATGGGCATAGCCAACGAAACTTTATTCAGAATAGCAGTCTGATAGAAGCCCTGATACATGCTGTGTGACAAGACTTTCCTAGGAAGGTGTTCCATATATGTCTACTCACTTCAGATAGGAAGCCCTATCAAACAAAACCAAAAGCATGGAAACTATCAAAGTCCAACTTGGTCAACTAATGAATTTTTATTGGGGTTACCTACAGGTGAAGGGGTTCTTACAGGAGCAGAAATGACTCAAAGGCAGCTGCATCACAGAAACCCACCCCAGTATTGGTGACAACGTACAAAAGCTGGAAACTCAGAGCCCACTGCACAGCTTGCAGGTAGCTCAGGGTTTCAGAGTGTCCTTTCTAGGTGACTCAGTTGGTCTAAACCTCTTCTGGGCAGCTCCACTGTCTCTGCTCTTCTAGGCTGTGGATCTGATCTCAGAGTCTGTTTTAAAGCTCATCTTGACTGGGTGTGACTCCCAGTAGCTCTCCTGTACTTTTGGGATGGAATGTCTAGTGAATCTGGTCAGTTTTATGGAGTTCCTGAAGCTATTTTGAGCTGTTTACCTTCTATGGGATGGAATATTTCAATTTTGAGGGAACTGGTACATAACAGTGTATGGCATAAATACGTCCATTCAAAATCACTTATGATGCCACTCTGATCCCATTCCACTCTGCTTTCCTAAGTGGAAGGGAATAGGAAGAAATTACAAGCAGGAAGCCAGAGATCCTGTATAGTTTTATAATCTAGGATGAGCATAGCAGCAATCATCATGTGTGTGTTGGCATGATCTCACACATGGTACTGTGGGAAAAAAATGTAAGAAGACTTGTCCTGATGAGGCCAAAAGGAGACTAACAATGATGAGTCCTGTCTCTTTCTTATGGATTAGTTATGGGATCTCTTGTAAATCATACACACACACACACACACACAAACACATGATTCTGAAACACCAGACAGAAAGATACTTACCCTAGGATACTTCCTATTTCACACAGGATTTTCAATAGATAAATTCCTATTTCCAGAGGTTGGCCAGCAAGCTCTCAGAATCTGCCTGTCTCTGTTCTCCGAGGGCTGTGAAACAGGCATGTATAGCCATGCCTGACATTTTGTGTGGGTTCTAGAGAGTCAAACTCAAGTCCTCATTCTTGAATAGCAAGCACCCTTAATCAACCTTGCTATCTTCCTAGCCCCTCTCCTTACTATGACGTAGATGGTATTGGAGACTGAATGGAGTTAGCTAGAACTGTCACAATTTTAATTGGATTTAAAATGAGTTTAGTGGGTGATTTATGCAAGGGCTTATAATAATCACATAATCACAGGTATGTCAGCCTAACCCTAAAGGTTCTAAGGGCAGAGTAGCAGCTATTTAGAGCCTGGTACAAGATGATCTTTCAGTCATTCAACAGAGCTTCATTTCATGATAAAATTTGTTATTTAATATCATAATTTAAAATTTAATTTATTAAATCTTGTGGAACTTCCAAGAGGAGATTGGGGAAAACGAATTGTTACCAACTCCTAGAGACTTTGCCTCTTAATCAATTCACTTATGCCTTTTAAAGAAAATATTCACAGAGAGAAGTAAGGTAAGTGATCTGAGCTACCAAAATATTCTCAGAAAAGGTTCATGTGTGGATCAGTCTGATAGTTGAACAGGGGCAACTGGTACCCCCCTTATTTATGAACCAGACAACCTCACCTAGCCGAGTCAGGAAACTCAGCATCCTTCATGCCAATAAATTAGTTCTAAGATGTTCCAAGGTAAGAGACTGCAGAGAGAATGGCTAAGATCCAAAACACAGGAGACAGCAGTTGTTGGCGAGGATGTGGAGAAAGAGGAACACTCCTCCACTGCTGGTGGGATTGCAAGCTGGTACAACCACTCTGGAAAGCAGTCTGGTGGTTCCTCAGAAAACTGGGCATGACATTCCAGGAGGATCCTGTTATACCACTCCTGGGCATATACCCAGAGGCTTCCCCTGCATGCAATAAGGACACATGTTCCACTATGTTCATAGCAGCCTTATTTATAATAGCCAGAAGCTGGAAAGAACCCAGATGTCCCTCAATGGAGGAATGGATTCAGAAGATGTGGTATATTTACACAATGGAATACTACTCTGCAATTAAAAACAATGAATTCACAAAATTCTTAGGCAAATGGTCAGAACTGGAAAATATCATCCTTAGTGAGGTAACCCAATCACAAAAGAACACACATGGTATGCAGTCACTGATAAGGGGATATTAACCCAGAATCTCAGAATACCCAAGACACAATTCACATATCAATTGATTTCCAAGAAGATGGAAGGAGAGACTCCTGGTCCTGGAAAGACTGGATATAGGGGAATGCCAGGACAGAGAAGGAGAGGGGGTTGAATGGGGAACAGGGGGAGGGAAGAGGGCTTATGGGACTTTCAGGGAGGGAGGAAACGGGAATGGGGAAATGATTTGGAATGTAAATAAAAGAAACTATAGAAAATAAAAAAAAAAAAGAGAGAGAGACTGCAGAGAAGGCTCAGTGCCTAAGAATGTCCACTCTCTGTATCTGAGAGACACGGGGCGGGGGTGGGGGGGAGTCCAACAGAGAGAGGAAGGACAAGCAGCCCTGTGCCTATTCCCAGGCCAGACATGATTCCCATTGTATAAGGTGCCTCTGCACACCTTCAAGCTGCTCTGTAGCCCTCACCAATTCAGTTGGGGGCATTTCTCAGTGGAGGCAGAGAAGAATGCAGACAAGGAGAGAAATGCAGGCGGATGGCTTGTGGGAACTCATGTGCAGCAGCAAAGTCCCAACAACTCATTCCACTAGCGCCCTAATCGGCTCTCAGGCCGGCCCCCTGGAGATGTGAATTTATTAGGATGAAGAATTCTTAAACTATTACTCTCAGGCCTGGGATACATGCTTTGCATCAAGCCTGGGCATGTCAGATTTCTCTTCCAACCCATTTTAACAACCGCACGCCTCCTAAGTCCCCTCCCTCTCCCCCTAGGAAAGAACGCATCCACTGTAGCTAATAAGTAGAGAAACCTTTTATAATAAATCCCCCAAAAATGGAGAATGTGATTTTTTTCTTTGTCAGGAAACTGTGGAAGGGCCGAGAGGAAGGCTGTACTTGTCCATTCAGCCTCCATCGGCACTCAACACTCGACCCACATGAGCATAGTCCTTCCTTCTTCATCAGAAGGCAGAAGACTTTAGTAGGGATGGAATAGACTAGAACTACAGAAGAGCTTGCTCTCCAATCCTAGCTTTCTTACTTAACTGTGTGAGCATGAGCATGCTCCTTGGCTCAGCCCCCTACCCTCAAACTGCAGTCATTTACAGGACTTGGGTTGGAAGGGTACTAATGGCATTGTATGATTATGGGAGTCCCACATATTACAATAACAAGGTAGTTGTGAAACAGAGAAGCCATGCAAATGCCTGGCACAGTACTTGGCACATAAACACTTAGCAAACTGTAGCTTTTATATTACTACTACTACTACTACTACTACTATCATTTTCTTTCTTGTAATACTGCTAGTTTAAGCATCTTGTAACACATGGTTTTTCGGAAAAAAATTGTCTTGTGGTCTGTGTTGTTTATGGGTATGGTGTATGGATGTGAGTATGAGGATGTATGTTCTCCTGCTTGCATATGTAATTGGTGGGAGTAGACACTGGGCATCTTCTATTGCTCATTGCCTTATGTCACTGACATAGAATCCCCCAGTGAACAAGCAACTCAATCTTTCATTGGACCTGATTGGCCGTCAAGCTCATAGAATCTGGCTATCTTTGTTCCCCAAGTGCAGGGTAACCAGCATGTTTTATGGATTCCTGGTATTCAAACTCAAGTCCTCATTCTTGGGCAACAAGCACTCTTAGACATACAGACATCCCCTCAGCCCCTCTCCTTATAACATCTTATGACTAATTAGTCAGCAAGAAGGACACAAGAGATGGTTCTGCATAGAGTGTTTAGTGTTCCTTAGAGTCCAAACAACCCAATGTCTCATAACCTCAATTCACAAAGAGTAGAATAAAAAATATTTCTCAATTTAAGCTTAAATCCAATATCAAGAATACTTAGTCTAGCCTCTGGCTGAATGTTCAATGGACCTTGTGCCAATGATGAGGGTTGTATCTTCTGAAAGCTCCACTGTCTTTGCTAAGGAGGCTGGTTTTCCGTCTACTGAATTCAAGCTAAAATCTAAATTGTGCTCGAGGAAGAGCAACATTACAAACATACAGGTCTAACAACCTCCTTACCAAGAAAACTAGCTGGCTTTCAAAATGTCACAGAATCACCACCTGAAATATCAATATCATAGAGCTGATTTTTCTCTTATAAATAAAAGAAGGGACCTGGGTCAGATGTCAATTAAGATTTTCCAATCTTTATAATTATCTAATGATATATATGTAGTGTCTTGTATATGACAAATGAACTCTTTTCTTTCCTATAGAAGGCATGCAAAAACACAAAGATGTTTGTTTCTGTCCTTGCCACAGAAGGAACCAGAAGACTGTCTTTAGAGAGAGCTTTTAGTACACACAGACGCATGCTGGGATGCAAACCCCACATCAAAATGCTGTTAGAGTTCATAACTCAAATTTCTTTATCCTGTAGCTGCTCAGGGACCCCATTAAATTGTTTGCCACAAATGCCAAGAGGTTTGTACCATTTGTTATAACATTTGAGTCATTTATAAGATATTTTGATCCAGCAAATCTGGAAGTAGCTGTCTAAAGTACAACACATGACTGATGCCAGTTTTATCCTGCTTCAGATGAAAGCAGGGCATACTGTGGGAGTCTACAGACCTCTCCCAGGTATTGAAGGGATATCCTTACTTCTGGGTGCTGGCAGGAGAATAGGACACATCACAGTCCACGCTGACCTCACTGGAAAAGAGATGTTCTATGGATAGATGTGGAAAATGTATTTTCAAACTCATGAAGCCAACTGCCTTGAATCCCAGATTAGGAACCATCAAAGGAACACAAGTTAGCACAGAAAAGAAATCTATAGAATTCTTCCAGCTAGTGTGGTCCACCATGGCTGCCTTTCTGTCACTATGTTGCTGAAATGACCTAATGAAAAAGACTGGTTCAAACTGAGTTGCGACATGGGATAGGGACACTCAGATTACTGTGGGGAGGCAGAAGCAGGGCCAGTCATAACCAAACCTCTCAAATCTGAGTTTCTTAAATCAGAACTGGCCCCAGCAACTGGACTTTAGTAAGTCCTACAGGTGATTCTGCACATAAAGGTGAGGCATACAAATCACTGAAGTAGAACCCTATACAGCATAGCGTCTGCTTTCTCAAAAACCATTTGTTTCAACATTTTTTTTAACATAAGAGAACTTCAGGTTCTTTGTTCTGTCTGAAGTCCAGGAGCATCTTCATTTACCTTCCCTCTAATTCTGGGCATGGCTCTCTATCTCTCAGTGAGCTGGTGTCCTCTTTCATTGTCACTCGTTTCAGTAGACAGGACTTGGTGGTCCACTTCTGTCTGATGACACAGCAGCACACCGAGAATCCTGACAAAAATGTCACCACGGATACCCTTTGAAAGAGTTCTTCACAGGGTGCGAGGGCGGGGGGGGGGCTGCGTGGAGGGCTGCGTGGAGGGATGTCCTTTGATCTCGCTCAGAAATTTGGCCTTTTCCTTACTGATTAAATTGTAATTTCTCTAAAACAGCCTGTAATTGAATTATCTGGGGAAAACTGCTGAAAGGAATGAAAAGGGAGAGAAATAAAAATAGGAAGTTGTATAATTTACAATAGAAATGATTTGGTTGCTGAGGTTTTAATCAAATCAAATGGCATCGTAAAAGAAGAGGTGATTGGATTACGTGGAAAGATAACGCATTGGGTCTGAAGCCTGGTGCTTCTGTGTAAAAATCTGTTGAATTCATAACTCTGCTGGCCACATCTCTCATGAGAACAAAAGCCCTCTGGGGACTTCTCTTACTCAGGAGACCCAAATAAGGTAAAACAAACAAACAAACAAATAACAAAAAATAAAAAGCAAAGACCCACTTAAAGAAATACAACACCAAACCATTCACTTAGCAATGGCTTAGAGCAGGACAAGGTATAACCCTTGCGAATTGCCAGAGGTGTCACCGAAGCGCATGCCAAGAGGTCATGTCCCCCTGCCACATGTCCAAGTGACCACTGAAAGACACAGAAGTAAAATGCATATAATTATTTAATATATTGGGAAGAATGACAAGCTGTCAATCAATTGCCTGTGCCCACTCCTTTTGGCTTGTGATGCTCTAACTACTTAGTGGCTCCTCTAGCCATGCACAGATGGGATAGTTTTCTAGAATGTGCAGATTGTGTAGTACAACTTAGAATTTATAATATGTTCAAAACCTGAAAATCTCTAACTCTTCCAACATGCAGAAACCCCAAGTCTGCTTTCCTTGCTCATGGCTTTCAGAAAGAGACTAAAACCTTCTTAGTGTTCCATTCGGGTATTATTTTGAGAAAATGAGTTCTTTATGACATAATGCTATTAGTCATGGCTATGAGAAATTGGACGTCCTTTTCAAAGTTATTGTTGATACCTGGGCAAGGCAGTGCTCTTTCCCCTGGGAGCTGGAAGTGATTTAATTTCTCGCTCTGGGGAGAAAGGCAGAACTTTTGGCTACTGAACTTTCCAGACAACCTCTGAATCATCCCACGATGATTGTGAAGGCAGCAGTGAGAAATAGAAGCCTTGAATTCCTTTCCTGGGGTCTGTTTTTGATGGCTGCGGAGGCCCCTAAAGGGTGGTACAGACAAGGTTTAAGCAAACACGTTTTAGGGCACAGATTTTGAAAATTGAGTACCACTGTCCCACCTGCTGTGCCTCATTTCAGAACCCACAGCTGTCATTAGCAGAGAACAAACCGCTTTTCAAACCGCACACCGCCGCGCTCTGCTCTGGCTCGAGCTGGAAATTGCAGAACTCTTATGGAGGAGCATGTCCTGCGAGCCTGCTCCTTGTCAGAGTGTCTGATGTGTATTATCCTGGGGTGTGTTGGGGGAGGAGAGGGAAGAGGTGTGTGCACACATAGGTACAGGATATCAAAACTCGGACAGGCGACTTCAAGACATACGCTATGTTCCCCACTTAAAAATAAACGCACAGGTCAACCCAGGGCTCACCATGACTCAGTCTTAGAGTTGAATTTGATGAAAAATAGACTCTGATGATGACTGGTCACTGCTACAAATGAACAGAGTCCATTTATACACATCTCACAGACCTAGGGAGCCATAGGCCCTGTGAGAGGTCATGGCTCTGTGGCAATGTTAAAGTCTCCAGATATTAGTCCAGTGAGCTTGCTAAGAGTCCAAAGACCACTGAAGTAGATTCATTGCTTCTTCCTCCCAAGGATTTGTTAAAGTCCAGGTTCAACTGAGACTCATCGATACCCACAGTCTTCCCAGTGAGATGTATGGACAGAATCCCATGCAATTGTAAACAGCTGTTTGGCACAGCAAGGAATAGCAGGGAGCACTCTAGACAGCAGCGAGATGAAAATCCACAGCTTGGCCTTGGTTCTGTCTGATACCCAGCTAACTGTCAAATCAGTGCCAGTCACCCAAGGGCTTTGGGTACTTAGTTTTCTCATTATAAGATGAAATGAGGGAGGAAAAAAAAAAGGAGCCAAACACTTGCCAGAGTACCTTATAGCTAATGCTTCTCTTCGTATCTTTGATGTAAAGTGTAACAGGTCAAACAGAACAAAAGAGTTTGTACTGGCTGGTTTTGTCAACTTGACACAAGCTGCAGTTATCACAGAGAAAGGAGCTTCAGGTAAGGAAATGCTTCCATGAGATCCAGCTGTAAGGCATTTTCTCAATTAGTGATCAAGGGGAAAGGGCCCTTTGTGGGTGGGTACTGTCTCTGGGCTGGTAGTCTTGGGTTCTATAAGAAAGCAAGCTGAGCAAAGCCAGGGGAAGCAAGCCAGTAAGAAACATTCCTCCATGGCCTCTGCATCAGCTCCTGCTTCCTGGCCTGCTTGAGTTCCAGTCCTGACTTCCTTTGGTGATGAACAGCTGTGTGGAAGTACAAACTGAATAAACCCTCTCCTCCCTAACTTGCTTCTTGGTCATGATGTTTGTGCAGGAATAGAAACCCTGACTAAGACAGAGTTGTGATGTAAGCTGATTTGCTATGAGATAATACAGAGCAAATACTGTTAGTCATTAATAAGAACAAGCACCATAATGACAGGAGTACTACCTCCTTAAGGCTTCTGAGTGTTTTTACTATGTAGGCACAAGGCATAGTTTCAATGTAGGGCATAGTCTCAGTGTAAACAGAGTCTGACTGTCTGCTAAGGGCAAATTGAGCTAAATCACACTTTTTCTGAAGACAGGCTAGCCAGCACACTCAGTCAGTAACCAAACTGCACCTACCTTTCCATGACAGAGACCCCAGTGCAGCTTCTTCTGATCTGAGAAGATGTGTGCCAAAGAATGCATGTGACATTCAAGTCCAGTTAGAGAAGTGGCAGTTATTCTGGATCCCTGCACTCTCGAAGAAGCCTGGTTCCATCTAGAAGGGAACATCCACTCCGCTGTGGCACACCTCTGAGAGGCCAGGGAAATGGTATGACCATGAAAACGATCCAATTTCCCTTTGAAAGGCTATACACTATAGAGGTGGGGAGAGAATGTTTCTCTCTGATACTGGTTTAGAGTAGCCTATGCATTTAGGATTTCCTCTAAGGGGGATGGAGGATCTCAGGCACTCTGTATATGGTTCAGTAGATGCCACAGACTGCCTAGGCACCGAGAATTCACCGTACAATTATTTTTGCACTTTTCAACGTAAGGAGAAGATACCCTCTGGAGACTCCTGGTTTCACATGGCATAAAATAGCAGGTTGGAGAAACCCGGCTTCAGCAGTCCGACTCTCCTCAATCTCGGATCTTGCTCAGTGTGACCCTACATTAGCTTTTGGCATCATGTTGTCAAACACAGCTCTGTAGGACCCAGGACTCACCTCTACAGCCTCTTGATAATATATCTGGAAGTGATGGTTTGCAATGCATTACAAGAACAGATATGATTTTGTTCTGAATTAAATGACAAGCACAGTGTGTGGCTGGATCTGTTACCTGGGCAAATGGCTTATAAATTTCATTATGCTCCTTTGGCTGGAAGGTTTTCCTGTTGGCTTTGCCATATCACGGAAATCAAGGGAACCTAATACAGGCTGCTTCTTCCCTGAGGAACAATGGTGATATGATTTGCTATGGAGACAAGGAGGTTGAATAAACTACAGAGTACATTCCGTTGGCAATCTCCCATGGAACTCTCCTGGCAGCATCTTCAGCCTCTTAAAGTAAAGGGGAGAAAGGGTTTCCTAGATTTGAAGACGATACAGCTGTCCTGTACCCACCAATTTAATCAAACCCTTAAACCAGAAAAAGGGGGTATGACCAAGAAAAATCAGTACGCACCAGACATTCTTTATGTGAAACATGAAGCCAGAGTGCTATTGTCACTGAGAAATCAGTTCTCTTGGAATAAATATTGCTGATTACTAGACAAGAAATTTACAAAAGAAGGGTCCCAAAATGAGACCTGGATCAGCAGAACCTCATACAATTAGATGGAAATATCATCTTCCACTGTAGAGATATTCTAGAATGAAAGAGTCTAGGCTAAAACTAAGTTGAAATTCCATGTGAAGAGTTTCTATCCAAAGGATGAAAGAATCGCTCACTCATCTTTAGAAAGACCAGTAATAGGAGAGAATAGAGAGGAACAGGGAGGCACACATCTTAAGGCTCAAAACAATTAAAAATGTTTACTTGACTTCATTGGCCATAATGAGCAAAATACAATTCTCAGTACTTGACTTTAATGACAGATTCTCTTAATTCCCACACAAGATGGCAGTCTAAGGTATTTTTTTTTCTAGTTCTAAGTGAACATAAAGAGATGGTACTAAACACATATTTTGTGGCATTTTTGATCTGTAGTACTGGGCTACATAATGGCCTTCTTCTCAAGGTCAGACCACAGATACAAAGGTGGGCCCAGGGAGCATATCGAAGGTGAAGAGTTCCTATTGCCTAGTCTTTTCTACTGTACCTTTCCTATGTTTAGATACATTTAGATACAGACATATTTGCCACCGTATTACAACCTCCTGTAGTATTCTGAAAGGTAACTTACTGTCCAGGTGTGTTGTCTAGAAACAATAGCTATACCATATAGCCATATACCTATAGAACATAGTCTGTAGCATACCCAGTAAGGTTATAGCACCCAGTCCCAAAACTACACTCTGGTGATTGAACAGTACTGAAATCTAGTAACATATTTCTCACAATGTTTCCTGACTGGTAAATGGCATGCAACTGACTAGTTTCTGTCTTGGAACAACAACAACAAAAAGAAAAACCCTGATGTATAGTTACATTCTCCATGTGGGCTGATATTCCCCCAATTCTCTAGAAACAGCCTTATATCTTTGAGTGAGAGAGGGCAAGTTGTTCAGCTTGGACAAAGAGGGTTGCATAGATGAATGGCTTTTCCTGTGATTGGGAAAGGTGGTTTTTCAATTTTTTTTAAAATTAAAATACATTTACATTATATTTCCCCATTCCTCTCCTCCATTTCTCTTCTCCCATGGTCTTTTATGTGACTCTTCCTTCCAGTGAGTTGGTTGTTGACTTTAAAGCATAATTGCCAAGTGCAAAATAATAAATGATGACTTGAGGAAACTGTACAGTTGTACAGTGCCAAGCAGTAAAATAAGAACCTGGGGAGGGAGTAAAAGAAGTCAGGAAAGATACTCTTCCTGCCCAAGTATGGGCATGAAGGTGAGAGATTATCTTTCTATGCAGGTAGGTACATGGACCTAAAGCTCTCTAGTGGCATGCACAACAGGGTAGACGGTAAAGATTTGATGAACACATAATCACGAAGATACCAGAGTAAGTGAGGCATAGCCTAGGGCGTCTGGCTGCTTACCACATCCTGAGAGCATCCATAGCAAGAGCCTTTAATCATATCAACACAGATCTGTAGGTTTAGTTAGTGGAGGATAGTTGGTATGGAATAATGTCAGATTGTGATGTTAAAGCCAACATACGGCTGTTAACTTTTAGTGGCGATCTCGTGACACCATAAAAACAAGCAAGCAAAAGGCACCATGCATTAAAATTTAAACATTAAGATTCAGCTTCCTCTTAATCCTTTTTTATCTGATCGCTTAGCATCTTTGATGTATGTATGAGTGGCATCACTGACTGCAGAAAGTCATATAGTTATATACTCACAATTATGTCTTTCTCTACCTTCTGTAGTTATTGTTCATTGATTCAAGAGTTCACTGAGCACCTTCTATGTGCCAGACTCTGTTCTAGGATGTCGGGTGGGACAATAAATACAGGCAAGGCATCTGCCCTTCCAAATTATCTACCTAGTGTAGAGAAACAAATAATGGATAAAGGACATAAAATGTAATGGCAAAAATAAAAGGGGGTAATGAGGAAGACCAGGCATGGCAGGCCAGGGGAGAAGCATATGTGGTATCAGTCATGGTAAGATGCCATTTGGTTAGAGGGCTTCGGGGATCTGCGATGGGAGAATCACTCACACAGAGAGACATCAGGTTGAAGACCCACCTGGGGATGGACAGGGGGAAAGTGTTAGGGAGTGAAGCCAGAGAGGCAGGGAGGACAGGGAGGAGGCAGAGCCTGGGGAAACCTTGGAAGCTATTGAACCTCAGGGTAGGCGGTTACTCTGCTTAACTACACCCTTGACATCCGGGTGGCCTGAAATAAATTCTCTACTTTAAAAAGTATTCCTCTCTTTTTGAATAGATAAACACATAATTAAGACAAATATATCTCTCTGTATTGAGTATGGCTCAGTTATTTTTAATTTAATTTTTGGAAACTAATTTTTAACCCATACACCAAAATTTCATTTGTGTGGTAAGGGAGTGCAGATGGGCTCCCAGGAGATATGGAAATTAGTCTCAGTGCCGCTGAAGACCTTTAATAACTCATATGTTCTCCCACCTCATGAGGATTTCTAACAAGAGGGCTGTCTTCAAAAGTTTTTAGAGACTTGTCTGTAGGCTGTCAAAGCACGAATTGTTGAAGTTGAAATGAAAGGTACATTGAATTTTTCTCTAGTGAGTGTAAGACTTTCATCTCCCTGCTTCCATCAATTGTAGACATACTATGTGGCTAAAGAGTCACACCATGTTACTTGCATTATAAATCTTAGACATTAATACGCATGAAGCATCTGCTATCTGTATTTGCTGACTGACTGGTGTGCATCCTTGGCGCTGGGGAACTACCTCCTGAATCTCAATACCCAGATACCCAGTACTCAGATACCTAAACAGCCAAAGTTCCAACAATTTAAATAAAAACACCTAATTCAAATATTTTTCTGAAACATTCAATTATTTGAGAAACAGGAATCATTTTCTTTTTCATGCATTCTCCTCTTCCCTTGAGAAATAGTCTGACCTCAAATCCTTTACCTCACTCAGATCTGCCCCTCTGGTTTTTAGCTTCCTTCCATGTTTGTGTCTTGGGGTATCCCTCCCATGCACCCGGTCAGCACTCTGCACTTGTGTGCTGTTATTTTCTGATTACTTAAGCACAGACGATGAGCACAGAGTTTTGGGGTCTGCTCACCTTGCACATTGTCCTTCCGATGCACAGCACAATTGCTAACACACAGTAGGTGTGGAATAGTATTTGTTTAACTCACCCTCTAAAGAGGCAGCTTGGATTTCAGAACTGAGAACAATACACACATTCAGAATGCGTTCTCCTTAAGCACAACAATTCAATCCATTCGATTCCACTGCAGAAGGCCTGAAACTCTTTAAAATGGCCAAGTGATTTAAAACGCTATGTAGGGACTGGTAGAGAATTTCCATCCCATATGCCAAGGAAGCTAAGGCAAACCAGTTTGTTCTGCATACAATTAGAAATATAAAAGTCTTGGGAATCACATTTCTTAAGGCTTGTGCCAGAGTTTATTGCTGGTAGTTTTTTAAATGCATTACATATTCTATAGTATTTGTGAAGTCTTCAAAGTACATGCAATATAAAACCTTCTGCCAAGAAGAGTAACAGACAACACAAGGGGGGAAAGGCCTGAGAATGTAAAATCAGTTCCCAGAGGAACTTGTGAAGGGGCCTGCCCACGCCATGGGTATACTTGGATTCTCATTTATGATCAGCGTGAAGCCCTGGATGCAATGGGAGTTCTGTCCCCGCCCCCATCTCTCCCTCCAGCTGAAAATGAAGGTCTTAGAGGTATCCATATTGCCTGCACAGGGAAATCTGAACACAATGGCTTTCACCCAATGTGACAAGGCTGGATTGAGATTTGCTTTTGTAAGAACACCAGGTAATGTTTCATGGATAAGGACTTAGTGTGTGGGACCATGCGTGAAAAGAGTGTAGTCATCCCTCCCATTGAGAACCTGTTGGCAGAGCAATTAACCCTTTACTCCTGAGTAACAAGAGATGCTTTATTCTGTGCTAGCACAGATCCTCCTTCCAAAGGTAGAAAGCAAGTGAAAGGCAGAGGATAAGGACAAACACAGCAGAATCAGATCCATCTGAGTAATTTCTCTCTTTCAATTCTCCCTTCAATTCAAGATTTCTGTTATTCCAGATGAATTTTTGAATTGCTCTTTCTAACTCTATGAAGAATTGAGTTGGGATTTTGATGGGGATTGCATTGAATCTGTGTATTACTTTTGGTAAGATGCTCATTTTTACTATAGGAGACAGCAGTTGTTGGCGAGGATGTGGAGAAAGAGGAACACTCCTCCACTGCTGGTGGAATTGCAGGCTGGTACAACCACTCTGGAAAGCAGTCTGGTGGTTCCTCAGAAAACTGGGCATGACACTTCCGGAGGATCCGGCTATACCACTCCTGGGCATATACCCAGAGACTTTACCTGCATGCAATAAGGACACATGCTCCACTATGTTCATAGCAGCCTTATTTATAATAGCCAGAAGCTGGAAAGAACCCAGATGTCCCTCAACGGAGGAATGGATTCAGAAGATGTGGTATATTTACACAATGGAATACTACTCTGCAATTAAAAACAATGAATTCACGAAATTCCTAGGCAAATGGTCAGAACTTGAAAATATCATCCTTAGTGAGGTAACCCAATCACAAAAGATCACACATGGTATGCAGTCACTGATAAGGGGATATTGACCCAGAATCTCAGAATACCCTAGACACAATCAGCATATCAATAGATTTCTAAAAAGATGGAAGGAGAGACCCCTGGTCCTGGAAAGACTGGATGTAGGGGAACGCCAGGACAGAGTAATGAGAGGGGGTTGAATGGAGAAAAGAGGGAGGGAAGGGGGCTTATGGGACTTTCGGGGAGGGAGGAAACGGGAAAGGGGAAGTGATTTGGAATGTAAATTAAAAAAATAAAATAAAATAAAAAAAAAAAGATTTCTGGCAAGGACCACATTTCCCATGTGTCAAGATGTATTTCTCCCCTGGCTCTGCAGAACATATATGTTTTTTTTCCCCCAAGAGTCTTATTTTCAATGCTGCTCAGTAATCTATATATGAGCATGCAGGGATCTGTCCCCTTGTCATGCCCATTTTTTTTTTTTTTTTGGTTTTTTGAGACAGGGTTTCTCTGTGTAACCCTGGCTGTCTTGAAACTCACTTTGTAGACCAGGCTGGCCTCGAACTCAGAAATCCTCCTGCCTCTGCCTCCCAAGTGCTGGGATTAAAGGTGTGCGCCACCACCGCCCGGCTTGTCATGCCCTTTTTACACAGAAATAAAAATCATACAAGGCTTGTGTGCCAATGGGTTCCATTAAATAAGACAGAGTCATTATTGACTGTGATGGTGCCATCTATCTCAGCAATTAAGGCTTGCTAGTTTCCTTCCTGATAATTTACTGAGCAGCTACCTCATGGGCAATCTCTTTTTCATATACTAGCTTTATTCCTTAAAACAGTTCTAAGGTCTAAATACTATTATCATCATTAGTATAAGTACTTGTGCCAAGTTCGGTGGTGTGTACCTGCACTTCTAGCATCCAAGAGGCTGGTACAGGTGAATCCTAAGTCTTAGGTTAGTCTAGGCTAATTCACAGGACCTTGTCAAAGTAAACAAACAAACCACAACAAAACAAAAACTAACTAATTGACTACCACCACCTTGTGTCTTGTAGTCCTGAGCTAGGATGTCATCCACTAGCATGGATATGCAGACCATTTAGATACATTGCTAACATTACTGCCTTTGATCCTATGTTCTAGCAGGCATTATTATAATTGTTACATTGTTGTAAGGCTGAGTCAATAATTATCTCTTTAGGAAGGTTTTTAAAAAATTCAACTTTTCTCCTTAAGATTGTTTCTGTCAAAATTTTATGTATATTAAGTACTGCTTATTTTCTGGTAACTGGAAAGTTTAAGAAAATAATCAGTTTCAGAGCATTTAATGCAACAGTGTTTGTCTGGCTTACAGCTTGTGGAGGAGGTGGTGATGAGGATGGTGGAAATGGTGTAGCTGCTGTGTGGGGCTGAGTTTGAGTGTGTCGGGTACTCTAAGCCTCTGAAAATTTTTATAACACTTGGATGAGATTTTCTTTATTCAGTCAAGGCCTGAACATGGCATTACACCTTTAAGACTTGTAGGAAGTAGAAGCTGTTTCTACTGAGAGAGCTCACATTAAGTTACCAAGACAGGACTGAAAGACAAGGAGGCAGGACAAAAAGGATGCAGCACATGATGTCCTGCAGATTTGAGGAAAGAAGTTTGTGGATGGGACAGCCAACGTGAGCAGGTAAAGGTGACCATGAGGAAGGGAAACAACGTGTAAATTGGGATAATCAGAGATAAAGATAGTAGCAAATTTGGGGGTGGTTCTCTGGAAAACAAGACAAAATTCAGCTTTGCTATCATTCTGTTTAAGTGACAGAGGACACCTGCCATCACGGTTTCATTCCCGCTTGGAATATAAAGAAATGGATCTCACAGACCCTCCATGTAGAATCATGTTTACCAGAATTTGGGCACAGAAACAAGCAGGGATGGTCAGGGAGAGGTTGGTTGGTGTGAGTCACACTTAGCCAAGATTAACAAGTTCTGGTGTGGGGCTATAGAGCAGGGCAGTATACAGATCTGTATAATCTACTGTATATCTCAACAGTCACAGGAAAGGTTATTAAATGTCTCACCAAGAAAAAGGATGGATGATTGAGGAGGTAGACATTGTACCTGCTTTATACAGAACACTGTGTTTACATGTATGTAAACACTGCATGGTATCTAAGAACCATGTATATGTGTGTGTGTGTGTGTGTGTGTGTATGTGTATATATAAGTTTTTAAAAAGCCAACTTAAAAAAAAAACCCAAAGATGAAACTAAGACTTCTTTAGAAGTAAGTGGAGTGAGTAAGTCAGATTGGAGCAGAAGTCTGTGTGTAGAGACTGGCAAAGACTAGCTTCAGTTAATGGCAGCTGAATTTATGACTAAGGGGATAGGGAAGGCTGCTTAGTGAGAAGGCTTGGTGCTCAGAGAAGGCCAAGTCTTGGTGCTGCAAAAAAAATGGATTTATTTGAGACAAGGTCTTGCTACGTCACCCAGGTTAGCTTCAAATGTGTGGTGAATCTCCTGCCTCAGCCCACTAAGTGTCAGAATTCAAGTATGCACCAACACAGTACACTTAAACTTGATGGCATGCAACAATACTGAGTAATGAATGATCTTTCTATGCTGAGGGAAGATATGGGAGAAATTAGAAGAGAAAGCATGCTAATTATATGAAGGAAGAAAGAAAGTACATTTATAGAAAATGATACAAAGAACTACTCAGTCCATAAATAATGGGTATGGTCCAGTATTCCCATTACCCCTGGACCTCGGTTACTTTGGACTGATCAGTCTTTTAGTCTAGTCTACCTGTGAGGTCAGAGTTAGTGCAAAGGCTATTCCTAATTCTACCGTGGATCTGGGAACCTATAAATACTCTTTTATTTTCTTATATTACCCTTATGACTTGAAATTAGTTTTTTTGGAAGCAGTTGTATAAATTAGACGAAGAAATGATACATCAGCTCATTAGAGGATTTACTAACTCAATCCTTTTCTGACGGAGACTTACTTCTTTCTTAAACATATAAGCATGCTACAGAGAAAGCTCTCCACATACTTAACTCCATTCCATGAAGAGCAGATTCCTGAGACTGACTCCCAGCTTGGGAGAGCACAGAGTTCGAAATCAACGTTTGGCTTTGAGGGAGACTCCAGAGAGTATGCCTCTCCTTGGCAGAGCCTCGCCAAGCCCTAAGTAGCTAAGAGTGACAGAATCACAAAAGTAATTTCTCTTAATGTGAATTAGAGTATCAAGATTCACTAGATGTCCATTTCAGGTATTAAATCTGCATGTTAAAATTCATACCTTTTGAAAATGTTTGATTTAGTCAACCAATTTTTAATTTGTTTTTGTTTTTCTAGAAGGGTTTCTCTGTGTAGCCCTGGATGTCCTGAAACTCTCTCTCTGTAGACCAGGCTGGCCTCGAACTCACAGACACCCATCTGCCTCTGCCTCCACCTGTGCCACCACCACCCAGAGTTTTTTAAGGTCGGGTCTCATATAGCCCACACAGGCCTTGGACTTGCTATGTAGTTGAGGAAACCCTTTTGATTTTGCTCTTCCTGGCTCCACCGCCTCCTGATGCTGGGTTCACTCTGTGGTACCACACCTAGTTCCATGCAGGACTGGGGACTGAATCCAGGGCTCTGTGCATGCATGCTAAGTCAACACTCTACCAATGGAGCTCCATCCCTACCCCTGAAAAATGTCAATTTTTTTGAACTGTCCCTAATTACCAAAGAAACCTTTCTAGTCCTATGCAACACTCCAAAACCATTCTCATTGACTTCTGTAGGCAAAGTGGCCTCATAGGGTTCTTTAGTTATTTCAATGGTGAGCAGTCATCTCCTCCATGGTTCACATTTAAAGCCAGTTTAGATTATAACTGAGACATATTCAGAGGTCACTTCCTACTTTAAACAGCAGTCTCTACTTGGGGTTACTCAAGTTCCATGGACTTGCCTAAGAAATTTCCAGCAAATAACTACAGCTGAAACAAATACACAAATACATAGCCAGGCAAACAAGAACCCCCCTCTAAGTAAGTGGGCTTAGTGTTTCCCTGAGTGAGGCTATAATTTCTCTGGCAACTCCTTTCTTGATGGAAAAACGACACGTTTGTTTCAGAAAACATTTCTTTCACTGGCCATGTTGGGTCGTGTGCCTGTTATTTACAAAATGTGGCTGACCCACACACAGCCAGTTCATGGTGGCTCTCTACACTGATGAGAGGTGGAGAACCGAGCTAAGGGTGCCAAGTCCTTGTGCATTTTTCCTCAGAGCAGACAAACCTACTTTTAAAACCATCCAGTGGGAAATGCCTGGGGCTTTACATTCAGATGTGCAAACCCCACACAGAAAATGCCAGCGCTTGCAAAGCCTTTGTTTTCCTTCTCATTTCCTAGATTTTAAAAATAACCTCTCTTATGTGATACTGGATTTCTTAAAAGAAGAATTACATCCCTGATTCTGTGGGTTTGATTGGTTATGCACAGCTCACTGATTGCTGGGTACCAAACTATTAGGTGCTGCCTTTAAACTCCTTCTGTTCTTGACTGGGTATGGTGCTGCCACCCTGGAGCTATGACTTCATAAGAAATCAGTGAGGAGGGCCAGTCACAAGGGGGAGGGTGCAAGGGAAAGGCAATGAACCCTGGCTTCCTTTATTTTCTCCTCTTCAGAGCCACAAGACATGGACAGAACAGACATTGGAGTTGGGCAGAAGAAAATGAAACGGGGCAGGCATTCTTCTTTTGAAGCCTCACTGAAAAGCCTGCCTGGAGCAAACAGTTGGAAGTAATGAGAAACCAGGAAAAATGGGGAAGGAAGCAGGAGCATCACGAAGTTGAGGCGAGTGGTCCCTGAACATTGGAGAAATCTGTGCCTTTAGTAACTGATTAAGAGTTCTCCACTGTTCCTGTCTCAGACCCTGTCCTGGGGTAAATACAGGACTTCATAAAAATCCAGAGGCAGACTCAGTTCAAAAACATGCTGATGGAGCTTTGTTGGTCCCAGGGCTCATGGTTCTGAGGGATTTACCAGAGCTCCAGTGATCTGTGGGTTTTGGGCACTGTTCCTTAGTTGACTATATTGCAACAATAAAGCTGTGTCGATAATCATCGGGGAACACTCCTGTTCTCTTTCTCCTTTTCTTACAGAGATGACTAAATCTTGAAATTCACACTCTAGCTTTAGAAGGGGAAAAAGGTGGGGGTCTTATAGTACTTAAACTTCATTTGGTATTTTTGAGAAATCCAATTAAACAATCACGATAAGTGGATCCTAACAGTTTCTGAGACTCCAGTATGAAGAACCAAGCTTAGACATGGAATTCTTTTTTGATATCTAAAGGATCCCCTCCTTTCTCTACACACACACACACACACACACACACACACACACACACACACACACACACACTCATGGACGCACACATGCATACTTTGAGACAGAGCCTTTCTACAGAGTAAAGGATAGAGTCAAACTTGCAAACTTGGGTCCTAGATTACAAGTGTGGCTTCTAAGCCACATTCTAAGACACATTTTCACTTCATTCAGAACTTTGCTACAACATTAACAACATCTGCTTAATAACAACTTTCCTTCAGAGAATGGGTTTCCCAAGAGTAAGGGTCTGACCCCTTTCCCATTCCCAAACTCCACAGGACTCCCCAACTGAGATAGCACTGGTATGGACTCAGTGTCCCTTCCAAGCTAAGAAGCAATTGACACTGAGACTCCAAACACAAGACTCAAAACAGAAACCTCATAGTCCATGGAAGGTGTGGTCTTGCTCTCGTGCCTTCCCAAACAACCCTAGTACGAGTGTCCAGGAGGCAGATCCAGCCAGCAGGTACTTTGACAGGCTTGCGGCACACACAGGAACCAAACCATCATTGAGAGAACTGCTAGTTCAAGCTGAGGTGTTTCTTTAATGGGGTGTGGGAAGCCAAGGCCTGCCCTAAGCCTGCACCATGCTGCAGGGGAGGCAGAGGAACTGGATGCTCCTTGGACACAATGTAATTTGGAGCCATTACAATGTATTGTATGTGGGACACTGCTGTTCAGCTCTTAATATGCAGAATTTTGCATAGTATGAATGCTAATCATTTCCACGATGATGCTATTCATATAATATGTAATACTTGCTAAACAAAATTATGAAACATAATTACTGCTCAGACACAGTTGCTGCTTCCAGTCCTCCAAAACCCAGTCATTTAAAATTGTGTTTTCTTTAAATAAACGGCAACAATCCCCGCTGAAGACTATGTGCCTAGATAATTTCCTTTTCAAAAAAGGAGCCTTTTTATCTTTACCGAGTGACAAAACATCCTTTATGAAAGGTTTATAACTCAGCCATTTAAATTCGCTTCAGGCTGAAATTTGGCATGCAACTTCTCATCCTGGGAGCACAGTTTTGATTTTACTAAATTTTAGCAAAATTGGTTTGGCTGATTTTTAGTCAAACCCTCTGTTTTTAGCTAGGTCACCACAGAATCATAATTCTGTATGGTCTCCCTTGCTTGACTCTCACCCCAGCTGAGGTGACACGGTACCTGGATCAACGGTGCACATATGTCATCCACAAATACGCACCAGGCGGGTGCACAAACACATTCAAAAAGACCCTGGAGAAAGTTCCCTTTCATTTTGTCCGTAGTGGAACTGAAAAGCAAATCCACAGTTTCAGAGGCACAAAGCGACGCCCTTGTATTGCTCCCCAAGGAGCTGTGCGCAGACAAGACAATTTCTTCCCTCTGGCAAGAGTATAAATTAGGAAGGAAGAAAAGGAGAAGCAGGAGAGCGAACTTTACCATCGTACTTCCTTCCCCTGGTTTACTGGGGGTTTTAAAAGAGGTCTTCCAGTTTCATCAATCTGTGAACGGAACTCTATTCCCAAAATACTGGGAAAGTTGGCCTAGCATTTCAATTTGCTACCAAAATGATGATGAGGAATTTCCCAGAAAGTGTAAGCTGACTTGCCAAACGAAAGATAAACAGAGCCGTTGATGACTTCTGAGCACGGAGCGCCCGAGCACGGAGCGCCCGCAGTGAGTGTGTGACTTTCTCAGCCAGGCTCCCTGCCTGATCACCACAGCTCCAGAGGTACTTTGAAAACAAACAAAACACACATCCTGAGTGCTGAAACACCATAAATCAAGGTTAAGGGACAGTGCGGTTCTAACAAATCCAGTGACAGGCTAAGATCAAGGGATGCCTTGACATTCTCCTCAAAAAGGTCAATCTAACTGGTCTGCAATGTAAAAATGAAGAGGCTGCCATCATTGCCATGGTGAAAGGTCAGACACCAGCCGATTGGTGATAGAATTATCAAATTAACCAATCGATGTGTGTGAGTAATAGATGTGAGCGGCCCTCTGGGACGGCCACAGGGTAAATGCCAGCTCATCAATAACACATCGCTGTGGACAGGAAGCGCCTTGCTTCAATCCATGTCCCTTCCGTTACCAAGAGGAGTCAGACCCTATCTGATGAGGCTCCTATCTGCATAATACACCATAAAGGGATGAAAGGCCACTGCTTTAGGTATTAGTGCTACACTGAAATCTACAGTTTGTGCAGATGACAATCATCCTCTGCAGAACAGAGACTGAGCGATTCTTCTCTGTGCTTGAGAGAAATATTCATGTCCCTCAAGTAAGGAACAAGAAAGATCTCCCTGTTCTTAGTAGATTCAGACCCAGACTGCACGGGTAAAAACATACTACTTGGCACATTACAGGTACAGAAATCACACGTTTGAGTGTGTGACAACTTCACTGTTTAAACAAAAATTTTAAAGATGCACCTATTATCACAGGGACATTAAAATCTTTCAGAGATATTATCACAGTGGGGGTGTTAACAGTTCTCACTGCTAATTAGGGATTTACTCGCCATCAATATGTGAGTGTAAGTCCTATTAATGTTAATGGGGTTACACGTCTGTATTGAAGGCGGCATAGATCCCTAAGTGGGTGTGATTATCAGCCTGCCTGTGAACATCTCTCTGTGTTTGCACAGCACTTTGATTATAGGACTTTCTTGACATGAACCCAAGAAAAACTCAAATCTTGGCATAGCTAACCCAAATTCCAATAGTTTTGGAAAAAAAAAAAAGCAAATAACTTACATAATTTCAACAAATTTGAGTGGAAAAAAATTGATTGAAACTTTAGATATTTATTCATTCTATATCCATATATTTGGGTATGTGCACATCTTTGCACCCACAGGCCTTGCTCATCAGCAACTTTGGAGGCAAATAATAATACGGAAATGCAGCCAATGCTTTTGTCTTACAAATTAATATGCTTAGCTATTCACTCCCACAAGCAATGCTTAGGGGCTCAAGAATAAAGTGTCATAATAAAGAATAACATATTACTGTTTTGACTAATAAAGATTTTTTTTTGTCATAGTTGTCCTTTGAAGGTGAAGCAGAAGAACTTAGGTTACTTGAAGGTTAAAAGTTTTGCCATTCCCACGCCAGAGCTATACTATCTGATTTGGTAGCCCCTAAGTGCATTTAGCTATTGTAAAGATTGATTTAAATCTTGTTGGGGCAATAAGGATCCTTTTAAACCCAGTTCCTAGACTGGGTTGCTTGCTCACCATGCTGGTACCCCATAGCTGCCTGTGGCTAGTGTCTACCCTGTGAGATTTGCAGAAGGCAAGGCTGTATAAGGAACTCAGCATAGTGAGTTTCTCAGAGTAGCACCATCTGGAGGTCTTGTGAGGTCCTGACCTGTGAAGGACCTGGAAGAGGTCTGGGAGCCTGTGCCTGTACTGTGGCCTTTTAACACCCAGGACAATGCTGACCTGGTTATTTCCCTTCTTCATATTATTATTTTTTAAGTATGGAGGTTTCAGTACTCATCTCTTACAATAAATATAGCAAAGGGATTGGCACAGAAAGACTGCAGATGGTGCCTTTAATTTGTTGCCATTTTCTTTTCAATTTTAGATTTCCTCCTCCTCCTCTTCTTCTTCCTCCTCCTTCTCCGCTTCCTCTCCCCCCTCTTCCTCCTCCTCTTCCTCTTCCCCTTCTTTTGCCACAACTTTCCCCCAAATATTTTACTACTAAACAACATCTTACACTTGACATCACATTAGGGTTGCAGAATCTCTATTGAAGTTGAGAGACAGAATGACTAACGCTAATGTAACCACGACAGCTGCAGTCAAGCGCTCTGTTTATGCCCATGAACTACAGGATAGCACTTCTGGGTCAGCTTAATGGGTCCCCTTTAATAAGCATGGGTCCAGGCTGATAGGCCCACAGGCAGCGCTCTTGCCTATGAACTCATTCTCCACAGGTACAGAAAGTGGACAGGGAAGTAAGTAGGCACAAAAGGATTGTTTGCGCCAGCGCAGTTCCATGCAGGTGATGAGATAGCTGTGCAGGTTTTATGTGTGTGCCACTGTGTCTCTTCTTGACATAAAGGACTTCCATTTTATCAGTACTAAAAACAACACGACAGCCAAAGAGATCTGCTTGAAGAAGTACGCCGCCACCTTTTCCCAGAGTCTGTGGAACTATACCCTATCTAAACCTCTCTGAAGGAGTTCAGGGTTCTAGATTAGCACGTGTCATTAAGAAGGCACGCGTGTGAGGAGCTGCAGCCTACTGACAATGCTACTATGAACCGCTCAAAAGATTCTGAAGAAAAACCAGCTAAGGCAATGGTGGTAAGGAGAGATGTGATGGAGTTTTAGATGATTTTAAATGCCATACAAGTGCTTCACCATTTTTTTTCTCCAGCTGTTGCGTGCTAATTACTAAAATAGCATACAACAGAAAAAGCCACCAAAATTTAATAGGTAAAAAACGGGCCTGAAATTTATAAATAGATACAATGTCTCCCTATTTAAAATAGGATAATTTACCAATCCTTGAAACAGATGTATACAGGACAAGACACTGTCTTCAGTGATGCTCAGACATACAACCTCTTAGGACTCTAACTCTGTCATGCATATACCATGTTTTGTTTTGTTTTGCTTTTTCCTTAATGAGAAAGATCTAACTGTATGAATACAGTCAGGCAATGCCAAACAGCAAAGAAATGGCTCGAAGTATTTCAGCGAGACAATGCCTCTCTAATTAACAGCCTTTCCACTGCAACCTTTGGCCACAACATTCCTGAAGCCTACCAAGAATTCTAGATTTGAGTAGATGAAAAACCAATAAAAAGCAGATCAACAGTGCTGAGGTATTGAATTGGACCTACATGTTCTGTCTGAGTCTTGGGCTCATGAAACAGTATTACAAAGCAAGCATGTAGCACCCAGCAGGAAACCCAACAATCTAATCATCTCCCCCTAGTCTGAGGCCAGCCAATTTGTAATACAGTCCCGGGGTTTACTCATCCTGTACTTGAAAGAGAAGCATCCACATCGGCCAATGTATAGAACGAGATACTATGTTCCAACTAAAGAAAGGAAAGCTAATAAAAAGCAATAGAAAGGTATTATGAAAACAAAAAACTGATTTAAGTAATAGCTATCTTAAGTATTAAAATATGCTTGCATTTATTTCAAAGTAGAGGAATCGGTGTTACATCTTATTATTAGCCCGGCACTTGCTGATGCATTTCCTTTCTCTATTATGGGAACTGTTGGCTTTTACTGAATAACTTTTTTTTTTGCTGTGTTTTGTAAAAAATAAAACATAATGTTTTCAATATCAACAGAGCTTCTGATTTCAGTGAAAGCAATCTCAGTCATAAGATTCTATCAGAATCCCTTCAGATGCAGGCATATGCCTCTAGTTAGTACTGTAGTTATTGTTTGCCATGTGCTAGTGTGAAGTTTGACGTTACAGAAACAAAAGGGCTGAGGGAGCCAATCCAAGAGAGTAGAAGTCACGACTATTTATGCCCGGCCTGTCGATTTGCATGCAAGTTCACTAAAAATGAATTAAATAAAATTTAACTCTAGCCTACTTCTTTAATCCTATCAGAAATCTACAAAAGAAGCCAAACAAAACCCTCTTTGGCACTGGGTATTATGAGTGTTCAAAGATAAATTTAGCAGTTTTTATTGCCGCTTTCAAAGCAGGTTAAAGGTTTACTGCTCCAGCAATCCGGCAGAATGGTGCCGTTTTTTTTTTTTTTTTTTTTTTTAGCTTGCCTGCTTCGGGATGTGAGCATCTTTAGGAAAAACAGCAAAATTGCTGCCTGTGTTCACACTTCCTGTACACGCTGGGGTTTCACACTGTCACACAGAGCCTCAATATGGCACACACTCCTTCCACACATAGAGCCACTGGGTGAGAATGTAAACTAAAAGCCTGTCTCTTCAGTTATGCCAGCTCTGGGCACTCCTACCCTGTGCCAGAGGTATAGCAGGGGAGCTTTCCACCCAGCCTTCCAGCCCAGGGGGACATCTGATTTACAGGCATAAAAGGGAGTGTACATTCTCATCTGTAAGGCAAGCAGTGAGAACCCCAAAATGCCTTTAGCCATTTCTAGTAATGTGATATATACTATCACAACTTTTTTCCTGTTTCAGTATTTATTTTTAATTTTTGTTTTTAACTGATGAATAATAGTTGGACATAATTTTGGAGCATGGAATGCTGTTTCAATACATGTCTACACTGCATCGTGATCAAGTGAAGATATTTAGCGCATTATGTCACTTCAACCATTTATTAGTTCTTTTTCATAAGTATCTTCAAAATTTGCTACTTATTTTGTTATACACCAATGGAATATATTCTTAAAGTATGCTAAGAGAAGACATTTCATTTTCTTAACATATTTTTTCTGGGATCCCTAGATCAGGTCCCCCAAACCAGATTTGGAGTGTGGATTTCCTAGGAACTAAACAATCTCCTTCTCAGATTAAGCTAAGGGTTCTCACACAGCTTCTTCATGGGTTTCCAGAGACTCAGAATTTGCATGTTGGTAGGTGGTGAATGAGACAAATGAGAAAGGGGGAAAAAGGGGGAAGGAGGTTCATGTGCATCCATCCCAAGACTGAGGGCTTTCATCAAACTGAGCAAATGATGTCCCAGTTATATGATACCACCTTGCCATTGCCATAATGACATCTCAGACAGGGTCAGGGAGAATGCCTCTCCCAGTATAAGACCCCATCATCCAATGTGGTTGATAAGTATATTTAAATAATGAAGCAAACAAGCTGTGGGAAGGCTTGGGTGAGGAACCCTGAACGAGCTGATGAACGATCTGCTCACCATCTTGTGCTGGCTTTCCTCCGGATAGAGTTGCTCTCTCGCAGGCTCTTGCCTACCTCTCTTTCTCTCCAAGGCCCCCAGTCCAGCAAGCTCAGCTGTTCATCTGTTCTCTCTTTTCTAAGTATTGTCCACGAGTTTAAATATCCTCTCCGTTAAAACAAAATATTTACATGTATCTCTCTCTCTTTCTCTCTCTCTCTCTCTCTGTGTGTGTGTGTGTGTGTGTGTGTGTGTGTGAAGTTCACATGTGTGCGGGAATGTGCAGGTACACATGCACATGAGAATACATGTCTGTATAGGTTCCAAGTGAATGTTGTTTATTTTCCTCCATTGCCCCCCCCCCCCCACTTTATTATAGAAGCAGGGTTTCTGGCTGAACAGGAGCTCACTGGTTTTGGTTAGTCTAATCAGTCAGATTCTCTTACAGATCTCCTGTCTCTGTCTCCTGAGTGCTTGGCTTTTGCATGAATCCTGGAGACCCGAACTCCATTCTTACAGGACAAGTGCTTTATCTACTGAGCTACCCCTCCAATCTCTGTCTTAAATGTGATTCCTTTAAAGTAGATTGCTTCTCTGACATCTTACACCTTGCCACATCTCTATTTGAGTGTTTTTGGTTATTTTTAACTTAACATGTCCCAAATGACCAGTATCAAAGTAGAGTTTGTATCACTTATCAATTGTATTTCACATCAATTTGAGCCAGAAGGATGAAGCTTAGTTCTCATGTCTCTTGCCCCTAGCTTCCTGGATTATCAACATCCTCCAATAGAAAGTTACAAAGAATAAATCCATATTGGTGACATAATACACAGGTCCCTAGTTTATAATTCAGGTTCATTCCTGGCCTTGCACCTACCAGTATACTATCAGTATAATATTTTCCTGACCTAAGATCCTTTGTTAGCCACATATTCATCCCTTTATCCCCAAATAACGACACATCTTTTCAGATTCATTGTTTTTTGTTTGTTTGTTTGCTTCCAGGAAGCTGGATCCATACATTATGTAGTCTTTTGAAAACACTATATGCCATTGTTAGTTTTAACTGTCAACTTGACGCAACCTAGTATTACCTGGAAAGAGAACTTCAATGTAACATTGTCTAGATTAAGTTGGCCCATGGACTTGTCTGTGTGGGACTGTCTTGATTAAGTCATGTGGAATGATTCAGCCTGCTCTGGGTAGCACCATTCCCTAGGTATATCTTTGACTATATAAATGTAAATAAAAGGTTAAACATGAATTCATTTTTCTACCGATGTGTTATAACTGTTTCAAATCCCTGTTACTTTAAATTCCCAGCAATGGTGGACTATCCCTTGGGATTGTGAATTAAAATAACCGTTTTCTTCCCTAAGTTCCATTTTGTTAGGGTATTTTATCACAGCAACAGGAATGAACAAGGATACCATCTTCCACTTGGTTCTATGCATTTAAGTTTCCTCCATGTCTTTTCACTGTTTGCTAGTTTAACTCTTTGCACTGCATAATATTCCATTGTCAGAATGTACCACAGTTTGTCTTATCACCTGCTGAAAGACATCATGGTGGCTTCCATGTTTTTGGAATAATGAATAAAACTGCTATAAACATCTAAATGTAGGTTGTAGATAGATTTGGAAAATGAAGATCATAATTGCTGGGTAGTGTGGTAAGAGCCATGTTCTCTAAGAAACTCCTAAATATCTTTCAAAGCTATATTGGACAGTGCCTCCTCTTTTTGTTTTAAGGAGAGAAAAGAGTTTGTTTTGGTTCACAGTTTGAAGGTAGAATCCACTCTGGTGGGGTGCACTGCAGGAGTTCGAGATCATAGTACATTCACATCAGCAAGCAGAGACCAGTGAATGTTTGAGCTCTTTGCTTTCTCTATTGCATTCAGTCTGGGATCCAAGCCCAAGGACTTAAGCCACCTACGTTTTAGGTTGAGTCTTCCTGTCTCAATTAACTTAACTACAATTTAGACTCAGCTGTCTGCATATTCTTTGGTCCCTGGATCTTGGTGTCACTATATGGGTTTATTATCTCTTCCCACCAATCAGATTATTCTTTTCTTTTCAATTTTCTTGTTTGGTTAAGAGTGACATCATCTTCTCAATTGTTCCCACTTAAAGTCATCATTCCTAGCCATAACAAACTCTCATATCCTCCTGTCCAGCCCAAAGCTTGATGACCTGATAGTTGGACAGAGTTCTGCCCAAGACTGTTAGTTGAGAGTGAGGCACGTAGCTTTCTGGAAGGAAGCCCAGGGGTTCAGGTGGTAGAGGGAGCACGTATGAAGACCCAAGTCAGGAGCATGCTTGGCAGTGTGAGGACCCAGCTTGGCTAATGAGAAATACTATCAGGTTAGTGGTGAGAACTACTCTTGTTCAGACTCTCAAATTTCAAAGATGAATATTCACACTTAGGATTGAATATTCCTCAACAACTCAGTAGTTAACTCATGAGAACTATTTTGGAGCCAAATATATTTAAAGATAACAGCTTTTTTTTTTTGTGGCATAGGGGGATAGAGAGAGAAACAGAGAGACAGATAGAGAAAGACACAGAGAGAGACAAAGAGAGAGACAGAGAGAGAAGGAATAAATCCTCATCTTAGATGTTAGGTGAGATTTCAAATGCATTTTACACAAAGGCCAGCTTTCCTAGCTAGGGGCTGTAAAGTAGATGCTCTTTGATCATGGGCAAGCTGTTTTCTAAATGGTTGAAGAGGTGACTTAAAAAAAAAGCCTAATTCAATAATAAGATATCTCAGAGGAAATTCTCAGCACACTCATATTTTAAATCTTTTAAAAAATGACTATAATTTGCTCTAGCAAAGATATTTAAATATTTCCCTCTAGCCAACTGTAAATCTCATTTCTAATCTCAAAGCTCCTGTAATCAAGTCCTCAGTAGTTTAAATAAAGCCTCCATTTGGGATTAAGCTGCTATTGATATACACACTTACTTCTGATTTTATGTGATATATGGGTGAGTATGTCTGAAATGCTTATCAAATAATTATAATTAAAATGTATAATTTCAGAATGATGATCCACTAATTTTAATGATTATGTCTGGGACTTGGTTAAGGGAGTGGAGAAATACGAAACAAAAAAATTGAAATGGGCAATTACATTATGAAATACTATCTGATGTGCATGCCAAGAAAAAAAATATCACTTTCACTATTGGAAAAAAAAAAGCAAATTTGTTCCTTGGGTTTTTTTCTGGCTCTGAATTTTGGAAAACTACTGTTAGTAATAAATCAAATCTTTTCTTCCTTTCTCAGAATTAAAAAGTTTTCAATGTGTACCAATTATTTTAGACTCCTCCTAGGCAATATGGGAGTTTGACTTTTCTTCGCCTCTTCAAATTTAACCACTGGAATAAACACCTCAAAACAGATTCATCTGAGAAAATAAACAAACCAAGCATGAAGGCTCCCAACAGGAGGCCAGAACGGCTTGAAAATTGCTCAACATTGGCAGGAAAGTGATACTGTTTGTCTCTATTCTTTGCATGGAAATGTCTGCTGAGTTTGGTCTAGATTGATGAGTGATGAATCCCTGGAAAGCTTCAGGGGTAGCTGAGGACATTTTATACTATGAAGGAAGGTGGCTCCAGGCCTTCTGGGGAGGGACTTTGACCCTCCCAAGTCTCCTAGGCTCCTTGGGCAGCTGGGATGCAGATGCTGGGGTGCTAGGGTACTCTGACAGTACTCAGTTGTCAGCTTCAGCATCTAGTCAATCAAGAACCCTGGAGAGCTTCCAGGACAGAAATGCAGGAGATGGACATCTTCTCTTGGTCCTGCCGAATGGCAACTGCAGCTGAGTTCAGGGCATGCAGTGCTAGCTGTACAGCCAGATTCAAAGCTCCTTCCTGTCAGGCCAGAGTGGCTTCCAGTGAAAGAAGCCATTTGGTTAGCTGAGTAAACACTGTCAGCTTTCCTAGCAATTTAACACAGCCTGTTCTCTGTTCTTACAGGTAGCAGAAGAGGAAGGCACTCTCTGGGTTGAAATGAGCCATGAAGAACAATCCTGAAGTAGGAATTATGGGAAAACGCTACTCTTCTTTATTTTTATTTTTTGAGGTAATAATTACATCCAAGCATGCATCTATTTCTCTTCTCTCTGACTGTGTCTAGCCTAGCATAAGTCAGTTCACATACACCTTTGTGAAGTAGAAAAACACATTCCTTCTTTAAGCAAAATATCTTCAAGCTTGTCTATTGCCAAATACAAATCATTATGTAGGCACTCCTGGTTGCCCTACCTAGTGCTAGTTTTCATAGGGTCCATGAGGCTTTGCACACCTACAAAGCTTCCCCACACCCTCTCCTGGTCATATGCACAATCAGAGCACAGGCTACAAGTGGCAATCACATCCCTATGTTAGACCCCCACAGATGTGACTCTCTTGTTCTCTACAACCTGAGCACTCCCAAATAGAAATGCTCCTTTGAGTAGAGCGAACAGAGCTATAGATATGAAGGTCTTAGCATTTCATTGATTTGGATAAATTCTTACACAGAAAGAGTAAAGACCTCCTACAAAAATTCAGATCTAATGATCTTCATTGACATCTTATAGGTCTTAATTTCTATGATGCAAGATGTACTTGGGAAAATGAACATTTTTTAGTATAATACATCCTATGTTTTACAATTTGTTGATGAGGATGAAAGCATCTTTTCTGAATGTTAATGTGATGAGAAGCCATTCTGAGTGGAGAGAAATGGGCGGTGGGGAGGACCACTAATCCCAGAACTCTGAATTTTGCTGAGGGTATGTAGATCCTGAGTTTTTGGAAGTTTACTTTAGGCCATGTGAACATCGGTGACTGTGCCTGTGATGGGATGGCTTCTGAGCAATCTTCCTGGTGATTACTCAAGTGCAGAGCATAAATTATTACCCCAGGCAAGCACCGACTTAAATGAAGTAGTTTTCTGAAAGTAGAATGTGATTAAACTATGCATTTCATTCAAAACACCTCCTGTTTCCACAATCTCCTTTGCTCCTGGTGCCTCATCTTCAGGGAGATGGATTCTTGGTGATAATTTGGAATGCTGAAGAATTTTACAGGGAGATGAGGCTAAGCACATGAGGAATCCGAAAAGAGATTCTTGTCACAGAGCCAGAAGGAAATCACTGTACTCGAGAGAGCTGGGACGAGTCTTTGGATTTTTATTGTCTAGCCTTGTGTTTACATCTGCTTACCTCACTTGGGGACTGCTGGCTACCTGAGAAAATAAATCAGCTTTGTCAGCCAAAAAGCAGAATGTTCCATCTGTTTGCTGAGTGAACTTTCCTGCTCCCCAAAGAGCATTGAAGCACTAGGTTAGGGGTTCTCAACCTGTGGGTCGTGATCTCTGGGGGGTCACATGACCTTTTCACAGGAGTTACCTAAGACCACTGGAAAGCACAGATATATACACTATAATTCATAACCATAGTAGAATTACAGTTAGGAGGTAGTCACAAAGATGATTTTATGGTTAGGGGCTCACCACAACATGAGGAAGTATATTAAAGGTAGCAGAATTAGTTAGGTTGAGAATCACTGTTCTAGGTGGACTAGTCAACATAGAAGGGAGTTCTGGGAATCAGTACAGCTACAGTGGTAATCCTTCTTACCTTTCTTTGTACCTCATGCTACAGTTTGAAATCCCAAGACTATAGTTACTTCTCTCAAATATTCACACACCAGCTTCAAGAGTGATACCAATGTCTTCATGTCATCTGTGCTATCTAAGAACAGTATGCCCTATTGTTGGTGATAGCTGGGTGTTTAACTTAGTGAGGCTCATGTTAGATTATTCTCAGCTTTATCTGTCTTCTTCTCCGTGTCCTGAGAGATGAGTAATGGCATTAACACATCTATGTGAGGGACCACACTGCATGCATGACTTCTGACACCCCTGGCACCTTTATCTTTAGATCACGCCAAGGACTTACTATGGATTGAGTGATGTCAAAGTTACTCAGGAACAAAGTTGGGGGTGGGAGTGTGGTGAAGGGGCACCCCACTTGCTCCCCCAGTGAGGCTGTGCTTCAAGAAATGAATCCCAGAGCATGGATGGCCAGTGTCTGGGATGAGATGGGCAGATCCCCCTCATAGTGCACTCTGAGCATTGATTCAACCTCCCCACCCCAAGTACAACCAAATGCTACTTTCCCCATAGTCTTGCCTACCCATAACTATAACTTTGCCACTGCAATTATCTTAACATCACTTTCTACCTTCTTCCACAGAATTTCTTGGCTTCAGAATACTATGCAGTTTATTAACTTTCTCAGTTCCTTACGTGTCTTATCCAACCATCACTTCCTCGAGGCAGATTTTTTTGCTGTACTGTGTTCAGTGATGCCCTACCAGTGGTTAGATCCACCACCTGGAATACAATAGGTACTTCATATTTGTAGAATGAGCACATGCAATGGAATGTTGCAATGGAGCTTGGGAAATGAACAGCTCTATTGATACAGGAAGCCTCACTGAACGTCTCAGAGTGGTGGGATATTCCAGATGGGAACAGCTAGACCACTGACCCTGCAATAGGGCAGGAGTAAGCTAGATTTGGAGGGAAGGGGGTGGCTGTTTAAGGAAGGGGTGTGGTTCAGTCACATGGTAATGAGGTAAATAGCAATGCCTGCAGGACTCCCAATTCTGGAATCACTTTCCTAACGGGAAAGCCACTGTTTATGAGATAGCATGGCCCCATTGCTTTCCATCGGTCCAGCTGACTCTGCTGAGGATGTTTGTGTACCAGATGTAAACTCTGGCTTCACATCTGAAATGGATGATATGGAGGAGAGAAAGAGAAAGAGATGGTGAGAGAGGAACAGGGAGGCAGGTGGGGTATAGGAGGGATGGCAGGAAAGGAAGGCCCTAGGCGCAAGGCTCTGGTGTGGCACTTGGGGGACAAGCACTGGTCTTAGCTCTGTTAAAATGACTCCAGAGTGTTGTGTCCTCTCCACTACAGCTTGCAATGCCACCTTGGTTTCTTCCTAGTTCTTCAACTGCTCTGGTTTTAAAATTGCATAGGATAACAGTATTGAGGAGAAATCCTTGTGTGTTCTAGAGTTTTACTGGTCAGAGGGGAATAAAGCTGAGGCATGAATGACTGTTGAGTTTTGGATTTCCTTTAAATCCCATTGGTTGAAAATATTTAAATGACCCACAGAGCAAATTTAAGGGCCACTCACTCATCCTAAGTTATACAAGGCACACAGCTACCCTACTGCCTCACCATTTATTCTTACAAAAAGGATTCTGGAGGACACACAGAAGTCACGGTGAACAAATTTCCAGCCTTTGAAAAGATACTTTCATTTTGGGGAAGACTTTATAACTTTTAGTCTCCAAGAGGTTGGACAGTTATTATTTTTTAATTGATTCTTGGGCTCGTGAGCTCTCCACAGCCAGGATTCGAAAGCTGTCTCCATCCTCGTGCCGCTCTGTGTATTCATCACAATCCTTACCCATCCTCCTATTTGCTCCAGATTTTCTTGCCCACCTTTTGATATGGCATCTTATCAATGAACGAATTACGTGTGTTAGGCTATGCCCACAGGAGCAGGAAACAAACAGTCATGTTCTCCTTCTCACTTCCCAACTCAAGCCACCCTTGATTTTTTTTAAAAGACTGTAACACTCATCCTAGTGACGTTTCTTTCATGCCTCTCTCAGCAAGGCCCTTTGATCACCGGCTCTTTGTTTATTTCCTTCACTGTGATATTTTTTTCAGAGATTCTTGCTAAGTGCAAATGAGAACAGGAGTTTCAACCTCTTGCATAATGGTGTAAAATAAATAAATAACAGAATTGTATTTAAATAAACTATTCAAATCCGTGTCAGTAAATGATCTAATTAATTACTCCTTTGGGGCTGTGTTGTATGTTTGCTTTCTTCTCAGAGAGGTGAAGAAAGTGGAAATAAATTCTCGGCTGTTAATGGGGTAAACTCTGTAAATGGGTAAGGGTCAGGGAAACCAACTTTAATTTCTATCACATTTGTTTTTAGGCACTTAATTTACTCTGTTTCTTTAACCCCATTTGGATGTTCCTTCTTGGCATCCAGGGAGTGGTGTGGATAGACCTGGGCTAACCTGATTGGATGTTTTCTGATACGAGCAGTGAAGAAGCCAAATTATGCACAAGACAGACAGACAGACCTATATGGTACCCCTATACTTAAGTATATGATACAAGACTTTTAACCAAGTCCACAGAGATTGGACAAAATTCAATTTGTCATTACTTATTCCTAAGCATTGTGCCTATACTCTGTACTTTTTCATTCTTACTTGCCATTTCCCCAATTATATCTATCCTTATTAGACCCCTGCTGAAGACAGCATTAGTCAGAGAAGTCCCATAGCTTAGCTTAATCCTATTATCTCTTGATAAACGGGACACATGAGGCACTAGATGGCCAAATTCAGCATCGCTCCTCCCTCCCCTTCCCCAACCCTTCCTTCCCCCAAAGCGGGGAGAGTGCAGTTGCTCACCCTTCCGCCTGATGTAATTATGATCTGGAAGTGTGCCCATCCTAATCCTTACTCACTAGGAGCATCGCTGTCAGCCTGAGAAATGAACTGCAGTTATGATGTAAAGGGCTGACACCTCCGTGACATGCACTGATATGCCGGGCCTCACAGCCACAGTGACAGAGTGAACTCCGGGTTTGCAGGGCTTTAAATGCCTGCCAAAACCAGAGCATGAGACCTGAGGGAACAGGCCACAGGGGCAAAGAAACTGGTCAGAAGTGACATGGGTGTTTGAATGGACATAGGGAGGGAGGGAGACTGGCTGAAGGGAGGAAGGGGAGAGGGACAAAGTTAGGGGAAGGGTTTGAATCAAATCTCCTTTAGAGTTCTCTAGGAATTCCACAGAACACAGGATCTTACTCTTTTCCAGAACGTATCTCAGCCTGTAATTTGCCTTACAGTAGCCTGCTCAGAGGCCCCGTGATAGCCGCAGATGACGGAATCATCTTTAAATGTCTGCTGGCTGGAGTCATAGATGTGTATCCACAGATCAGAGAGTATAGATAGATTAGTGGCAAAAAGGCAAAAAGGCAAAAAAAAAAAAAAAAAAAGAAGAAGAAAACGCTCAAGGCTTACTAAAATGCTTATTAAAATAGCTCTTCAAATGGACGTTCCCAGTGTTGAGTGGAGAGTAAGACTCACTTTATCCTACAGACATTGTGCAGGCCTTGTGCTGCAATTACAGGCCTGTTCCCTTCCCCTATATATACTATTTATAACATCAAACAGGCTCTGTGCTTCCTTTCAGAAAGAATTTATTATCCAAAAGGTTGTGTTTGGGAAGATGCCAACTCAAGCCTCTGAGGAAAGAAGGCAAAGAAACTCCATTTGTTTAGGAACAAATATAATTTTGACAAAGCTAGAAATGCCTTTCCCAGACATCTGCATTGTCCAAGTCATACAAGGAGTTGCAGAAAACCCTCCAACTCTAGCCGATTCTTCATGAATTGAAGAAAATAAATGTGTTCAGAAGTTCCATCCTGTTCAAAGAAAGAACACATTCCTTTTGTTTCAGAAAGAGGGAGCTGGCAAAGAAGGGACTGCCAGCAGGGCTTAGCACAAACAGAGGTTTGCACAAAATTGGAGATCAAGAACTATTGATTGGCCCTTGTGAGAATGGAGGGCTGAGCGGACAAAACGCCACAGAGTCACACTGCTCTTTTGATGGTGCCAGCTCCTATACGAACTTGGCTGTAAACCCAGAGACCGCCAACTACACTTTGAGACCATGGCTTTAGAGCTTTGTGGAGTGGTGCAGGACTAGGAGTTCCTTCAGGGGTGACTAGTTTTATTTTATTGCCACCCTTAACATTAGCATTAAAGGTGCTACAGTGAAGTGGAGTTAGAGCAGTGGTGTAGCTCAGGGAGAGGAACCTTTCCTCCAAGCTGGTTGCCCCATGGTTTGGACGCAGGGTTACTCTACATTCTGCAAGTGGAGGCTAAGGAAGGAAGATGATTCCCATAGGACACAGAGAGGGGCAAAGAGTTATTATGTTTATTGGAGCAAGCTACTGTGCAGGCAATGTCTATGCATTTAGCAAAGAAAAAAAGCATACCTCCTGTAAGCATGCATTTGTGGGTCCTAGTTGGCACAGTAAAACAGCTGAATAATATTAAGGAACATTAGTTATAGTAACAGTTAAATTATGTATTTATTTTACCGTGGCTTCTATTTACATAATGATAATGGTTAAGAGAGACAGAAGTTAGCGTCATCTGGCCAGAAGTGATACTATTAAGAAATTTTTGCCTGGTTATGTTGTTGTTGCCTTTCCTGGCCACTATGACCATTGATAATGTTATTGTTCTCTAGAAACTTTTGGGAAGGAGTACTTTGTTCTACCTTGGGGACTATGGAGTTAAAAATACATTACTAGACACCACAGGTTGAGAGAGAGAGAGAGAGAGAGAGAGAGAGAGAGAGAGAGAGAGAGAGAGAGAGAGAGAGAGAGAGAGAGAGAGAATGAATGAGAATGAATAAGGGATGTGCCATGTCTTTCAGAGTTGCTGGCCAGTGAGGCAGTGAGCTCCCATTACCCCTTCCACCTTCCCAAATACTACCAGGTATTGTCAATATTCTTTGTTACCATCCAGAAGTTGAGAACAAGAACCTATTGGTGACTATCATGTACCTGAGTGACAGAATATGAGGAAATCAGCTGGTGCTGACCTGGAAGCGTCATCCCTACTGGCTGGATTCCATGGTACACACTAATATAGGAGAAAAGTGCTTATGGGTCTTCTCCAGCTGTGAACCCTGTGAGCTACAATAACAGCAGGCTTGGCAAGACACAGCCACTGGTTCAACAGTGGCACAACTATCGTGGGAACAGCTAATGGCTCTCTAACTGGTTTTAAGCCCTACTCCACAAGATAAACCCATATCTGGTACAATTAATAGGTCAAGAACCTGTGAGTTGGTATGTCATAAACCTTACAGCAGAACTTACTACTATTGTTCTGCTAAATGAACACAGTATTAAGTAGATTTATTATTATACTGGTATATTAATTATCTCTTGAGCCACATTGGAGAAGTGTCTTTAGTGTTTTTAGTAGATGGTGATAAGCACATAGACCCACAACTGGTCAAGGTACACAACTGGTCAACAGAACCATTATACTTCCTCCTCACAAGGCTTAAGTATCATTGAAGGGGAGGGGACTGAAAGAGTTTATGAGCCAGAAGTCGTAGGTGGCTACAAGGAAGCAGTAGCTCCTAGACACAGCAGAGCAGCTAGACACAGGAACTCAAAGCTGTTGTGACAGCATGCACAGGGCCTGTGCAGCCTCGAGACAATCCAAAGCTCAGTATGCAGAGGGGAATTGGGCATGAAGCTCCACCTCGAGTTGAAGAACAATTGGTGATGGATGGCTGTTGGGACAGAGACAGTTCTTTTTAAGAGTGTTGCCCCTGATAAGTTGACCATGTTCCAGTGGATGGCCACATTTCCACAAATATATGAGTAGCACAAAATGGACTTGTTGTGGATAAAAGTAAAGGACACAGAGCTGGATGGGTGGGAAGGAGAGACAGATCTGTGAAAAGTTGGGGGGAAGGGGTAAATATGATCAAACCACATCGTGCAAAATTCTCAAAGAATATAAAAAACAATCAAATGAAATCAAATGAAAGGCCATGAGGTTTGTGCTCCCACTGCAGCCCAACCTCAGGTGCTGAACGCATTGCGGGGAGAAAGGAAAGGAAGGCTAAGAAGAGGTTTCCATCTGCCAGAACTCCACTGCCAAACATCTGCCTCTTCCTCTCCTACTCCATGAGACTGCAGAGGCATTCAAGACCATTAGCAGTCGTCCCTGGTTTCCCCAAACATCCCAGGAAATGCAAAATTCATCAGACCTTGTACTGATCCTGCAAAAGAGTGAACCCAGCACAATAGGTTTCCAGGTATGATATAAATCAAATTTTACTTCATCTGTCTCTAGGGGAGGGAGACTGGCAGAGTTCTAATCATATACATATTTAAATTTGTAATCAGACTCCTTGGGAGGACAGGCTGTTGTGTTTACTAGGAACTTGCAGCCAGGGTTTCTGGGGACTGAGAATGCTTGGTTGTAAATCCTGTCATTTTGGTGACTTAATATTTTATATTATCATGGTATTAGCATAATTGTGACCTCTGCATTGTAGCATTTTATGTGTTTCCAGCGTAACTTTTGATACTTTACTAAAGTCAACAAAAATTCCCATTATTCCCTCTTTTAGAACACATTTGGCATGAAGTATTAAGGTTGATTTAATGTTATTAGTGCTTAAAGTGGTGTGAAATCCATGAATATACACATCCATCTCCCAGGTCACCAGCACGCCGCCATAAAACGCAAGGAGATGGGCGATAAACATTTCCTCTCCTTTTTTTCTCTTTCCCTAATTTTTCCTGCTGGAGGCTCTGCCTCTACCCAGAGGGCATGTGAGTGTTGCCAGTTCTCCCACACAGATCAATCACCAGGGCTTCCACATGCCCAAATAATAACACAACAGGAGAGCTTGGCTCAGCTGCCAGCCTCATTAAAACTATTCTCAAAGTAACAGCAAGGTTTGGGGAGTACTCTACTTGGACCAGACTCTGCATATTTTCCAAGATAATGACCAGGGAAGAAGCATTAGAGGACATAGTCCCTTTTATTTGTGATTTTGGCAAGTCACAAAAAATAGTGAGGCAAAGCTAACTGTTTCAAAGGCTGTCCAATGGCAAAGTCTTGTTTAAAATTCTTAGGGAAAAATTATTACTATGGTAAAACTACTGAGGCTTGAAGGGCTACAAGGGGGAAGTAAAGTCAGAGAGACTAAGGTGCTTTGGTTTGCTGGCTTCAGGATACAAAGTTCTTAATCAAAACAGGAAGGGAGAATGGACCCTAGTGTTGGCATCCCTCACGAGTCCTCCAATGTTTCACAAGCTAGTCTTTCCTGTGACTGTGGTTGTATTTGGTGTAATGTGTCGCTGGGTGATGCAGAAGTACACAGCCCCTCTTCAGAGCTGTGGATGAACAGAGAGAAAAGTTAACCGGAAACACAGGAATTCTGAGCTAGTGCTTTTATGATCTCTGGATTATGACTTCTTCTGGGTCATTGTCAGAGGCAGCCTGGTAAGATGTTCCTTTAACCACAGCCATCGAGTGTGCCTATTATTTAGAGGAAGCAGTGTGGAGATTCACTGGAACAAGCAATGTCTATCACCCACCTCCAAATCACTTAAAAGATAAGACACATTGACTAGGACCTTGGAAAACAAGCTGACGTTGTTAAATTCGTACCTTAAACTCACAGACAAACAAAGGCGTCTCACTGAATTCATGCCCAGGATATTTTTTATGTGGTATTAACATACTTTTCTTCAATTTTTCAGGAGACATGGAACATGGTTCATGTTAAGAAGAAGAATCATTTATGTGAGGGCTTCTGCTTTTAGAAAGAGACACTCCCAAACAGGCTACATTTGAAAGTATTTCCTGCCAGGCAAGTGGCAAATACCCAGAAATGTAGATCAGGCAAACTTCTCTATTAACTATGACACAGTGGCCAGACCTCAGCATAGAAGCCCCACAGGCAAAGGTGTGGAGACAACAAGCAAAATGCTCCATCAGAGTCCTTAAAACGGGAACGTGGGTTATTTGTGTAGGTGCTGCATTTTACTTTGATAAAGTAGAAACCACAACTGCTCCAAGTCAGGGATGCAGATATGAATGAAAAATATCCCTAGATACTTAAACTGGGGAATACTAAGTTGACAGTGGAAAAGGTATTGCTTTTTTTCCCCTCCCCCTGTCCCTTAAGTAGCATTCAAGTGTGGTCAAGGTTGTATTGGAATACTGACATTCACAACTGGAGGATTAATATCTATTTGCTTCTACTTCTTATTCTAATGATAACTCTCTACTTAATTGGCCTAGTTAATTTATGAAATCAAATCTAGATCAGTGAAATTGACAAGTAGTCATTGCCGAGAGAATATTACAGTTTAAAAGCACCGTGGATAAGAGTATAAATGATATATGTTATGCTATTAAGTGAGACACCATAAAGTGAATTACAATGAGCAGAAAAGGAATGTATTTTATTGTGTCAAAAACACGTTTTTATGTGATGTACAAACTTTATGTTGAATGGCCAATCTTGACAAGCTGATTTCTTTTTCTGAAAGCCTGTATCTATATTTGGATAGAAATCAATAGTGTATTAGAAAGGAGGCAAAGAGTACCTGGGACACCGGCTCAGAAGCATCGTCATTAAGCCTTCATGTCAGCTTGAGTGGAGTCTCGGTTGTGCCTCTAGAAGCTCTTCAGTCAAACCACCCAGTCTCGCAAAAGGCAGCGGAGGCTGCCTTCGCAACTCCAAATGAAGGAGGTGATAGTACTGAGAAGCCATCTAGGCAGCTGGCACAATTTATTTCCCCCTGCTCCATGCCCCCTCTGGTGGCTGAATGCCAGGGTAAAGTGTCACAGAATTGCTTCCCTCTGGGGGAGAGATGCATGCCTCATTTTCTTTCTCTCTCCTGGGGCCACCTGAATCTCCTCAGGCAGACCACTTTATCTATGGCTCCAACCTTCCTAACAGAACAGGGAACACGGTCTTTCCTCTAAGAAAGATTTCTCACGTGAATACACAGTGGCAGTCAGGAGAGGAATAGAGGAGTGTAATGACGTCGCAAATTGTTTTGAACTAAAGTCGCCCTAAAGGAAATTACTCATCATTGGCCCCTAGTTCTCCCTGGTCCTGGTGACACTTCAGACTCATAAAAAAGTTAAAGAAGTAAGATTGCCGCATCAGTATGCTTCGTACACAGTGAGCATTCCACAGATGTTCGCTGACTCAGACAGAATTCAGACCTGTTTTTAATGCAACAAAGTCTTAAATTTATTATATTCTAATTTTCTAGGCATATATGTGTGTGTTTATTTATATGTATGAGCAGGTACACATATGTGTCCACATGTGCACATACATCCATGTATATCTGTGCAGAAGACAACCTCGGGTGTCATTCCTCAGGTGTTGGCTACTTTATTATTTTTTCAGATAAGGTCGCTTACTGACTTGGAGTTTACCAAGTTGGCTAGGGTGGCTGGCCAGGGAGCCCCAGGGATCTACCTTGTCTCTGTTTCCCTACTGCTGGGTTACAAGCATGTATCACCACCTTGGGCTTTCACAAGGGTTTGAGAATGGAACTCAAGTCCCCATGCTCACATTGAAGCAACATACGCATATCAGGGTGTTGCCTCCAAGATTAGGCACGGACCACACCCAAACACCTATCTTTACAGAGATGTCCTTTATTAAGTGGGGAAGAAAAGTAGCTGGTTTCTGACTCGGGCAGAAAACAGAAGCAAATGACCTTGCAGGTGTGGTTTTTAAGAGGAAAAAAAGGGGAGGTCTGTGTTAGAATGGGCTAGGGTGTGGTGGGATGTTTTGATTGGGCATGTTAATTAGGACAGCCAAAAGGGGGCTTTTGATTGCTAGGCCTCGATACATTGATAGTGGACTTTGGTTATCAGCCTTAGGAATGAGTTTGGTATAAGAAAGTGTCTGTATAAGGGAACAGAGCACGGCGGCCAGCTTTACAGATGTAATGTATGGTTTACAAGGGAGAGGGAAGGGGTAAAGGCAAGGCTTGCCAGAGTCATGTTTACTGTGCTTTGCCCTGCCGGAGCCCTGCATGCATAGTGAGTACTTGACCTAGTTAAGTTAACCTCCTATCCACCTGATTCTTTTACAATATGACTGATTCCTTGCTATCAACATATTCAATCATAACTAAGAGGAAAGTTAGCTATTATTTGCCATTATTTGTAAAATTGATCATGGGGCAGAGAGATGGCCCAATGGGTGAGGGCATTGACTGCTCTTCCAAAGGAGGCAGGTTCATTTCCTCAAACCCACATGGTGGCTAATAACACTCTAACACTTGTCCAAGGGATCAGACACCCTCCTCCGGCCTCCATGAGCACCAGGCACTCATGTGGTGCACAATCATCCATGCAGGCCAAACACCCATATTCATAAAGAATAAACCTAAAATAAATAAATCAGAACCTTAACCATTATAAGGACCTATTAACTGTCAATATTCTCTAAAGTTTGAGCTGACTCTTCCCCTTTCATTACGTTTATTCAGAGTTTATCATGTGAGATCTCAACTGATGGCTCAATATATCTTTATCCTGAGAAAGATAACAATCAAAGGGTACAGAAATGTATATGATAAAAGACAACTGTTACCCACAAAATCTCCCCCCTCCCTGACCAATACCCAATACTTGTGATACTTTCTGTGTGTTCTTCCTCTCTTTTTACACAGTGGTGCATGCAGATTTTCTGACCATTCTTGTTGAACATGCTGTAGTTCTCATTTCCTAGCGCTGTTATTTAGACGTACCTTATTATAATAAATATGCAATATTTGATTTTTCTTAAGTTATGGCCAATGCTGTATTAGTCAACTAAATTTTGTCTAAATTATTGCTGCTGGCTTCTTACTGGTCTCTTTTCTATTAACACCACTGCCCCTGTCCATCTACATGCTATAGAACAAATTAGTTTAAGTTCAAGCTTGACTCTGGAACATCATTGTTTAAATCCCTCATTGATTCCTATTGCTTAGGGTGAAGTTCAAATTTTATAAATTCAGATGAAGAGTCCTAAAACTTGGACACCTTTATGCCAACCTTACCAGCTTCATCCATTGCCATTATTTTCTTTAATGTTCTCTTCCCAGCTCCTCAGATGGTACATATATCACATTCTTCCCATTTCTGGAATGCAGGGTTGGCAAACTTTTATTATGAGCCAGGTATGGAATGGTGTAGGATTTATCAGGCACATGGTCTTTGTGGCCATTACTTCCTTAAGTAGCTATAGCTCTAGAGTAGTCATAGATATGCTAATAAACAAACATGGCCACAGTTCCAATAAAACTTTATTTGCAAGGTAAATTTGCTAAAGTGGGCCATAATTTGCTTACTCATTTTACATTTCCTCAGTTCAGTTGACATTTTTTTTTCCAGAAGCCCTTCCCTAATTCTTATGCTTCTGTCTCCCATAATCACTCAGTGATGAACACATTAGCTCCTAAAACCTCTGATGTGTGGTTTAGCTTTTGCAATGGTCATCTACCCAAGGATGGGGCTGTGCACATTCACGTTTGTGCCTTGAGAATGTACAAGAGTGTCAAGCAAGTCCATGACACAGATTATTAGACAGAGTGAATGAATGAGCATTCCTCAACCGAGGTTCCTTCCTCTCTACTCTCTGTGTCATGGACTTGCTTGACACTCTTGTACATTCTCAAGACACAAAAGTGAATGGCACAGACCTGTCCTTGGGTAGATGACCCAAGGATGGTTTGCAATGACTGCTTCTGAACGAAAGCCAGTGATCTCTGCTTCCATATTTTTACTTTGACCAAAACCACTCTGCAAAACATCTAGGAAATATGTTTCCTGTGGGACTTCCACTGAGGTCTACCATGGCCTGGGTGGCTTTAAGCCTTTGCTCTCTTTAAATGGTTTTCCTTTTTATTCTAGCTGTACATTTTATTACAAGCCTCTTCAAATCCTCTGGGAAAGTTAAGTAATATAAGCATATTAATAATACATAGATTTTTTTTTTTGCTTTGCCCACATCTCATGACTTCAGTCAACTCTTTCCCAGTCTAGTGTGTGTACAGCCAGCCCTGATTTTCACAGGAGGAAGCAGTCCATCTATCCATCCACTTGTTCAGGAGTTCTCCTTGACCCCAGTGTGTCAACAAAGCCTAAGAATACTGCATTCCCTAATACAGACCCTGACTGTTTCTTGCCGCTACTACTGCTGGAAGCTTCTCATCTTCTCACTTTTAATCTAGTCTTAGAAGTTGGTTAGCAAGATGACAATTAGAAGTGAGTTTTTCTTGTTTTGTAGTTAATGTTTCAGATATAAATATATTAAATACACATTAAAGATTTCTTTTGAAATCAGTTAATTCCTTGGTTCAAATCACCCACCCTTATAGCCCCTCCACTCACTCATTCACATTATAAGGTATACTCCTTACAAAAGCCTTCTAATACACCCAGCACCAAGCAAAACTTCTGTACTAGCTGGTTTTGTGTGTCAACTTGACACAAGCTAGAGCCATCAGAGAGGAAGGAACCTTGGTTGAGGAAATGACTCTATGAGATCCAGCTATAAGGCATTTTCTCAATTAGTGATTGATGGAGGAGGGCCCAGCCCATGGTGAGTGGTGCTATCTCTGGGCTGGTGGTCCTGGGTTCTATAAGAAAGCAGGACAAGCAAGCCTGGGGAAGCAAGCCAGTCAGCAGCTCCCCTCCACAACCTTTGCATAAGCTCCTGTCACCAGGTCCATCCCTGCCTGATTTCCTGTCCTGAGTTCCTTTGGTGATAAACAGCAATGTGGACTGTGTAAACCAAATAAACCCTTTTCTCTCCAACCTGCTTTTTGGTCATGGTGTTTTGTCATAGCAATAGAAACACTAAGACAACTTCCTTCCTATCATCCTGCCTCCCTACCCCATGGTGCTGCACAGATGACTTCTGGGATTTACCAGACTGCCTCCCTCTATTCTTCAAATTTTTGTTCAGATACCATTGTCCCAATGAGACTCCACTGAATCTATGGTTTAGAATTGCAATCACTTCAAGCTCCAGCATTTCCTATTCTCTTTTTGTCTCCACAGTACTTTTAATCATCGATATACACATATTTCATTTGTTCCTGAGTCCTGTTATAATAAATGCCCAGTAAGAATTTTGTATTCTTGCCTATAAAAACAGTAACTGGAACTATATTACATGCTCAGTAAATAACTACCAACTTATCAAGAAAAGGAATTCTTTTTGAAGTTCCCCTTTCATAGTTATAGCTTAAAATAGCAAACTGACAATTGCCCCTCCTTTTAAATCTATTAGATTAAAAATTCACTTTACAACTTCATTCCTGCCTGACTATTTGATTCTATAAGGATGATGATATCTACCACCCGGACCTTTCATTGAGATAACATGATATCATAGACAATATCAAAGTGAATCTTGGAACCTAATAGGCCTTTTCTTGTATTTCTCATCAAGGTATGAAGGTGAATCTTAAAGCCAGGACAAGACTTGCCATGTTTCCCACCTTCCCACATGCCATTCCCATGCTCTCTCCTCTAGATCATATCGTGAGCCCCATACAGCTTCATCAGAGGCTGCTGTGACTTCATGCTGTCAAGCAATGCAGTAGATAGGAACAGAGAGGTACAGATGATGAGTCATAGAATCAGTGCCCAGTTCTTCCACTAATGCCATTTGACTCTCGAGGCCCCATACGAAAATTACCATGACAGATCTGCTATGACCAGGCATGTGAGAATATTTTCAAAACCATAAAATGTCCCACCAGCCTACATTTGGTTATTGGCCCAGAGAAGCTACTTCATATGCATGGTGCCTTCATGATGAAGAGCTAGGAGGACAGCCCTAACAAATTATCCCACATTGGGAAAGATTGCTCTTGTCCCCTTCACAGATGCAGTGGAACATATCCCACTGATACTAACTACAGTGGCATGTGAGATTTCAGTTAGGACCCATCTTATTCTTGGGCTGGGTGCTCAGAAGAGACAGCATCTCAAAAACATTTACCATATTTCCTCCAATGTGTCTGATTACCTTCAACTGGTGTCCATGGGGAAGAAACTTCCTGAAAGTTTTCTTCTCTTGTTCTCCTATTAAATAATGAGAAATACACAACCTAACTCTGTGATGGAGGCTAGAATGATAACATCTGGCATAGGATCCTTAGGCAACTGTTGAGGATGTGATCTGCCTAAATGAACCACCTTACATATGTTTGGGGAATTCCCACCTCTGAAGATTTTTTACTATGAAGTAGGCACAAGGCTAGAATTAAATTTAAATAGCTTTCTCTCTCTTTCTTGGTTATCTCTATCTGATATGGAAGTTGGTTTCCTTGAAAACCTTGACATTGGAAAATCCTTGGAAATTGTTTTCCATACACTTGTGGTTTAAGATCCGCACTCTTTATAATAATCGATGTTAAAGCAAAAACACTAGTGCTAAATTCTTACTAAACTAAGAACTATGGGAGGCTGTGTTCCCAAACATGCCCAGACTAACATGGTGAGACCAACATATCCATTCAGGCAGATAGGCAGCTATGGCACTGGCATTAGGTAGGTGGGGATGGATTATAGCTAACTGAAAACTCATACATTTGAGCCAAGAGAGAAAGTCATTTCTGTGAAACTCTTTCTAAACCTCAAACTCTAAGCAAAATAAATGGTGCTGCTATTTCATGCCCACTAAATTTCAGAGTGCCATTTTTTTTTAAATGCAGAATAATCAGAACCCATACTATTTTTCACTTATGCATTTCATTGGTATATTGTCACTTTGGTAAAGCCAGCTGACCAGACAAGTGTGAAATTTATGGGAAGAGAGGCTCTGATTATTTTTGTTAGGATTTATTTTGTTTATGTGTATATAGGTGTCTGTGAGGTCCATGCAAATGGGTGCAGGTATCTACAGAGCCTAGAATAGGGCACTGGATCTCCCGGAGCTGGATATAGACAGTTATGAACTGCCAAATATGGATGCTAGATACCAAACTTGGGTTCTCAGCAAGAGCAGTATAGGATCTCACCATCTATATGTGACTGTTTAAAAGCAAGAAGGAAAGCACTGCATCAAGGATTAGCAATAGCTTCTTCCAAAAATTCTCAGCCTAGAGAACCCACGGTATGAAGAAGTGTCTTTTCCCTCTTATGGTATGATAACTATATTTCAAGAACACTCTTAAAAGACCAAGATCAAACGACCATAAACATCTACCTACAATATCAGGACTGACTTCTAACATTTTTTTTCTTAAATTTTGCATAAGCTATGAATTCCTTGGTATCTCATTTTCCTCACCTATAAAATTAATGTAAAAGTTACTGAGCTGACACAGGAATTGAGTATATTCATATTTATAAAGCACACTATGATCAGATTGGTGTGCAGTTGCTTTTAAATACAAGTTTGTCTTTATTGATTGTGGATGAAGCTACAAGCAAGCATCTGGTGACTTGAGTTTATATCGCATGCGTTATAATTATCGACAAAAATTAATTTAAAAGGGTTTATATGTTTATTTTGGTCTTTATCCCTTGATTATAGGTAAAATTTACAACAGATTAGTATTTTCTAGAACAGAGTCTCAGGCAGGTTTTTAAATACTAAAACACAGGTGTCAGTCATAACCACAGAAGTACTAGGTTCCATTGGCATATTCAGAGAAATTGATAAGAACTAGAGGAGTGAGGAGTTTGGTTGCTTGTTCCTCAAATTGCTAGATAATGCCTTTTTAGACAAGATTTGCATGCTCTAGCCAGGTGTTCTTTGTGTGGTGAAGACATTCCGAATCCAACATGAATGAAACTTTCTTGGGGACATGCCCAGTTGAGGGCGAGCCGGCCTATAAGGAGGAAGCGTTGTGCTCTGGTTCCTGCTATATAAATCTGTACTTGCTGAATCAGTGCTTGGCGGGGCCGCTAGTGTCGATACGGATCATGATATCACAGGGAGGCTAAAGATGAGGTGGACATGGATAGCTATTCTTATAACATGGCAAGACCTCATACTTGGGACAATACTCGGCAAGAAAGCTCTTAGAACTGAGTCCAGACAGAGGGTGTGAGTTAGACCCACTGAGAAGCAGAGCCTTGAATCTCTGGAATTAGTGCTTTCATTAATATTTAAAGAAATAATTCTCTGGGATTGATTCTCATAGAACATCATCCACAAAGCAGGCCCATTGTTTTGGAGAAAAAAGCCCTCTAAAAATAAATACACTTCTTAACTTATTATTTATTTCATATTAGCTTTCAAAACGGAAGACAGAACTGTATGCAAGGAAAGGTCCAAGTGACCACACCTTGAGGGGTCTTATTAGCAAAGCTTGACTCTCATTTTTTTCTACACATCTTTATGCAGTTATAAGTTTACATACTCATGTATTTATTAATTCGGCTTTTCTGCCTTTCATGAATAAATTATGCCGAGCTAATTTCCATACGAGCCTGGTGGCCTTTCTCTAGGGTTTTAAATCAGAGTCTGGTGAAATTTTATGTACATTCAACAGCAGTTTATAGAAACATTCAAAAACATTTGACGTCATCCATTTCAACTGCTTAGAATTCTGCTGGGAGGAAACAACCACCCTCATGGTCCTGGATGGGTTGCTTTATTTTCTTGGCGGCGGTGGTGGAATGACCAGGTCGGATGGTGTGTCTGCTGTTGTAGCAGTCACTGCTACCTCAGCTCTATGTGGGGGGTTTGTTCAATTCAAGGCTGAAATAATTAAGATGTTTAGGGCTCACATGATCCATCTCCCGCCCAGTTCAAGTGTCTTGTGACGTGCATTTTATTTGCCTTGCAAGCATGATGATTTATCACCTCCCCTCACTCTCTGGGGAAGAATCAGAGCTGGCAATGGCAACTTTGAGAGATTTTGACTTTTGCTGAACACAGAAAATCATTAGTTTTAAATCCAAAGGCTCCTTATTGATTCTGAGGCCACACAGCCTCATGCTCCACGCTACTTATATTAACGAAGTCACTGCTATTGCATACAAAGGGCAAGGGGCTCAGCCCAGACAATACCAAAGCAGCCTTGGGAGGGAGGTGTCCAGGAAGGCTGGCAGGTATTCAACTCCCTGGATAACCAAGCAGGACGCACTGATTTCCAGCTTTGCTTTCCATTGCTCCAAGCCCAGTGGCTAGAACCTCATGTCTAAAGTGAGTTCTGTAACGGTGTAACGGCTCATGCAAACCGTGAGTCACCGGACTGTCTCCTCCAGCATGTGGGACTTCAACCTTTAAATGATTCTCAACAGGAGTTCAGCTTTAATTAAAACTAGAATGTGTTCTACTTTCCTCTTAAAGAGAGAAGGCTAGCTCTTTTGCCAATCTACACACTGTCACAACCAAGCCTTTCCTAGATACATATAAAAAGTGAAAGATGTTTCTGAATTGGCATATGTTAAATCCAAATATGAAGTCTAAGTTATTTTAATCTACCCCCCCCTTCCCCGCTCAATGCCCAGGGCAACTGCGATACTGAGCACACACAGGCCAGGGAGCCCACCCCCAAGGACAGCCAGTTACACTAATCTGTTCTTGGCTTTGAAGGTCTGTTCAAACCACAGAACAATTTTATGAGCACTAGGATGATTTCACCTCACAGACAGAAGCAACGAAACAAGCACTTCAATTAGCAGATGAGTTCACAACCTGAAACTTCTGCCTGATGATTCTCTTTGTAACCACCCACCTCCCTTCTCAGAATGCTTATAACTACTAGATGAACAGCAGGTATTTAATGGTGGTAACATTTTCTTGATAACTAAACTCAAGGTGATTTCTATGAATTATTTGGAAAGAGGTTAGAAAAAAATTGTTAATCATCTTTTTGTTGTTTCTTCTCTGATGTGGTATGGTGTGGTGGTGGTGGTGGTGGTGGTGGTGTGTGTGTGTGTGTGTGTGTGTGTGTGTGTGAGAGAGAGAGAGAGAGAGAGAGAGAGAGAGAGAGAGAGAGAGAGAGAGAGTGTTATGTTGGAATATGGAATGATGGTCCCACAGTAGAATGATCCTGGTTTGGGAGACCCCCTCCCCCATGGATCTGATTTTTAATCTTCCCACCAGGTTTTAAACCCTTAAGATGGGTCATGGCTCATTTCATGGTTTCCCAAACTGCTTTGTCTCCCACACAGTCTGAAATGCCCGAAGACTGTTCCCTTCTCTGGAATGTTCTAGGAAGGTCCAGAGTGTATTTATTATATTTGGGTTTCTTATTTATCTGCTTTATGGACGAACTCATGTCTCCACTACTTAGATACTATTTTTAAAATCATTTACTGACTTAGTAGAGACAACACGTAGCAATAGGCTTTTATTTTTATTCAGAGATTAAGCATATTATATCCTATACCACTCACAAGCAATAGAACATTGGGCAAGCTATGCAACTTCCTTGGCTTCTGTTTCTTCATTCAGAAAACAGGAATGGAAAAAATAGATAGTTTTGTGTGTGAGAGACTCAAATAAGATAATAAATAATATAGAGGTTTTCATAATTGTCTGGTACATACTAATTGCTCAGTAAAGTTAATGCTAACACCAAGAACTGTAAAAATCATAAATGAGTAAATAAATACAGCATGTCATCTAATTTTAAAATTACTCACATGCATATGAGTGATGTACTATAACCTGCTTAAATACAATAATAATATTTCAAACTCCTTCACTCTAGGAAACGAATAGCAAATATACAAACATATGAAGTTCTTCAGTATAACCATATGGGGAAAGTTTAATTTTACAGAACTAAAGATTTCATTTACTTACATTTATTGAGTGCCTATTGTGTGGAAAGCAAACACCTCAGACAAATCCAAACAGGTGCCATCATCATGGATTGTTTATAAAGCCAAAGGTAGTACCTCCTACATATCTCCTGAGTGTTCATAATGCAGCCATAAAGACCCTATGGTCAGTTTAATAGTGTCTATGAAAAGACATCTCATGCTCGATGCATCAAAGCTGAATCCCTACATACAGGCAATGGAAAGACAAAAGTACATGAAGGTGATGGTGACGACAATGGGGTAGTCAGCATAGGAGACAATAAGAAGTGAGTGCTGTCTGTGTGTCATGACCTAGGGCTGTAAGTAGAGAGATCCAGGTAACCATAGAGGGAATCTGGCAAATCCCTACCCTACCATGTAGGACCAAGTGACTCTCTGAACAAAGGCTTTGTGTTAGACAATATACAGGAAAGCTCAAGCAGCTCCTGGATCCTCTCAAATAAAGCCCATGAGGTGACTGACAGAACCATCTTCATGAATGGCTGGAGAGGAAGGCATATGCTCTGCACATCTCCAGTCATAGCTGCAACCATGAGCACGAAATGTTTGCAGAATAAGTGGTTAGAAACTCCATCATTACCCTGATACAGGATTCTGGGACCAGAAGAATCAATCTTCAACGGAATTTGGAAAATAAGGGTGGGTGGATATCTTAAAAAACACTCTCCAGAGGAACCGTGACTTTAGTCTCTTTGCTGAGGGCTGACTCTATGACCAACATGATGGTAGTAATTCGGAAGGCAGGGTCTGGACACTCACTGTGTGGCAGGGAACAAGCCATTTCAACAATAGATTACTGCAATGTACTTGGCCAGTGCAGCCCTTACTGTTACCATGAGTTAAGGCCAATTCACTTGAGTTATAAAAATAAAAAAAAAAAAATTAACAACAATAGTAATGAACCTTTGATACACATGCTGGCTTCGCCAGAGAGACCCACGCAGAATATGGAACTGGGGGCCAACATGCAGATTTGCGGCACTGCCCAGGGGACTCTGGAGTCCAAGAAGCAATGAATGCATTAAGTGAATCCATAACTACAGTTCTCTCATGTGTGACAGATATAATATCCCTCATTTTACTTCCCTGTTTTGGGATATCATGTGTGAATGAGCACAATGGAACAGAAAAAAAAAGGCCTTATACAAACCTAGCAGGGACTGCAGCTTTTTATGGGCTCTGGTTTCCCTTGTGGAGAAGAGGGCACATACAGTGGTGACCTCTGGGTATGTCATGCCAAGAATACAACATGAAGCTTCTCTCTGCTTATCTAAGGGCAGGTCACATGTCATGAAAACCTGTCCCCATCACTGCAAGTATTTTCATGCATCCACCAAATCTCTAATCAATCAGTGTAACATGGTTTAATTCCTAGACAGACTGAGAATTATTCCATTGTAGTGTACTACTGGCTTGATTAGGAAATACAGGTATAGTCAGACTTCAGAGAACCAAATAACCCTATTAAAGATGGGGTACAGAGCTAAACAAAGAATTTTCAAATGAGGAATATCAAATGGCTGAGAAGCACCCAAAGAAATGTTCAACATCCTTAGTCATCAGGGAAATGTAAATCAAAACAACCCTGAGATTTCACCTCACATCAGTCAGAATGGCTAAGATCAAAAACTCAGGAGACAGCAGGTGCTGGTGAGGATGTGGAGAAAGAGGAACACTCCTCTCCACTGCTAGTGGGATTGCAAGCTGGTATAATCACTCTGGAAATTAGTTTGGCAGTTCCTCAGAAAATTGGGCATAGTACTACCAGAGAACCCTGTTATACCACTCCTGGGCATATACTCAAAGGATTCTCCAGCATGTAATAAGGACACATGCTCCACTATGTTCATAGCAGCCTTATTTATATAGCCAGAAGCTGGAAAGAACCCAGATGACCCTCAACAGAGGAATGGATACAGAAAATGTGATACATTTACACAATAGAATACTACTCAGCTATTAAAAGCAATGAATTCATGAAATTTTTAGGCAAATGGATGGAACTAAAAAATATAATCCTGAGTAAGGCAACCCAATCACAGAAGAACACACATGGTATGTACTCACTGATAAGTGGATATTAGCCCAGAAGTATGGGCTAATAATACCCTAGATACAACTCATAGACCAAACAAGATCAAAGTGTGGATACTTTGGTCTTTCTTAGAAGGGGGAACAAAATACCCATGGGAGGAAATACAGAGCCAAAGTGTGAAGCAGAAACTGAGGGAAAGGCCATCCAGAAACTGCCCCACCTAGGGATTCATCCCATATACAGTTACAAAACCCAGATACTATTGTGGATGCCAACAAGTGCTTGCTGACAGGAGCCTGATATCGCTGTCACCTGGGAGGCTCTGTCAGTGCATGGCAAATACAGAGGGGGACACTCTCAACCACTGATCTGAGCTCAGGGTCCCCAACTGAGGAGGTAGAGAAAGGACCCAAGGAACTGAAGGGGTTTGCAGTGCCATAGGAGGAAAAACAATATGAACCACCCAGTACCCTCAGAGCTCCCAGGGACTAAACCACCAACTAAAGAGTACACATGGAGGGACCCATGGCTCCAGATGCATATGCAGCATAGGAGGCCTTGTTGGACATCAAAGGGAGGAGAGGCCCTTGGTCCTGAGAAGGCTGGGTGTCCCAGTATAGGGGAATGCCAGGACAGGGAAGTGGGAGTGGGTGGATTGGCCAGTAGGGGAAGGGGGGATGGGTCAGAGGTTTTTCTGGGTGGAAACCAGGAATGGGAACAACATTTGAAATGTAAATAAAGAACATATCTAATTAAAAAAAAGGGAATACAGGTATTTGAGACAAGAATCTATTGCCAAGGGTTCTTGACTCCAAGCAGGTTTCCTCTGCCTCAGCTTATCCCTCTGCAAAATGAGATCAATAACACCAACGATGGTATGAATGTTCTAGGAGCCATGTAACATATGCAGATTACTTAATATTTATAAACCTTGGAAATCTCTTTATGTGTAGAGCTGTTTAAGTATAAATTATTATTAAAATTATTAGCCTTGAGAATCATAATTACTGCTTCATTATTTTTCTCATTATGCTCATCCTGTGGGGGTTTTTCTGTAAATACTCCAAATGAGCTATTGCCTTTATTGTATCGCCAATTTAATATTTGCTCGAAAGCTTTAAAGACACAAAGCATGACATAAATTTGTAAGATCTAAGGTGGGACAAAAAAAAAACCAAAAACAAAAAAACACCCATAATTTCCTTTCCCTTGCTAGAAGAAGTAGGAAAACATTCCTGGGAGGATGATGGTGTCTTAAACAGGATTACTAGGGCTTCGAGAACAGGCTTGTCTCTCCTGGGTAAGGGTTAACTGGGACACCAAGCTCTCCCACTGCAATATGGCCAGTTACCAGAAGGAGTCATAGCTCATATGTAAGTACGTACTCTTTCCACTGCTACCCTCCTCCAGACTTCCTCAGTGTGCCTCAGACTGTACGAAGAGGCACAGAAAGATGATGGAATCTTTAACTCACACAATGGTAAATCTAGAATAACAAGATGTATGTATCCCTGGTTATATATACACTTACTGTCTGTCAGGTGTTTTCTAAAGAGGGTAAATGCAGGATCTCATTTGATCCTTATTCCAACTCAAGGAAATAATCAATGCAATCATTAATGATAATTCAGAGATACAGCAAACAGCATAATGTTGGGCTGTCAGGAGTATGTTAGACCAGGTTTCAACTGTAGAGCATAACTCGTGGTCATTATCACTTCCAGAATCCATTCCTCCTATAGTCTTCCCTGGGACCTAAGGCTGGAGGATCTATAGCAACAAACAACCCTGTATGTAAGTGGTTTAAAATTTGGTAGCTTCTTGCTCCCTTATGCTCAAGTTCAGCAAGTATCATTGAGTCCTCCGCTCCCTGCTGACTCCCTCCACGGATTAGACTCCAGGGAAGACATCCTGCTATCACAGAATAGGGAAGAAAAACTGCACAGCAACTTATCATAGGTATGTTGGCATCAGGTCACTTCAGATCATAAGTCATTGGCGACAGTTATTTACATGTTCCCACCAGACTTGGCAAAGAAGGTCAATTCAACCATATGTGTGTCCAGGAGACAGCAGCCCCAGGTGAGCCAGGAAACCAGTGACTCTCATGATGCATGGTGTATCTCTAGCCCTAGTCTTCAGACTCAAGGCAATGAAATGCTTCTAGAAAGGTCACATGACACACCCCACATCATGAAGTAAGCTACTAGGAGGCAGAGAAGGCACCAGAACTCAGATTTCCACTGTGCATTAAACTTCCCAAACAATATATCCCAGAAGAGAGCCTACCTGATGCTCAAGCATAAAAAGCCGAGTTGGCCCCACTGTTACTTGACTGAAGGGCAGGAGGAGAGTCTTCCTAGGTACATTCTCACTTAGAAAGCACTAGACACATTCCCAAGCATTGGCTCCGCTAACATCGCTATCACCTCGACTGCCATGTGAACCAGAAAGCAGTGAAGGGTCTGATGAGTCAATGCATCTGACTCCAGTCGTAATGGCTGAGCAGGCTACACTGAGCTGCGATGGATCCCAAGGGTTCCTTCAGGGGCATCATGAATCCACATCAGATCACCAGCTATGGAAAGGAAGCTCAGATCTCATCCTGACACCTGGTATGTCAGTTAGGATAAGCATGGCAATGGTTCTGCTTCGGGCAAAATGCCACACAGGGAGAACAAACCCTAACCAAATGTCACTATTTACAGAAACTCTTCCCTAATGCCCATCAGGGCGTGATTTCTCCCTCAGACCATGAAACATTTGTAAAAACCTTTCATGTTTATATGCAGAGACAACCACCCCACCCTCCTTTGTTCTTAATTCCAATGCCACTGATTTAAAAAAAAATACAAAACAGTATGCCTAACAGCTGTGTGCACATAAGTCCACCTGTTGTAAGACTCTCATCATTTGGTAGAATGTCACATCTTTGATGTTATTGTGAAATCTCGCAAGGAGGGGCTAGAAGTGACCTTATGTGTAATAATTACTGAACCAGTAGTGTGTGCCAGGCACTATAATGGGCACTAGGCAGAAGCAATCTCTATCTTTAAGGAGTCTACAGTTCCAACAACTACAATGGAGTGCAAACTGATCGTTAAGATGAGACATTGTCCGTTAAGGAAACAGGGACTGTAGGCACTCATGGAAGAGGGAGGAGCTTGAATGGTGAGAAGGGAGGTTAATGGAGTCCGCAATATTTAAAATAAGAGATGCGCAATGCTTTACTTCAGGAGACAATGAGATGAGGCTGTTAGAGGGGTGGGCCAAGTTTACAAAGTGGAAAATGATTGAATTTTATGTATTCCCTTTACAAAGATGCTTGTGATTATTCCAGCAACACGATAGAATAAAATTATTATTCATGTTTACAAATAAGTCAGAGATAAACTGATTTTCTTGATTGCTCCACCACATGACTTTGAGGTGACACAGACTTTGAGTGCCCACACAGGAATATGTTTGTTGATGATTCCACCAGAGATTCCAGGATTATGATACTCAATTAACTAAATCTGCAGACTTTCTTAGAGAACCAATAATCAATAAGACCTTATGTTTGTGTTATATTTTATAGTTTTCTCATCTCACTGTTGCATAGGAAACTATCATGTCATAAATCAATAGGCTAGATAGCACCCCACCTCCTGTCTCAGTCTTGGTCTTTCTCCCTCCCCACCCCCTCTTTCTTCCTCTCTCATTTTTTTACGGTTTTCCTAATTATTATCGAATTGACTGATATGGCAGGCACAATATTTATTTTATTTATCACAAAGCATCCAGGCGATGTCTGTGCTGGAAAGACACACACTACACAACCTTGTGGCTACCTTAAAAGTGAAACTTCAGTCAAAGATTCTAAATTGTGTTTCAGAAAAGCTAATTAACAAGGAAATGTTGCTTTCCTTTTCAGAAATCTAACTCTAGAGGCTGGGAAGATGGCTCTGTCAGTAAAGTATTTGCTGCTCAAACATGAGGACCCCAGTTCCCACTGAAAGGGTCTTGCACAGTGGGATACCTCTTTAACTTCAGAGAGATGAGTGGATCCCCACAGTTCATTGGTTAGCCAATCAATGTAATTGATGAGGTCTGGGTTCAATGAGAGAGCCTGTTTCAAAAACTAACGTGAGAAATTATAGAGGAAAGCACGTGACATTGGTCTCTGGCCTCTCACTCTCAAACATGTGTGTACAACACACACACACACACACACTGAGAGAGAGAGAGAGAGAGAGAGAGAGAGAGAGAGAGAGAGAGAGAGAGAGAGAGAGAGAATAACTGTAATAGACATTTTCATTGGATTTGGAGAAATTGATAATTGTATATAAAAGAAGTTCTGGACCTCACACATATTAGTAACAAATCTGTGCCGATATACAACCACTATCAAAGCACGACACGGAACATAATTCAAAACTATAAAACAACCTAGATCATGACATGATAGGCTGTGGATTACCTTTCCATAGAAATGTGTTTGAGATATGCTTTGGAATAGTTCTGTGCATGAATCTATATTGGCCAGTTAATTCTTGATTAACATCTTAAGAATTTGTTATTTGAATCAAAAGATTTCCTTGAGAAATATGAGCATTATTTCAGCATTTTATTTGCTTTAAAGTAAACACATACTGGATAAAAACAAAACATTTTTGTTGTTGAAAACTGAGTTCATGAGTATGCCGTCAATGAATGTTTGTGTTGGTCTGATTTCTCTTCACTATGACACACACAACACAAGGCTCAGAGTTTCATGAAGGAGTGGCTTTGTGGTGACAGTGGCTTTGTGACAACTCTTTAGACACTGGGCAAGGCCAGGAAGCATAATTTTGATAGGAACTACATGTAGGTATAACAGGCCTGCTCCTAATGAGTGTCAGCTAGGATCCACTTCCCAAAACACTGGCACTGGCTGGGGAAGAAATGCTCAGAAAATGAGCCTACAGGAGACATTTCAGATTCAGACCATACTAGTACTGAGTAATTCATGTAACTGACAGGTCAAAGGTAGTCTTACTGTAACATTCAAACTTTCTAAATTAACAACTTTGGCAGTAGATATGCCCTGAAAAGTATTTTCCATCAGTTGCCAAAGGGTCACCAAATGCCTCTTGGTGACCTTGTCATAGCTTATATTACTGTATTATTTAGTTTGTGCTAAATCATATTCAAAGACTTGGAATTAAGGGACAAGGTGATAAATACCAGACTGCATTAAACAAAAGGTGTGAGGGCCCTGGTAGCTGTTCCTCAGTAATGGTGGCCTCTGCTCAGAGGAGAGCTGGCATTGCCCCATAGTTCTTAAGAAGGTAAGCTGCAGTCCCAAGCAATGGCAACAAGGAGGCAATGAGGGATCAGGAAGACTGTATTCATGGGATACAGGTATGTAGAATGCCCCCTCCCCCACTTTGCCATCTGGGGAGGTGGAAGAACTAAATACCTCCAAATGCACTGCACTGAACAACAACAGCTTACAAGTGGGTGTCTGGGACCTTGCCCTCTGTTGGGAGACTGTGCTCCAACTGTGCCAGTCTTAGTGTACATCATACATAGTGAATGCAGAAGATTCGCAGAAATCAAGTTGAGGACTCTCTTGATGTTCACCGTGAAAATGAAAAGCCCAAACCCTCTTTGAGGCTTGATGGTTTCACTCCTATCCTCCAGCTTGGCACAAACTGTCCAATGGCACAGGAACCCAATCAGAGGGCACAAGAAAACTGCTAATCTCCAGCATTTCTCTGTAATCTGTGAAGAAGAATTCAGTACTGAACTTGTATCCAGGATACAGGATAGAGGATACAATTTTTTTCCTACACGAAGAGGGAATGAGTCAACCAAGCATTGTAACATGACTTAAATTCACAGGTAAGTATTGAACGGTAACTGTCCTTCTACCTGGCATTAAACCTTTGCACCTCAATTTCAAAAAGATATAATAGCACAGGGAAGGTGTCTATACCACTGCTCCCCTCTGATGGTACAAAGGCCTTTTGTGAGATGTATTTGCTTTCTTTAGGTTACTTTAACATTGTCAAATGGCACTAAGGCAGGCAAAGAGCATGGAGACTGTTGCCCTCTGCTCCTGACTTCCACAGCTCAGGTCAGCCTCACCTCCTATTTTTCTCAGCTGTCCTTCCACACTGGAATGAACAGAGCTGGGATTCTAACAGCATCTAGTGTCTAATTTCTATCGGTCCCATTACAACCGAGAGCCAGGTAGTTCAGGCTGTCTAATGTGAGACATTCTAAAGTTCTCCCTGCCTCGTGATTGATCAACAAAATGGACTCTTAAAAGTGACCCCCACAAGAAGGGGGGTGTACCTCTTTGCACAGTTGAACACTGGCAGCATCTTTTACTAGCACTATCCTACCCAGGGAAAGGGTAAATAAAGATAAGAAATGCTCAATTTTCTGCTTAAAGGGGTCATCTTGTTTCACAATTTTATGTAAGTTGCTATTCCTAAAGTTTTATCATTTGCCAACAAATCTTCTACCTGTGTAGCAGCCCTCATGAGGGATTTAAAATGGTCACCATGAAAATTCTGGGCATCTACTATTTTTATAACAAACTTGATTGTCACCTATGGTATTTCAACGATCACTCCTCATATAGACATCACACTGGAAATGAGATGCAGGGCCTGCTTTCCATGGAGCATTATGCAGAGGCACTCTGACTAATAAATCTTTGTAGCTAATGCATTCCAGATGGAAGCCATGTCTCACAGATTTAACCTTCCTAAACCCTTCCAAAACTTCCTCCCATCAAAGGCTCTCTGGATGAGATATGTTTGATTGAAATGGGATCATCAATACATGACAACTATGCAACAGTACGAATGATTACTGCCCTCAGGAAAACTGCCATCTTCCTTCCCACAAAGACCAAGTTTTGGACCAGTCGGGAGAAGATGGAGCCTCGGTGCCTTACCAGGCCTTTCCTTGCTCTAGTAATGGTGACGGGCTCTTTCCTTGTGTTCCCATCACCATTAGAAGCTACACAGAGAACAGCCATCACTTTTACACATACATGACAGAGGCTGCTGCAAAGGAGGATCAAGTCTCTTCCAGGAGTCACTAATTAGCATCCTGTTAAATCAAATCGTGTCACCATGTTTAGTGGCCAACATCATTAGTTTATGTCAGACAGACATGGTAACACATTGAAACACCTACGTGTTGACACTTAAGGAGACAGTCATGTGCAGTGGTGAGGCAGTGTGAGACAAGGGAGCACTGCACCTATAACATTCAAAAGTGCTGCAAATCACCCTGTAGTTGGTAAAGGTTATAGTAGCTGGCTTTTCCTTCTGAAAATTCCTCAAAGATAGCTCAACTTACATTTGACACATGGTTTTACCTGTTCTTGGATTGAATCCTTTCAACAGAGAGTACTCTGTGCAGCTAAAGGCCCAGAGAATCACAATGAAAGGTTTTAAACTTACACTTCTACCCATCCTTAAAATCGTTTAAACTTAGAAGATGACTTGGAGTATAATTTCATTCATTCAGACTAGTCAGACAAAAGTAGAATATTTTAGTGAAATGTAAATGTTTTGTAACATAAACAATTGTGTTTCTTTTTGTTTGTTTATTTGCAATGTCTGCAAATTCAGTCACTGGAATTTACGTCTATCAAGCATAATGGTATGCCTTTATGTGGAACAATTTGTGTAGCAGCCTCTAGACAGAGCAGATTCTCATGCTGCTACACACATGTGAAATGCTTGTGACTGTAAATGTTGATGGCTCCATGCCCAGAGGAAGCAGTGCAAGGTGTAATTCACCCTCATCTTGCTCTATCTCCTGTTAAACACAGTTGAGATCAGGTCACTTCCTTTCCCTACCTGCAGAAGGTAACTGAGCTCCAGTTCTGTGGATCCAGTCAGCAGGCATCACAATTTAATCACGTACCTACCCAAGCTATACATTTGTTCTGTGGTTTCTGACTCAGTTGGTTCTGAAGAGGGACTAGAGTCTAGTTAACAACTGAGAAGCATTCCCCAACTCCTTGGCTGGTTTCCCAAATCTCCCATAGAGAACAAGACTGCAGCCCAGCTTTCAAATAGCATGATTCTACTGAATACCTGCCTACTATCACCTCCAAACAAAAGACCCAACATTAGCAGCAAGAACCAATGCGCTATCTTTACCCAAACCTCATGTTACCTCAGTGTGATCTCAAGCACAGAAGAGCAGTACACTCTAGGCTCCCGCAGCCTGTGCTATGGGCACAGCACTCCCAACCTGGTTTAGCTACACAAAGTGACCGAGTTATCCTCTAATCGTTGAAATTAAGGTAAGTGCTTCATATTTCCTTTTTGCATATATAAATATTTTAGCTAATCATTTTCCTTGTTTTCCAACTGCAGTGAAGATATCTATAGCTTAAAAATAAATTTCATAAAGATAATTTGATATCACATATTTACCAACTGTGTATGGAAGGGGTGATATGAAAGAATGTGTTTGCTACAACTGAGTGTAAAATGTCAGTGAAAATGGGTGAAAATGTCAGTCAATTACAAATGGAAAGGAATGAATTTTCCAGATATCCAGGCTAAAAGATGCAACTCTAAGAACATGGAAGTCAGTTTCTAGTGCCCACGACCACCAGGGGAGGCATATTTAATCACTGGAGGGCCACAGTTAATCACTGGAGGGCCACAGTTTTTCTGAAGCTCTAAAATCTGAAGAGTATTTTCCATGTCAGGGGCATGATTTTGTTATCCTAACATGTTTTCAAAAGTAGGGCAACACAGATAGGCAAAGATCCTCCTGGCTGGGGTCGAATTATGCTCACGTTTGCCCTATAAAAGAGCTTTGACACAGTCAGATTGCTGGCCCTAGTTTTCTCCCTTTTGTTTTCGAAGTCCTTGGACAACAAACCTGGACTCCAATCTTCGGAGCAGCAGTAATCGTGGTCAGCTAAAGGCATTTATTCTAGTTTCTCTACTCACACAAGTTTAAAGTCTTCTAGATAGGACATGGCAAAGACTGAGACGACAGAAAACCCCTCGGAGCCCTTTCCAAACCAGAGGACAAGCCTGGCTCCTGAGTGACACGTGGAGAAACAACCTGAAATCATAGAGTGTAATTATCTCCTTTATGCTCTGGCTCTAAAATTCTTAAGAGCCCCTGCTCAAATGTCCTCCTCGCTTTGATCTACAGTTATAAGCTTACATTAAAACTCAATCACACCAGGGAATGTCATTTGCCAGCTTTCAGGCAGGTCTTTACAATGGACTCCTGGCTGAGAGCAGCACGGACAGGATCAAGCCCTCTTCACCTCTGTCAGCAGCAGGGGCTTGCTGAGGCCAGCACACCTGGCTGAGGGACCCTCATAGGGGAGCCTGCTTAGCTCCAAATGAACTCAGGCTGCAGGCATGCGCAATCCAAGCCATGAATGCCCAGGATCCGTTCAGTTAGTTTGTACCTGCTAGAAAGTCACTCTGGATGCCAGCCTATAGCCTCCATATTCATGTGTACCCATACATACAAAAAATGGACTCTTAAATGCTATTGCTCCAATCATAACACGTCAAAACACACAGATTTCAACAATAATATCCACATATACCTTTTCTTTATTAACCGATCAAAACCCAAATACCAGAAGTAGAAAGAGAGGATGAGGTTGGAGTACACATGTACATAAGACTGTCTGAAAGAGCCATCAGGTGCATTGTGTGCGGACTCCCTCATCAAGCAGCCTTTCTAAACTATTTCCTCAAAGAGTTTGTTGATAGAAAGGATTTGTCTACTTTTTTAAATATTAGATGAGAAATTCTGTTTTTTTTTTAAAGAAATATCTACTCCTATTACGTTCATTAATGAATCCAATTGCTTCTGTGATTATGACCGAAGTGTAAAAAAAGGGGAGAGGCAGTATTTTTGTTACCTAAAAATCCAACCAATGCCTCCTATGGAACCGGGAAGTGAGCAGTTTCAAACCGTACGACTGCCAGCCCATCTGAGTCTGCTCCAGGAACAGGTGCCCCATGGGCCTTTGCGAGCCTGTCTGAGTGCACTTGTTCACAAGAACATTTAAAATTAAACGAACACTGATTCTGGCTTCAGCTGTGGTCAAGTCCTGGCCTAAGAGAGTATCGGCATTAATATGGCAAGATGAAAGGCTTTTATTGAAACTTTTCTTTTAATAACAGATGTTAATCTCGTTATGAAATTAATGCAGATACTATCACTGTTAACAGACTGCAGCCACACACAGCAGCTGATGTGGAAGTTTAAGTTGGCCTGTGGCCATGAATCAGATTGTGTGCATATTTACGTAACAGTGCTTCCTATGGAAGGAAGGGTTTAGTCAAAAGAGAGCATCAGTGGAGGATATCTTTTGTTCTTAATCTGTTTTCCCTCCCCCTCTCCCTCAATTCCTTCTCCCACTTCTTTCTCTCTTTTTTCTCCCTTCCTTTCTTATTTTGTGCTGACCATTAAACCAAGAACCACATGTAAACAGTCTACCACTGAGCTATAACCCTGCATGCTATCTATCCAACCACACATCCATCCATCCTCCCATCAATCCATCCATCCATCCATCCATCCATCCATCCATCCATCCATCCATCCATCCATCCATCCATTTATCTATCAACAGGGTCTAATAAAGTTGTCCTTAAATTCACTCTGTAGTTCAGGAAGGCCTTGAACTTCTGATCCTCCTGCCTCAACACTGCCCCCAACCTAAACACACATCCACACACAGCTGGCTTATAAGAATCTGTCCAATCTTCTCATTATTGTTCAACTTCTCTTTCTATACAGTCACCTGATACACATGAATAGCAAGCTGGCCTGGGTAAATATCCTATGCAAATGCTATAATGCTTCTAAATCTGCAATTAAAAAGTGAAAAGAGAGCAGTTGGCCACGCTCATTTCTTAATTTGTGGCACATTCCACAGGAGAGAAGCCATCACTGGTACTTGAATTCTGGGTCAAAAAGTTATGGGTTTTGCTTTGCAAGTAATCTGTTATTGTTGATTTGGATTCGTTTGTCTCTTCTTTAGAGGAGATCAGACGTTTAGCCCGTGCTGACCTTCAGCTTGAAAGTCTCATGCCTCAGCCTCCCTAGCAACTGAGAATACCTGTGCAACAGCCTTTCATGGAGGGGAGAAGCCCACATTCCAGAAACTATAGGCAGATAATGGGAGCTGGTAAAGATATTTAATTCAGTGGTAGAGACACTGGTAAGGTAGGTACTCAAGCTCCTGTAAATAATTCTTTACTCAGGACTTTGGAACCATAATGAAACTCATTGGGTCATTAAAAATAAATAGAAAGGAAGGAAGGAAGGACAAGACGACCATGAAACTAGAAGAGGGAGCAGACAGAAAGAGGAAAGGGGTTCAGTGGAGTGGAAGGAGAACATGAGCGGTAACAGGGATGAATACAGTCAAAATACATGATATGTACATATGAAAGCACCATAATAAAATCCATTATTGTGTAGAACCAACCCATCCATATTAATAATAAATACATGAAAAGATCTGACTGTGGTGGTACACACCTTAATCCCAACACTGGGGAGACTGAGGCACGGGGCTCTCAAGCTTAAGGTCAGCATGGGGTACATATTTGATCTTATATAAAAGAATCGATCAAGAATCCAGATTAAATACTAATAAATTATTGACAACAAAGCAACCGACAAGCTCCTGTTTCGATATATAGCAAAGGTCTGGAGATATCACTGGTTGAACACTGAAAATGGGCGGGCCATTTTAGGGTGTGGTATTATCTCATCTGCAGTACTAGCGTGTAGTAGTTCTACAAGAGACAACAGACACCACCAAAGCCATGTGGTCAAGAAAGGAAAGAACTTAGATTTGAATACTGCCCAGAAGCCTGGAGCTGGAAAGTTTACTTTCTTCTCCACTTAAATGTGAAGGACATCATAAGGGGAGGTAGGTAGCTGGTACTCACAGCAAGTAAGGAGACATGATTCTGACACACTGCTTGCTCCAGTAATTTTCTCTCTACTCCACAAACAGTTATCAATCAGGTAAACTTTATTTGCCTGAGACTGGACAATGTATTGGAAATTCAAAGATAAAACAGTCTTGGCTCTCAATTAGCTCGGAGCATGATTCAATGACAGTGCGGTTATTTTCAGCTCATAGTGAAAAAGATTTAATATTATTGCAAGCAAAGAGGAATTATGATAACTACATTCCTATAGGAGCAAAAGATATTTCTCTCCTATAAAAAGAAACAAATTTGACTTTGAAACAGATCGGCAATACGGTAAACACATTGTAGTTAAGATGACCATCTAAGACTATTTAACTTTGTGTAGTATTTATAAACAATAGAAGGAAACAGTGGAAGAAAACCAGTGGCAACTAAAATATGTTGAACAGTTCTCCAATTTTACAAATTAAGAATTAGGAAAACATCAAAAATATAATTTCATGTCTACCTCTAGGAGATTGTACAATTCAGATGAAAGCCAGTTGACAGTGAAGAAACAGACTACAGAAAATGAACTAAAATCTGGGAACACTACGGATGGAGACTTGGCTCAGTCAGTTGAGTGCCTGCTGGGCAAGCCTGGAGGCTGAGTCCACTGCCGACATCTACATAAAAAAGCTATTCACAGAAACGTTTGCTTGCCATTCCAGCACTGGGCTGTGGAGACAGGAGGCTCCCTGGGCCTTACTTGCCTGACATTCTAGCTTAATTGGTGAGCACTGGGCTCAATGAGAGACTCAGCCTCAAAAATAACATGAAGTGTAACCAAAGACCATACTTAATGCCAGCCTATAGCCTCCATACTCATGTGTACCCATACATACAAAAAATGTACACACACACACACACACACACACACACATACACACATACACAGAGAACTTAATTATTCTAAATATCTAGACTAAGAATTTTTCCTGGATCTAACTCACTTTACAAATATATAGGACACACACACACACACACACACACACACACACATACACACACATAATTTGGGAGACAACACACTAAGGGGCTTTTTATTTCCAGATATTAGGATTAGGGTCACGTTCTGGTATGTTTTCTCTAGTCTAAGTTTTGTGTGAAGAACACAGATTGGTGTAATCATGTAAGCATTTTTGTCTGACTAAGCAATGTTCTTATAAGATGGCTGCAGAGTTATCAACAGAGCCACCACCAGCCACACACCAGGTCTTCATCCTGCTGCAAACCTGAGGAATGCCGTGTTAGATGCGTTAGCACCAGCAATCTACATGTGGCGTGAAGAACAGTGTCTCAGAAGAAAGGAGCAGCCCGCTGTCCTTTACATGAAACCACAAGCACTGCCTTGTGGGGTGGGGTGGGGGTACGGGATGAGAGCCTATTCTGAAGACGCCATTTCCACAGCTCACACACTGCAGTGTAAGTTTTCTAGAACTTTCTCATTGTACTCAACGCTGTCTGTGCAGTTAATTTAGGCATCAGAAAACTCAGTTGTTAATTTTCTGACTTGCCTCTGGACTCTTAAATGCTATTGCTCCAATCATAACACGTCGAAACACTTACACAGATTTCAACAATAATATCCACAGCTGGGAATAAATCAAAGCAGTTTCATCACTGATTAAGTGCTATTGAAATATAGCGACAAGACAACATGAAGCAAAGGACAGATTTCAGTTGGGAAGATTAAGACAGAGCCTGGGGGAGGGAAGAGGGTAATCCAAACAAAGTCTATGTGACATTTAAAAAATATAATTCAGAGTCAGAACTCAGATTGCATTTTTTTCGAAATGTAAATTCTGTTTCCTCTGCATGAATGTGTCTATGTATTTATGCTATAGAGGAGTCCAGCTATATAAGATAAATGTAGGCACAGCTGCTTTTCCAGCTAAAATGCTTTCATCCTAAGACAGGTGGTCAGAAAACATTTTCTGTCAAGACCCAGGGAATAAATATTTTAGGCATTGCAGGCCATACATTTCCTGTTGCAGCCACTCACTGTGCAGCTTGAAAGCAGCCATGACAATACATAAATTAATGGGTGTGGCTAGATGCCAATAAAAATGAATTTATAAAAAACGGCAGAGGGCTGGATTTAGCACCTGGGATAAAGTGTGCTGATGTCGGCAGTAACAGTCAAGTTAACATAGGAAATATTCCTAAACGTGAGCAAAGGTCTATAGATGCTACACAGTCATCCAAAGACTCAGTCTTACTCTTGGGATAAGCTGAACCCGGCCAGTTCTCCACAGATTCTCTCCTGTGCCAGAAAACCACCTCTGCTCAGACCTCCATGCCAGGGAAGGGTTAGCTCGCCCAGGGCACCTAAGAATTCCCCTTTTCAATTTCGTTTCCCTTGCTCCTACAAGTTTTACACGTTCTTTCATTTATATTGCTAATTATTTGGGCCACAAATAAGTCAGGGTTTCTGCTCTCAAATCAGCTCATCACAGGCTTCTCTGGGGCTGCTGGCATCTGGTGCTGGCAGGTTTTGGCCTACTCACTTCCGAGGCTGGGCCAGCCATGCTAGGCCAGCTGCTTCGATGCTGCTAGCGTTTCCAGCTACATCTGTGCAAAGGTTTGAAGGTAGGACAGGAGCTCAACTCTGGTTCCTGTCTCCAGGCATTGTTGACATTTTCATCATGGATATGGATCCGATGATGGTGGAGGGACAGTCCTCATTAAGACTGCAGATCACCAGTCTTGGTGTGGATGGATTCCTCCTTGCCATATATTCTCATCATTTTAAATGATCTTGTCACACAGGATCATTAGCAGCTAGAAACTTTATTCAGTTCAAAGAGATGACAGCAGCACCATGCACCCAGAATGATGCGTGGCAGCACAGGATATGGGCTCAACACCCGATGGAGTTCTCACCATCCTCTCACATGGCCCTGTGAGTGTCACAGTTGCCATACCACATCTCAGTTGTCCTCTTCAAGGTGCCATTCATTTCAACCCTCCCTAGGGTGGCCACACTTTCTTTTTAGATTAGCTACTTCCATAGGATTCACAGGTTTCAGGCTCTCTGCTCTTAAAACTTGGGGTCCGTGGATGATGCTCACCAAAGCTCATGTTTCTCAGAGCAGACAGCACTCACCCGTGCAACCAGTATTCACACCTGACTCTCTAAACCCACATAGTCTCAAAGCCAAACCACAGCCTTCTGACCGACAGAGTCTAGCAATATGTCAAGTTCTTTTTATCTCCCCAGTTAAGCTAATCATCTCACTGCTACCCTCTAATTCTGCCAGCCTCCTACATGACTCAGATTTGTCTTTATCAGTGTCTCCTCATGTGTTCTGTCCAGATGTGCTGGTGACAGACTGCTTTCCCATCCCTGGTTTAACCATTCAGCCCCCATTTCTGTCCCTCTGCTGTCTAACATGCTAGCTGAGTTCATCTTTGCTATGGTGTTTCTTGGGGCTCAAGCCCTCACTAATTTCTCTTTCCTCCAAAGTGTTCATTCTACCTCTCATCTCCAAAGTTCTTTTATATGTAATTATGGTTCTAAACTGAAGGGGGAAAAATCACCACCTAAATAAAATTTTCAAATATCTTAGTATACTTAATAAGTTGTAGTAAGCTTATGCTATGCTAATGATTTTCTTAATACTGCCTATAACACACACACACATACACACACACACACACACACACACATTCATTACCACCACTATAAAGATCTCAACTTCACCCAAATTACACATGAGCTCTCAGCAGACTGAGTCCTTTTAGTGCCTCTGTACCATTGTCTCTTTCTTACATTTAGAAATCTCTTGCTCTTGTGACATTTTATCTACCCATCAAATTTAGCTTAAGAGTTCCCTTCTCTACAGACTTTCTTAGTCTCTGCCTTAATTTGGATCCTCACTGTCCTCTGTATTTGTCATCGTGATAGCTCTGAGAGATTAAACCATTATTGTAGAGATCTGGTGTTTTCTAGCAGACCACCAGTTCCTTTAAAAAGGAAAACTGCTTTGTTTCTCTCTATCATATAATTCACAATAGCATCTGGTAGATACCACTATTTAGTAAACATTTATAAGATGCATTGCCCAGTGAAGGGCTACTTAAAATTGCAGTGCTATAAGTTAATGAGCTTACTATATGCCTCCAACATAGTATTTTCCTTTGTCAACATAACATTAGAGATTATTAGGTAACATGGAAAACATTAGCATCTGAGTTCTTTCAGCATTGGTCAGATCAAAAATAAGCCTATAAATTTTGCGCTCAGCAACTAAGATTATGTAAAACATAAAGAGAATTTATGGAAAAATCACGAAGATTTTATAAAATTAGTCCTTTAAAATAAGCAATAAGTTAAGATTATAGATTGAAGACAAATAAGATCAAATGTGATCTAATAGAAACTACTGAGCCCAATCAAGAATTTTCTGTTCAAACTGGTAACAACCTCCAACTCCCACCCCAGGGAAGAATGAGAGAAAACTCTTGAGTGAAGAAAATGTGGGTTTGAGGAATGTCTGTGCATCCTCTAGTTTATTAGAAAGGATGAAGCATTTCTAGAGAAGATGGAAAAACTAATCCAAGATGAAAGCCGGGGGAAGAAGATTTCAGTGAGGCTGATGCTGAACGAAATGGAACATCAGAAGATTAGAGAGTTGATGCACTCATCAAGGGAAAAGAGAAGGGAAAATTCGACTCCTCTAAAGCCACAAAATGTATACATGGTACTGTCCACTGTGGCTGAATTTGGCTCTTTCCGAGAGTGCAGTATTCCTTGTCCAGGGTTGGAGAGGGTCCCTGTGCAGCACAGACTGTTGAACCAGTTGGTGGCGCTCTAGAGGCTGCGGCAGAGGTGGTCCAGCACGACTGACTATTCAGGACCATTGTTTCTGAAAAGGATATCCATCAAATCTGCAAACTTCTATGCAGTGAATTAAGTGAGAATAAATGGTAGTTACACAAAGTGCTTCAAATTGCTTCTAGAAGCTCTAAGGCTTTGGCACGGAAACTGGAGGTCTTGGGGGAATATTTTCATCTTTGAGGTTATGACTTAGTATGAGGAAAGTAATTGGAAGAGTTGTGCCAACAATTTTTCTTGAATTAAAATTCTTTTCATTGTGTAGTGGAATTAAAATCTCACTGGTCAAGATGCAGAGGCTTTTGTAAAGACCAGGAAGCATGTGTTTGGCAGACCAAGGACACTTGAGAGGATGGAGGCCCAAGGAACATTGAAGAAGACAACAGACAGAAGTGAATTTAAAAAATCCAGGACAGAAGTTTAGCTGTCAATATCCACATCTTTAGGACTTCAGTTACTAATTTGTAAAACTTTGTTAATAAAAACGCAATTAAGTAACATGGAACATGGAACATATAGACATGAACATCATCCCTGGGTCAAAGTGACAGAGGGCACACACTGACTGATGAATCACAGGAGAGAATGGTCCCCTTAGGACCAAAGCTGATGTAAGCAACCCAGAAAGCATAATCTTGGAAGGTTTTTTCAATAAAGAGTGTTGGGTTAAATAAACAGCGACTGAGCTAGAAGATGACTGTGGAGGGGTAGGAAGGAGATCCTTAAAAGCAGACTGTAAGACTGACTAAGGAAGGGCAGCATGCTGAGAAGGGAACTCTAGGATTGGAGTATCTTTGTGGTAATCATTTAGCTGAGAGAAGGGCATCTGATACACCGCTTTACAGACACTTCAACTTTCAGAAAAGAACAGTGAATCATGGTGTGCCAACACTCAAAGAGTTCTCTTAAATCGTCTTTGAACAACATAAAGCAATAAAGCATAAAACCATGTTCCCTTAGAGTTGGAGGATCACAAATACCACCCAGGCTTACAGATGAGGCTCTTGGGTGCAGAGGTACAATTTCAGCATTCCTCCCATGCTCTAGCACCATCCAAGGACTCCCCTTCTGTGTCCTGCCACATTAGATGGAGACATCTTCACAGCGACATTAAAATCTGTTTAGCCACTAATGTGACTGCAGTCCTTATGAAAACACAGATGAAAATGCCTGTTCTTCCTTAAGCCGGTCCCTCTGATATTCGGAGTCCCTCACTTTCCCCTTCAAGTCTATCCTCTTTTCCTGACCTAACAGCCTATGACAATCCGCCACTCTTCATGTGTATCATTTGCAAGCCCCCATGCTTCCCTCTAGAGAAGACAAAGAATACAGATGGGATAGAGGAAAGAACTTACAGAAAAAAATACAATATACCAGAGAGAGGGAGTGGAGTGGGGGGAGAGGCTGGGAGAGACTGGGAGACGGGGAGGGAGATGAGAATGCCAAGAGTGTGGCCTGAGTATTAGGTATACAAATTCAAAATGCATAGTAAGTGGACAGAATAGTAATCCAAGGCTAGAGAGTCTACAATGGAATATTATTTTCAATGCAACTGGGAGATAATAAAAGACGAGGTACTGTGTAATGATTCACATAAGAAAATACAGAAGTAATATACAGATTCAATGCAATCCCCATCAAAATCCCAACTCAATTCTTCATAGAGTTAGAAAGAGCAATTCAAAAATTCATCTGGAATAACAGAAAACCCAGAATAGCTAAAACTATTCTCAAGAGTAAAAGAACCTCTGGGGGAATCAGTATCCCGGACCTCAAGCTGTACTACAGAGCAATAGTGTTAAAAACTGCATGGTATTGGTACAGTGACAGACATGTAGATCAATGGAACAGAATTGAAGACCCAGAAATGAATCCACACTCCTATGGTCACTTGATCTTTGACAAAGGAGGTAAAACCATCCAGTGGAAAAACAGACAGCCTTTTCAACAAATGGTGTTGGCTCAACTGGAGGTCAACATTCAGAAGAATGCAAATTGACCCATTCTTATCTCCTTGCACTAAGCTCAATTCCAAGTGGATCAAGGACCTCCACATAAAACCAGACACACTGAAACCAATAGAAAGGAAACTAGGGAAGAACCTTGAACATATGGGCACAGGGGAGAATTTCCTGAACAGAACTCCAATAGCTTATGCTCTAAGATCAAGAATAGACAAATGGGACCTCATTAAATTACAAAGTTTTTGCAAGGCAAAAGACACCGTCAAAAAGACAAAGCGGCAACCAGCTAAATGGGAAATGATCTTTACCAACCCTACATCCGACAGAGGGCTAATATCCAATATATACAAAGAACTCAAGAAGTTAAACTCCAGAGAGGTAAGTAACACTATTAAAAAATGGGGTACAGAGCTACACAAAGAGTTCTCACCTGAAGAATATCTAATGGCTGAGAAGCACCTAAAGAGATGTTCATCATCCTTAGTCATTAGGGAAATGCAAATCAAAACAACCCTGAGATTCCATCTCACACCAGTCAGAATGGCTAAGATCAAAAACATAGGGGACAACAGTTGTTGGAGAGGATGTGGAGAAAGAGGAACACTCCTCCACTGCTGGTGGAATTGCAAGCTGGTACAACCACTCTGGAAAGCAGTCTGGCGGTTCCTCAGAAAACTGGGCATGACACTCCCGGAGGATCCAGCTATACCACTCCTGGGAATATACCCAGAGACTTTACCTGCATGCAATAAGGACACATGCTCCACTATGTTCATAGCAGCCTTATTTATAATAGCCAGAAGCTGGAAAGAACCCAGATGTCCCTCAACGGAGGAATGGATTCAGAAGATGTGGTATATTTACACAATGGAATACTACTCTGCAATTAAAAACAATGAATTCACGAAATTCCTAGGCAAATGGTCAGAACTTGAAAATATCATCCTTAGTGAGGTAACCCAATCACAAAAGAACACACATGGTATGCAGTCACTGATAAGGGGATATTAACCCAGAATCTCGGAATACCCTAGACACAATTCGCATATCAATAGATTTCTAAGAAGATGGAAGGAGAGACCCCTGGTCCTGGAAAGACTGGATGTAGGGGAACGCCAGGACAGAGAAACGAGAGGGGGTTGAATGGGGAAAAGAGGGAGGGAAGGGGGCTTATGGGACTTTCGGGGAGGTAGGAAAGGGGAAAGGGGAAATGATTTGGAATGTAAATAAAAAAAAACTTAGAAAATAAAATTTAAAAAATAAAAAAAAGAAAATACAGAAGTGAAAGACTTCAGAATAAATGAAAATTGCTAAGTTGGACGTAAGTTTATGAATGTAACTACCAAAAGAATGTGTAGGGTGAGAGGAGACACAGTAAGTAGGGTGAGATTAAAAATGGCATGAGACTAAAGCAGACATGTTGAAAGGCTGGTGGTCCTGGGCTTGTAAGGACTTCGAGAGATGTGCACACATGTATACACTCAGACACCTGGCCTAAGATAATTATCAGGAAGAACCAGGGACATATAACAGAAAATGTTACTAACCATCTGATTTGCCGCAGTTGAAAGGGGAAATTATAATTTTTCTTTGTGTATTCTCTATTTGTCTCTGGGTACTCAATTAAAAATGTAGAAAAAGTTTGAAATATATTTAGAATGTATTACACTACTAAATAGAAACAAAAGAACTGACATTGAATATCTACCTCTAGAGAAAGATACACACACACACACACACACACACACACATTCTACCTGAATAGGAAAAATAGAAATGTACCAAATTATATATATGTTCAGGTGCTACAATATAATAAACTATAACCTAGAGATATAAAACCATGGTTTGTATCTAAGGAACATTTTTTTAAAAATAGCTAATGAAGGCATGAAATAAGCTAGGAAACTGCTGGAAGATAGCTTCTGTGGACTTGTGAGTCTTGGTGATTTGATACTTTTTCTTTTCTGATAGAGTTGCTAAATTTGTAGTCAAACCATTCCTCTAACATATAATAATGTTTTTAGGATAATATTTGGTTGACTTGAAAGTTAGCAAGACATAGGAGATGAAATATAATTAAGTCATGGATAAATAGCATAAAACCAAATTTGTTGTTAACTAATATGAGTCTACCATGATGAGAGTGTTTCTTCTGCTAGATTATTCTGTAATATCTAGAATCATTCCATGCTTCTATCTATGTCTTCATAAGGGCATTGCAATATGCAAATAAGAAGTATTTCAGAGGGAGAACTCAATTGAAGGTTAAAGCAGTAGATTTAAAATAATCTCTATAAGTTTAAATAAATTTGAGAAAACACTCAAATTAAAGATAACAAAAAATAAAAGCCCTAAGCATTTCATCTTCTTATGTGTCAAGTGGAACAATGTGACCTCATGATGTTTGTAGGGCAGGTCTGGAACTTTAGTGGACTAAATGGTGGGACAGTAGAATTGTTGATACAAAGGTGGCATTATTGCTGGGTCCGGTGAGAAGGATGATGTATGATAGAGAGTGGGGTGTAGCTCCTTCCTGTCTCATCCTTTTGGGGTATGTGAGGATGCTATCTAGTTTTCAGAGCATTAAGTTGAATGACTACAAACTATACAAATGAAGATCCACAAATTAGCTGAATGAATGGATATGGTCAAGACGACAGCTTGCACAGGAGAGAAGATGGGGCCAGGAAGGCAACACTGGCACTAGAATATGATGAAATCAAGACAATTCTTACAAAGAGAACTCTACAATGATAGGATGGGCTATGTAGGCAGAGACCAAGTCAGATATTCTTGGAATTAGCTGAACATTGGTTAGATGACTTCTGATAAGAACATTCCCAACAAGGTTCTTACACTGGAGGGTACAGATAACCCGACAGCTGGAGGCCTTCCTGAAATACTAAGACTACATATCTCATTTTTTAATTATTATTTTTTACTTTAGGCTATCCTATTGCCACTAGAAAAAAAAATGCTTAGTTTAGTACTGTTCATAAAATGTGTTCCAGAAATATCTATAACATTTTTTTACTAGGACATATAATTTATTTAACAATGACAATTTAAATACACACTAAAAATCATAGCAAACACCCATGTAATTGCATTTTTTCAAGTTGTTTATTAAAGAAGTAAAGGTGCCAGGGCAAAATCTCCAGGAAACATGTAAGTCTACAACTACCAACATCTTTCCTTTTTTCCAAAATTCTGGAGCACAGCTAGTTACTAAGTCTTGGAGATGGGATGAACTAGAATTTGTGTAGCTTCTGCTGATAAGAAATCTGAATAGAGTCACGTGGTGGTGGCACACACCTTTAATCCCAGCATTTCAGAGGCAAAGGCAGAAAGATCTCTGAGTTGGAAGCCAGCATGGTCTACAGAGTGAGTTCCAGGACCTCCAAGGCTATCCAGAGAGATCCTGCCCTAGAAAAAGAAAACACAACAACAGCAACAAGAATGCAAACCAAACCAAAAATAAAAAAAAAAAAAAATTAAAAAATTTAAAAGAGAGAGAGAGAGAGAGAAAGAAAATCTGAACAAACCTAGGATCAAGCAACTGAGCAACCTGTTAAATTACCATCCTGGGGTAGTAGAAAATATCCTTAATAAATAAAATGAAGTGCTTGCCTGAAAACAAGTCTTTTATGTTTTTTTAATTGGCTTTCTATATTTCCCACATCCTAGGGATAAAATCATGTTTTCAAGCTATAATGGTAAAAAAAAAGTTGAGATTAGAAATACATAGAGAGCTAATTGTTAAGTTGAGGAAGAATTGGTTAAAGTTAGGCATCAGTGTTACCTTAATCCATAGCAGTCTCAGGATCATGCATAGTGAACTACACACTAGAACCTACTATGCTAAGTCTCTCAGTAAGGATGAAAGATTGGACAGGTTCACAGGAGTCATTGTGTCTCAATACCATCTGTCTATCAATCAACAAAAGGACAGTGACAGCGACCAGGGCCAGGTGTCTTAGAATTCTCCGTTGTCACATGAGATGTTAGGTTTCACCTGGCTTCTGCTTTCCTTGACTTATCAGCAAAGGTTTTAGCGTACTGTCTTCTTCAAATCACATAGGTATGCCATGCTGGCTGAGCACCTCTCAGATGCCCTTCAGGGCCTCTGCAAATGACCACAGGAGCCTGAGTAAGGAGTGTGGCTGTGAAAAGATCTTTTAGCACAGGAATTCTTAATTGCAGCACTAAATCAATGTTTCATTTTGATGTTCTTTCCCAGCTACTGACAAATGGAGGAAATCTTATAGTTGGGCTAATTCATGACCTCTTTTAACCAACTGGCAAACTTAACTTCCATTAGAGTAGGCTTGCTCTTGTATTTATCAAGGACTATTTAGAAACTGTGCACTTTCTCTGGGGAGGGTCTAAACTTATAATTTCAAGACCCATCCAAATTTTTCCCATTAGAATTCTTACTTTTAATGGCTGAGATTCTTAATCGTGCATGAGTATGACCACAAGTCAAATAGAAAATGGTCTCTGAAGACCCTGGTCAACTTCATTTCCACAATGTACCCAAGGTAAAACCAGGGGGTACTCAGGGTAAAGCCAAAGAGTACCCAGGGTAGAGTCAGGGAGCACCCAGGGTAGTGCGAGGGAGCACCCAGGGTAGAGTCAGGGAGCACCCAGGGTAAAGCCATGGAACTGGAGCTTGTGCCCCTTTCCTTTGTGTTCACCACAATGAACCCTAAGGCACAGGCATGCATGTGTGTATTCTCTCTCTCCTCTGTAGCACTGTGGGACATTTTATCACACATACTAATGTCCCCTTTCTTTCTGTAGCCTAGGTAGGTAGAGCTACTGTCTCTTCATAGTAGCTTTCTTATCCACCATCTCACACAAATCCTGCCTACAAATGCCCTATTTATTTCCTAAAACTAGGGTGAACCCTGCTAGATGAACCAGTTTCTAAAAATTCCTTGTACTTTTTAAAAGAGTGGTATTATTTTTGTTATGATTTGATGTTACCCATTGTTTTGTGAATATGAATGAGTTTGGAAATTCATCAGTGGTGAAGATTACATTCCTGTATACATTTCACTTATCCAGTTTATTGCCACAGATCTACATAGTGAAGCCACACTTTATGTCATTGGCTATGTTACTGACAATCAATTGTAGGTCAAATAAGCGACCATTGCCAAAATCAAAGAATTTATTTTAGGCCTGGCTTCATCTTTTGTTTTGTCTTTGTCATCTTCTAACCAATGTGGAAAATCTGTGCTTCAGAGAAATACAATGCTGAAATATTGTTTCATAAGAGGCTGATGAGGTGGTCAGGATGCAGGATGACTTAGCGAGTCTCACCATGAATCCAATGCTCCGTCCGAGCTGGACAGGACATATAATATAATATTCCCAATATAATATTCCAGCTGGGTTATTAATAGCACAAGAGCACAGATAAGTATAGGTGCATCTATCATGCGGGGCAGTCTTTCCCTATTTGGAGCAATGTTCCATAGCTCTCTTATGCTTAGTTCAGTCTTGCATACAGCTTCCATTTCACATATTGTCGTTTAAGTACTGGCAGACTCTGCTAGGATATATTTCTTTTCCTTCCATGATTTCCCTTCTACCAGAAAAAAAAAGTATGTCTCTATTTTCTGTACGTCCCTGCCATTTGGACAGTTTTCCTTCTCTTGTGGAAACTTTGCTTACATGCATTACTTGATCTCACTAAGAAGAAAAGTGGGATGAGAACATCACTATCTCTGTGCAGCTTGTGTCCTCTCCTTAGGCTCAGGAACCCTCAGGGACATGGACCTGCCGAATCAGTTATGTTTTCTTACATACCAAGATGATTTCTGATGCCACTTGACTGGCATACATGTGTGATGGCCCAAACGCACTACCGTGTATTTTCAGTACTTCAAATTTTCCCCATTTCTACCTTCATTCCAAGATTCCCAGAAAACTTAAGTATCACCAACTTTGACAGTCACTATAAGGAGATAGTGATAAATACTTGTTGAGAAACAGGGTGACACAGCTGGGCTTCCTTGAAGCCTCAACAGTCCTGGCAGTGACAGCTCCTGACTCTCTTCTGCCACTGCTGCAGCAGCAACAGGGAAGACCCTCACTATAGCCCCCATTTTAGCAGGACCGTGTGAATGCACTGAGACTGTCAATTTGACTTTGTCTGTGTGGGGTATAATATAAAATATTTGGATTATTGCATATGGTTAGAATCAAATTATGGCCTTTCCTTCTTTAACCCAGCTTAATCCCAAAATGGTTGTCCTCTCAAAAGGAAAACCTATTTATTCCAGTACAGTAAGGGGCTCTTGTTCTCTTTATCAATCTTCGGGGAAGATTAAAGGCCACTCTATTTGGGACAGTCAATTGGATTCGTTGAATACTCTACTGGAGAATACAGATAGGAGAAAACTATCAAGAGGACAAAAGCTTAGGGTCTAAGGGTTTCAATTATAAGCCATGTCCTTTGTAACCTGACTGTTTCCGTGGCCACAGATATATCAGGTAACATTTTTGCACTGTTTTTTTCTTCCCTAAGTAGACAAGTCTAGAAAAATGCGTCCTATATTGCCTTGAGAATCTATTCTAGGAATTGTGTTATCTGGTGATGTTAAAAACCTCTCATTAGACCGCTGATGAGCTTGACTAATTAGAAGACATTACACAAAGCAAAATATAAACCGGCCGTATCATCTGATACAGCTCTGGACTACAAAAACAAATGACAATGACATCAGTCATCACTCCAGGGATACTTCTGTGTTGAGATCACTCCCAAAAGCTGAGACTGGGAAAATGTTTGCCCTCTTACTGGTTGACTTTAAACAAATCTCTGAGAAGCACACTAGGAAGCAAAAAAGGCAGGAGCAACATGGGCTACAACCACCCTCTAAATGGAAACACCACAGTCAAAAACAGAGCCACAGTGGCTGGAATTTCAATAAGGAAGAATTACTTTTCCTTAACTATGAGAGCCAATGCCCTAGGTTTCTGAGATTTCTAACTAGTTGCAAGTTAGCTGAACAGTTTCTGTGTATGCATCTGAATTGTGCCTTCAGAGCCTCAAGGGTATCACAACGAAATACACATATTCAATCAGGAAAGCTAATTGTTTATGCCGATGAAAGATGTTGTAAATTGGATGAAAATATTTGTCAATCCTTGGGTATTCGGGGAAAATTTAAATACATGCAATGACCTTTAAGGAACATGACTACAGAGTAGCCAGCAGTAGTAGAAGCACAGCCTCACAAAAACAGCAGTTTCTTTTTAAGGATGTTAAACACCGTAGGAAAAGATAAAGAGATCTAGACAGAACTTTTTCAAGAAGCTTCTTGTGGTTTTAGTATGTGTTTCTGTGACCCAACACATGGATGCAAGCAGCCATCATTCAAAGTCTATTGCTCAGGATATTAAGGTTAGAAGGTTATACCACATGATACACACTGAAATATACTACAGCCTCCCCGCCCCATTTGGTCTCCTTAATTAGTTAATAAGAACTGTCCTTTTATATGTTTATATGCCTATGGAAGCTGTTCCTAACACTCTTATCTGCAATGGATTTATCCTGTTTTGTGGCAGAGGCTGCATGCATACACAAGTCAGCCTATGGTTTGTTGAGATAATGGGCCACAATGCATACAGAAAGGAGCCATCTCTCAATCACCTAGCTGGTGTTCTTTTCCTCTCCACTCTCAGACTTGGAAGACTCAATTCCATTTGTGGATTCGTAGAGATATTAACCAAAAGACATTCGTTTTCTGACAAATGCCTCTTCTTTTCTGAGGTTGGTGGAATCGCCTGTGAAGATACTGCTTTAAGTATCCGTGGTTTCTCTAAAACAAAGTAGCCCATCATCAGGCCTCAGTTCATGTCTGTGAGTCTCAGGGATGCTATTTGGTGTGAAAGAGGAGAGTGGAACAATGCTAACTCTCTACAAACTGCTTGTGGAAAAGAACCATGCTCACAGAAATGGCCAGAGCTATTATGAGTATTCAACTCTAAGCTTGGCATGGTGGCACACACTTGCAATCTCAACAGGGGAGAGGCTGAGGCAGGAGGATCTTGAGTTTAAAACCACTTGAAAGTACACACAAAATGCTGGGCAGTAGTGATGAATGCCTTTTATCCCAGCGCTCTGGAGGCAAGTGCTCTCTGAGGCCAGCCTGGTCTATAGAGCTAGTTCTAGGACAGTCAGGGTTATACAGGAAAACCCAGTATCAAAACCAAAACCAAAACCAATGAACTAAACAAAAACCCCAAACCAACCAATTAACCAAAAACTCCCCAAACCAATTAAAACATTACTCATACATACTAAATTTGAGATTCACTATTATTATTCTATGTGCAGGTACAAATGTGTGTAAATGCACATGCTGTGACATGCATTGGGAGGTCATAAGACACTTTTGTATTGTCTGTTCTCCCCCTCTACTTTACATTAGTTCCTGGGATTGAATTTAGGTTGACATGGTTGTATAGCAAGCCCCTTTACCCACTGAGCTACCCTGCCTGCCCGCATACTGAGTGTTAATCCTATGCACTTAGGTAGCTCACTCTCTGGTGAAGAATTCCAGAACATACTCTCTGAGCTTGAACCACTGACTAAAAACTAGAAGCGCAAAGATGCAAAGTTAGCCAGCCTTGACTATCATTCACACAAATGGTGGTTAAAAAAGAATTCGTGCATTCTATCTGATGTGACTCAGAATTTTATGAAGTATCTTTTTTTTCAACCAGGAAATTATTAAAATTAAATTGATATATCTTCTAAATAAAAGTATCAAAGATAAGTTTATTAAGTCACACTGTTAAGTACTAGGGATTTAACTAAGAGCCTTGCAAGCACACTACTACTAAGCCAGATCCTCTGCCCTTTTAAACAGTTTTCTTTTGAGCCAGCCATGCTGGCTCACATAAATAGGCAAACATTGAAAAGGCTGAATCGGGAGGATTACCAGTTTGAGGCCAACCTGGGTTATATCTTTTTAATAATGTAAAATTTTGAGATAGGGTCTTGCTCTATTTTCCCAGCTGGCTTCGAACTTGTCACTCACTGCCTCAGACTCTGGAGTAACTGAGATTATAGGCACTTGTCACCAGGCTTGGCTAAAATCCCAAATTCTTCACTCAGTTTTTAAATATAGGACGATCTCATAACATCTTGGGAAGTAGAAAACTAAAATCATAATGAATCTGTTTTATTTGTACATGATAATTTAATGAAAACTTTTTATTTTTGAAAAAAATCTCAAACTTATATAATCTTGGCCAAACAGGCAAACATGTAAAATCTAAGGCTTTCATGCAATCATGGATAACCAGATTTTGCTTGTTGATTTCAATGTGTACATATGTTACCTAAGCCCTGGTGCAGACTGGGGGGGGGGCTGTTAATGGGAGGTAGACTTTACAGTGGATGTGTATTCTGTAGATCCTGTAAGCACAGAACTTTGTAAATATACATCCCACTAAAATGGCTAAGAATAACATCTCATCCACTTAAAGACGTACAAGTTCCATGAGGCTTTCCTGGTTGACTGTATCCTGCAATGTGCTCACCCACACTGGCCGGGATTATAATTTCTCCGATGCAAATAGAGGCTCCTACGCTTCATTCTGTCTCTCCTTTGGGGTACGGCAGAACACTGATTACAGAGATGAATACCTAACCAATATTTTCATTAAATTATAATGTGCTTTTGTTCACATTGGACTCATACTGTTTTCAGAAGTCACTGAATTAAACCTTTACAATTTATAGGTGACTATTTTCTTCATAAAATATTTTTTCCCATGAAAAATTTTGGTAGGTTTCTGTCTCCTTCCTACCCACCTCCATTTCCACAGCAGTGACCCAACATTTGAGTTAATGGCTGTACACTGACAGTTTTTCTACCCATGGGAGTCTGGCTGCCTTCATTGACTGAAGAGTATCTAAAAGTATGTCACTAGAATGAATGATTTTTGTTCTTCTGTTTATTTAGACAAAATTCAGCTTAAATTTATATTATATACTGAGTAATTGATTACATTTCTAAAACCAAGTATATTTGTATACATAAGCTACTACAAAATCATAAATGCATATATATATATATAATTTTCTCAGATATATTCAAAAGAATCAATCTGAATAATTATGAGTTTTAATTTTAATGACTGATTATTATAACAAATTAAGAGTAGCCTAACAATACTTTTTCATCATTAATCATTGGATCTTATTGTTAATCATGGAAATATTTTAAAACAATTATTAAATAATTTGTTACAATTTCTTTTCTTTATAGTTTTAAGCATATTTTTTTAAAAAATATATGTCCACACTGAAGAAAACTTTCACATCTTACATTTGATACACCATTTCAGACCAGAGTCTGCTTTCAGAATTTTTGATTCAGGTCTAACTCTGAAGTCAGCAAGATGGGATGCTGCCTACCTAACACTTCCTGTACTTAATTCATTACACATACATGAAATCCCAGAATATAGGTACCATCTCACTTACTATTTGGTAGCCAAAGCAATAGGAACCAGTTCTACGAAATCCAGCAATTGTCTCCAGGTGTGTGGAGAATCTGAGCAGCTCATGTCACTTATCTGGTTGTCTCCTGAGCTTCTGATACGTCACCGACCCTTGCATAGCAACACTGCTTCCTCTGAGAAGTTGAAATTAAACAATTCTGAGTGGCAAAGTCAGGATTTGAACTCAGTTCCTCTGACTTTGCAGACAGTATTGTTCTATGTGGTTTCCCTGTGTTATCTCACAGCCAAGGCCAACTATAGATTGAACTATAACTGTAAGTTATTATTTATCACATTTTACAATAATAGCCTTAAAAATATAATCATGACAATATAAGCCTGCTGGTAAACTACTAAACTATTCAGCAAAACATGCCGCTTCTATAATTTCATGGTCCACTGTTGGTTTATTTTTTTTCGGGGGGGGTGCTCCCTCATTTTATAGCTATTTTCTGACACCTGTAAGTTTCTTGAAATGTAGTTAATATTAAGCATATACTCTCACAACCTAATGGCATTGAACAAATACACATTAAAACGCCCTTCACTTGAAAAAAGGGTGATATAAAGATCCCTTACATTTACATATGCCATGCAGACAAGTAAAATCAATGACATGGAATACCTATGTAATAAAGTAATTGCTTTAGAAATGTGTGTGATAATTGCAAATCAGCTGAATAATTCATTACTAAAATTATTGGTAATGAACGTTCATTTAGCACGATTATCTCATGTGTGGGAATATGCTGATGTACAGTGATTTACAGTAAACTTTAAGGATGAACATTTTATTTTTAGACAATTGCATGTTCATTAAATACGAGAAAGTGATGACAAAACAGGTTTCAATGATGCATCCAGTCTGCAGCAGTGGTGTTGCAGCCACACATGGGTCAACAATGTATCCAGGCTGCAGCAGTGGAGGTGCAGCCGCGCATGGGTTTGGAGCTATATTAGATGTGGCCTATAAATCACATGTAAATATGTGTGTGCGTGTGACATCACACAGAGCTGTCCAGCAGAGGGCTCCTTTGAAACGGTCGTGAGAAATGAGTCCACAATTCAAAGTGGAACCAACATGGTCCTGTGAATAAACTCCACTGAGGCTTAGAAAAGGGTCAATTCCAAACCAGTCAGTGGCTTCACAGTCCACCCAGACACTGAAATGTATACACTTACAAGTGGATATGAGTCCTCTATGATACTTGTCCTGTGAAAATATAAAATACTTTAAGACCAGATGTTCCCTAATGAAATGCAGGCAAAATGGGTGCTTGCAAGCTGCATATCTAGATGTTACATTTAATTATTTTTATATGGCAATGCAAAGCAAATTTATAAAAAATATTAAAAGGAAACCATTTTTTTCCAAAGCAATATAGTACATTATCCTTTTTTTTTTTAAAAAGCTATATGCCTTTTCCCATTTCACTAGAAACTACAGTTGACATTGAAATATAGTCCACGTTTGTCCAACTGAGGGTGTTTGGGAGTTCTTTGGATTTTTTTCCCTTATTAATTATCAAGATATAGTAAATAAGGCTAAAGTAATTGTATAAAGATGTGGTGTATTTTTGTGTTCATGTGAATGTGAGTGTGTACATGTAGGTAGGAATTTCTCTTGGCTTGTGTTATGTCAACTTGATACAAGCTAGAGTCATCTGAAAGCAGGGAAATTCAATTGAAAAAATGCCTCTCTAAGACCCAGCTAAAGGTTATTTTCTCAATGTGTGATTGATGGGGGAGGACCCAATCCATTGTAAGTGGTACCATCCCTGGTGTGGTAGTCCTGGGTTCTAAAAGAAAGCAGGCTGAGCGAGGCATGAGGAACAATCCAGTAAGCAGCACTTGTCCTCCTCCGTGGTCTCTGGATCAGGTTCTTGCCCTGTTTGAGTTTCTGTCCTGACTTTCTTCAATGATGAAAAGGCATCTGGAAGTGTAAGCCAAACAAACAATTTCCTCCCTAACTTGCTTTTTGGTCTTGGCTCTTCATAGCAATATAAATACAAACTGTGACAGCATTCCTGTTTTGTTGCATGCATGTGAAGGCCAGAGATTGAGGGCTGATGTCTTCCTCAGCTTCTCCCACATTAGTTTATGAGGCATGGTCCTCACTAGATCTGGGGCTCATTGATTTGGCTAGCCATTAGTCTCTAGGGATCTGCTTGTCTCTGCCTCACCCAGCACTGGAGTTACAAAGACCCACTGTTAAAACCTAGATTTTTACATGGAAGATGGGGATATGAACTCTGGGCCTCATGACTACATGTCAAGCACTTTACTGACTGAGCCCTCTCTCCAGCCCCAGATCTCTTAATTTTTTTAAATATATAACTTTATGTGTTCTTAAAGCAAAATGTTGACAGGGAGCACAACATTCTAAAATGGGTGGCATTAAAAATGATACACCTCACACCAAGTGAATGACATTATTTTTACAAAGGAAGGCTAAACTGTGTAACAAATCAAAAACTAGTTTCTCTACCCCACTGGGATGACTAACAAGTAAGAGAATAATTAACAACTGTTCAGGTTGACAGAGTTGCTCAAGTTGATTTCTCTTTCAGCTTCATCTTAAAGTTTACACTTAATTTTAATAAATGGATACATCATTTCCACTTACTGAAGAGAGGTGAACTTCAGCTCCCTAAAGAAGATACTGACATTTATAAAACAAAGGCAAGCACTAACAAATCTTTAAAATAACAGTCTGAAATCCTCTGTAATCACTAAGGTGACAGGCATTCATGTCATGCAATCATAAATCAAACACTCTAGAATTAAGACATAGGATTACATTACTCCCAAGTTAGCAGCAATTCCAATACCTGGATAGCATGAAACAAAACAAAAAAAAATATTTATTGGCCTTTCTGTAAGAAGTAGTGCACCCGATCTTCCTGTTGAATGGGGCATCTGTATCACTCCCTCCAACACTCAAAGAACATTGCAGAAGAGTGTGGAATCCAGCACGAGAGCTGGAAGATGGAGAACTGTTATAAATCACTGACTCCTAGACAGAACACAGCATTTCAACTCATGAACTCAGAACAACTGTGGTTATGTGCACAGGACCTGCTTAAGACAGCTCCCATTATTCCATCTTGAACAGGAGTGGAACTTGGGAGAACCTACCTTCTCTAAGGACAAGGAAGATGTAGCCAAGGGATGGTAGTTACTCATATTCTAGTAAGTAAACCTCATATCTATGCTCCTGTAAGCAAACCTCTGTAAACTCAGTGATTCATAAAAATAAAGAAACAAACAAAAACCAAACCAAAACACCTTTTTAAAGGACATAAAAATAGAAGGGAAACCTACTGGGAAGAAGGTGTCCAGTCAACATATGAGGGTATTAAGGGTGGGAGATGGAGGTGAATATGACTGGGATATTTTATATACACATATGGTATTATAAATGAATGAATAAATAAAATATCCTATTTAATAATAGGAAACTCTGCTAATAAACCACATCCTTGGATATACATGGCCCTTTATGAAATCAGAATTAGGCACTGGTACTTATGTCAGTGGGGAATCAGACCCATATTTAACTACTAAGATTTTGCTGTGAGAATCTGGAAAGGCCAGATGTTACAGAATTCATAGAGCAAAAAAGTCCAAAATCAAGTTGATATGTGAGCTTACTACCTGAAACATGGAAAGTAATCAACCACCATCGGTCTCAGAAAACAGTATCACTCTAATGGAACCTAGAGAAACAATCAGATAATAATATTGCATTTCACATGTGCATTTTAAATGCCATTATTTTTTTTCTCTTTTGATCTTTCCTTTGTACTCATAAAAGGAGCTTTCATCTTTGGCTGTGTGTGTAGGGAAGTGCACCGAAGTCTGTGTCCTCCCATTCTATGCAACTAGCAGGCAGCAAGACTTCTACAAATGACGTGGACTGTACCAAGACAGTCACATATGTCTGCTTCAGTGCTCAGCTCATCTGAGCAGTTCAGGAGCCCCTGCTGTGGTGTTTTGTTTGCACACACGCACAGATAAAGGCCATCGCTCCTCTCATTAAACAAAAGGCATGTGGGAAAATTAATAATTTAATTTACAGGCAGAAGATGGATGTGGGAATCAAACATAAGTCTACAACCTTCCTTGAGTGCTCACTTTGGAGTCAGTGATATCTGAGGCCAATTCTCTTGCCTGACTCATGCTTCTCCGGAAATATCAAAGCATCAGCAAATCACTGCTTGAGACCCACTGTGTTAGGAAAGGTTGTCACATCATGGTGCAGCACTCAAGGGGGGTGGAAACATGGCTGGAAAAGAAAGATAGACAAGCCTTATGGAATCAAGCCACACCATGAGCCACACGAGGGTCTCCAATATCCTGACGAATATGATAGAACTCTAGAGAGAGCAGCTTTCTGGATACCACCCGAGGAGGATACGAGGTGTCCTCTGCTGGTTCATTCGCATATGAGAGATGAGAACAAACCAATGGTTAATGATGGACTGACTTCTAGGCACCATTTCATCTTTCCTTTCTATGAAGCAGGGTGGGGAGGAATAAAGAACAAAAACTAGAAACTAATTGGTACCTTGTCCTACACCATTGGCTTATTGTTCTGATTTGCTCTGGTACCTTGTCCTATACTATTGGCTTTTGATCCTGATGTGCTCTGGTACCTTGTCCTACCACCATTGACTTATGATCCTGATGTGCTCTGAAAGCAGACAAAGCAATGATAATCCCTTCCACTCTGTTATAACCCTCATCAAGTGCCATTTTTGACAAATTTATTGGCATTTTCAGGATACCCACTCAGATTCTACTGCAAATTTCTAAAGCATTTCATCTGTGTAAGCGTATGACTCTGGCAGTAGCCCCTGTACCTAAATGAAGGGGGAAGACTCTCACCACAACTGACCACATGAGCCAGTTTTCAGGGGAAAAAAATGCTGTGCCTCCCTTTGATCCCAAGCTCTTGCTCCAGTGCCCAAGGGCATCTGCTACATAGGACAGGTTTTTATCTTCTATTTAGAAAACAGAAATATGGATAAAAATATTATATTTTAGAGCTGATTGCTTAAGGTAAGGAAGAGCCATGGCATGAAATCATTATTACTATAAAGTTATCAAAATCAGAATGTCATCATGTGTTAAACCTAAAGAAAGCTGGGAGGTCAGAAAGGCATTTTATCTGTGAAGGTGTGATAGGCAGCTCGACAAGGGACTGTCACAACTGTACAAAGGCCCTGCAAAATACTTCTGGGAGGCAAGATTGCCTGCCTAGCAACTACCTAGGCGAGCAAGCAAGGACTGACACCCTTGTTGCTACGGATCCTGCTTGACAAGGGAAATTGTTGTCACACAACCTGTGTGACTCCTCCTTTACCTTTATGGACCCTGCGCGATGGTCCATCCTCACTGCAGCTTAACTGTTCTTGGACATCACCCAGGAGACATGCCTGTGGGAATGTCTGTGCGTCCAAATCCTTTAACTGAAGAGGGAAGACCCACCTTGCATGTGGGTAGAATTACATTTTACCCAGTCTGGGAACAATAAAATGGGAAATAAGGTGAACAAGCGGGCTTATCATTCATCTCCACGATGCCTGAGTTGCCCAGATGTAGCATCCTGCCACCATGATGCCGTCTTGATATTGTCACACTGCTACCCAAAGCCAACCTTCCTCCTATTAGTTGTTTATCTGGCATTTGTCACAGAAACAAGCATTATAATTAACACACCCATTTCTCTTTGCCTCCCTAGTATACCTAGAGTTTCCTATGACTGATGGTTGTTTAGTTTGGCAGGTACCATGAGGCTTTTCATAGAACATCTTTTCACTTCTGTTTCTTCAAGTTTATTGTTTTGAAATCACTCGTGCTCCCATGCAGAGATAAAAATCAAGTCCACGCTTATGGTAATACTGAGAAACTTTACAACTTATTCTAAAATCAGAATATAATCCTTTGTTTTCCTCTGTGTGTGTTGTATGTATAGGCTTGTGTATGTCTATGTGGGAGAGTGTGGAGGCCACAGACTGAAGCCCACTCGGTGATTTGTAACCTGACGGGCCAGCCCAGCTCTGGGAACCTCTTCCTTCTATGCTGGCGTTACAGACATATGACATGATGCCCAAGGATGCTATCACCAAGTTATGGCTACAGGAAGTAAATATCTTTTAAATGTTTTTTTCATTAATGATGACAGTTCTATCTAGGCTCCAGTCCTGTTTTCATCGATAGCATCAACCAGAAGACTAAAGGTTAAGGATAAATTGTCAGGAATGTTGTAAAATTGCATAAGACCAATTTGTCCATTGAAAACTTCATGTTGGACCTGAACTTGGTTTCAGCAAGTTTCTAAACAGATGTGCTGACCATCATTTAGGTCCAAGATAAAAACCATACACAGTAGGAAATAAGAGCATCCCAGATATAAAAGTCAGAGCACCTGTCATTGACAAGATCCCTGAGCACCCATGTTCTCCAGCTTAGGAAGGAAAGTCAGCAACAAAGTACCTTAGAGCACCATTATGCACATCACAGATACTGGTTCATTTAACTAATATCAATGGGGGGCATCCTTTATACACATGGTTGGTTTCTCTGTAAGAACAGAGTTGCCATGTCTACCTTCTTTCTCATGACATACACACAAGTATTTGAGGGCCACTTTCATATCTTCACTGAGCCTTTTTTCCTTCTCTAACTCAAATATCTATAGTTTCTTCAATAGCAAACAATATGATTTCTAAGCTTCTTGACAACTTATTTTTTCTTAGAGTCTCTGGCTTTTATTAAATTTGTTTTGAAATATATGAGGAAAGCACCCACACATTTGTTGGCTTTGTGAGTATATTCCACATTTCTATAGGGCAGGAGCATGGTACCCTACAGTCAGCATTGACCGTGTGAAAGCTGATTGATATTAATCATCTGACACATTGAAGCCAATGATAACCACTCAGAAAAGAAAACTGTTCATCTTATATTGGATCAGGTGACAATGATGGTAGCCAGGGGACTTAAGAGGCAGAGCATTGAGTTTCCCAAGTTGATTATGTGGTCTATGTTCACAAATGGCCCTGTGTCTACCTTTATTTTAAGTCCTGGCCTTGTGCTCAATGAACCAAAACACCTGGAAACACCCACGGAACATGTGAATCTGCCATTTTCATAAGGGAACTTTTCTTAATCAGCTAGATTAAATGGGATGCTGGAGGAGGTAAAATTTTCATGTTTTTAATCTATAATGAACATTAATGTTCAACATTAGCAACCTTGTAATTTACACTACTTTACTTGAACTTAGTACCAGCAAACACATGTAGGGATTTAGATACATCTGTAAACAAATTTATATGCAGATCTTTGAAACTAATTATAGTCAATAATAACAGCTAACAGAAATCAGGTCTTCTTTGTGCCAAGCACCGTGCTAAGGGACTTGTAACTATTATTTCATTCAACCTCAGCAACTAGGAAATAGGTATATGAGCTAGTAATATATTTATTTTTTAGAAAGTAGACAGTAAATGTTAGAAGAGTTAAAGAAAAGTCAACCAACCAAACAAGCAAAAACATATCCGGTCTCACAGCAAGCAGCAAAATATGGGACCTGAAGCCTGGTATATCTCATGTACATGAGTGATCTGCTATCCTAGGGTAAGAGCCATATTCCTATGAATGAATATCCTTGCTGAAGATTTTACGAAACTATGCTTGGCTTCTTCATCTTAATCCTCAGTGAAATGTTTCCATGGCATAAGCTAGGGCCCTGGCAAAACACCCAAATCGCTCCTGTGGGGTTCTAATCATTATACGAGTGTAAATGCTCACAGCAACACTCAGGCACAAGTCATACTAGTGGACAGTTAGTTTAGCTAATAGTAATAATTGAATAATTGCAGATGTTTAAGTTAGTAACATACCTTACAGTTTCCCCATTCTCTGGGCTTCATGGACTTCATCACGGAGCACCACAACAAAAGAGTAAGACCAATTTTGCTATGACATGGGAATTCATAGAATACTGAGTTTTCAAGGTCAGGTCTTCATTCAACAAGTTATTTGTGTCAGGTCTTCTTATTAGTTTGGGATAAAGCTGTGAATGAACTATCAAACTCATCATCCTTAAGAAATTCAGATTCCAAGGATTTGGTTGATGTGCAAAGTAGCTGGCCCTTTCCAGTTCCCTAAGGGCAGAATGTCTGTCCGCTCTTCGCACATCATGAATGATGAGCTTTGGACACCCTATTTCTCCCTAGTCAAATTCATGGAGAAGATAATGATACTGTATAGGACCATTTAAAAAGAAAGTGACAGGAGCTGGAGAGATAGCTCAGTAGGTAAAGGGAGGCTGTGTAAGCATTAGGAACTGAGTTCAGATCCATTGCACCTACATTAAAAAGCTAGGGTCGCACTGTGAGCCTCTGATCCTGTTGGGGAGACAGGAGGATCCTAGGACACACTGGCCAGTCAGTCTAACTGACTAGGCCAACATTGTGTTCAGTGAGAGATGCTGTTTCAAAAACTAAGGAAGAAAGTGACTGAGAAATATATCTGAACAACTGAAACTGACCTCTGGCCTCCAAATGTGCATGCACACTTATGCATGCACACTACTGTACACACATATGAACATGTATGAAGTCACATATGCAAAGTCAGTGACAGTTATTCTAAAACCTGTCATGATATAAAAGTAATGTTTTTATGGTTATTGAATCATATAATGTTTGTAGTGAAAAACCCTGTGTGTGTGGTGTGTGTGTGTGTGTGTGTGTGTGTGTGTGTGTGTGTGTGTGTGTTTGTGTGTGTATGAGTGTGTTTGTTAGTTAATATGACTTACATTTATACTTTCTAGGACAGTCCAGGGAGTGCCATATCAGGTAGCAGAAACAGGTTCCAGGTTCCCCATAGGCAACAACTGGGGTACACAGTGGTCACTTAACATGAGGAGAGGGGCACACACTTCCCAAACAACAACCATCCCACAGGGAATAGATTACTTTCACAAAAATAAAAATGTCAATATCACTTACATTATCATGTGCCTTAGGAAGGGACACCCACATCTCTGCTACAGTGCAGGAATGATGAAGCCAGCTAGATAGTGAGGTCTTCCACCTCATACTATACATATAATTTACCAAGATTTGCACGAGGACCATAAAACCAGGCCTGTGAAGTGTTATCCCTCAATAAGGTCAAAAGGCAGTTGAGGTAAGGCAAATTAAAGCCTCAGGCTTATTGTCTTGCACACTGTGATAAGGAAAATCTGTCATGCTTCTTTACAGACATGATGTCTTCAAATCACCAGAAGAGGGCGTCAGATCTTATTACAGATGGTTGTAAGCCACAACTATCCCTGGTAGAGAGGAAGATGTACAAGCAAGTGAGGCTTTATCAAATGCATACAAAGTGCGAGAGCATGGTGACACTTTATGCTGCCCTGATACCTCTTTCAGCCATCAACTCTTTAGTTCATCTCTTCAATCTTTCCTTAACAGCAATCTATTGTTGCTGGTGCCCTAAGAGGTCTCAGAAGGTCTGAACCCTAAGCCTAAAACTCTCAGTGTATGTCCCATAACCAGGGAGATGCCCACTCTGCACTCAGGCTACACCACCACGTGCAGGTTGCCATCCCAATACATTCCTAGGATTCCGGGGAGATAGACTCACTCTTTCTCCTGAAGTATCTGAGCCCTCTTCTCAGAAGTATGTATGGTACAGTCTACCTGCAGACAATTTTATCCCCTCCAAGGCTAACAGAAGGAACACCTGGGCCAGCATTCCTCATTCCTCTCTGTCTACACCCCTTTCTCTATCCTCCTTCTTGTGTATCTGTCTCTGTCTACACCCCTTTCTCTACTCTGTCTTCAAAGCATTATAGGAGGAGTCTTCTTGGAGAAGACCATCCCTCTCTCAAGGCTATAACATATCTCCATTCTCCTAGCCAGCTCCTTCTGATCTCCATTCTCCCTCTTTCCTGGCATATTTCCCTAGTGTGTGAATGACAGTGTGTCTACAACTGTGACCTGTGTTTCCCAAGGAATCAGCAAATCTAGCTTAAAAATGCATCAGAGCTTTCCAGATGCATTTCTGTGCAGAGAATTAGGTTCTGCTCTAGTTTCTTACTCAGTATGAGTCAAATAGGGACCAAGGATATAGGTTTTAAAGGAGTTCCCAGAGTGTGGTGATGCTGCTGCTGGTTTAGAGGTCCTATCTGAGGATCCCTGATTTAAGCCAAGCTTGGCTGCTGGTTCCTCTTTGCTGATGGCTTGTTTAGATATGGGCAAGTGACTCAATTCTGGCCAATAAAATGTAAGAAGCCTAAAGGAATAAAGGGAGGGGGGAAAAGGTATAGAAAATAATTTTGTTCCCCTATAACAAAGAAACAAAAAAGAACAGAAAACAAAGCAAAGAATAAAGGGTGTTTCCCTTGCTTTTACTCTAAATAGAGTCAGACAGAACTGAAGAAGCCTCCTCTGGGTGTCTGTATATGGAAACATGGGAAGAAACTGGTTTGAGTGTCATATGTGAGTTAATGCAGCCATCAAGCATCTACTCAAAAGCACCAGTGAAATAAATAATGCAAACATTTAATAAAGCTACTGTTAGGTATCCTATTACCTATAATCAAACACAACTAATGTACCCACCAACACCTGGCCGTCTAAAAGCATCCCTTTGAACTCTGTGTCTTCCTAGAGGTAGACCTCCATTTTCCTCACTTATTTAAATATATATGAATTGAATGGCAAGCACCTTCCATCCCCTCAGGTCCTCTTGGTTCGTCAGTCAATCCCAACATGCCCTCCATCCTCTTCATCATCATCAGTGCTCTCTCTATGATATCACCCTAATGGTCTTGGCTACAACAGATGATTTTGGATCAGTCCTTCTTCATTGACACTGTTTATTTTCTGGAGCACATTACCTTTTTCTCTTGGCTTCCAAGGCAATGAGCTATGATCTCTGGCCCTTCTTCCTACATCTCCATTACTTATGAGCCTTTTCCCTACATAGCCTTAAGTGTTGGTATCAGCCACAAGTCAGATCTCTTCTTTTTAACGGAGTCCTTCCATCTCACTAAGCTTGAGCGGCATCAATCCTGGGTCCATATCCACATGGCTCACACACCTATGTTCCTTGCTAACCTTTGCTGGGAGCCCCATGTCTGTGTCCAGATGCTTTCTGCTCCTTTGACACATCAGAATATCTGTGGCATGATGAGTTCACTCTTCTCACCACTTTTGAACCTCCTCCACCTCCTCCTTCTCTTCCTCCTCCTCCCTTTAAGGCTCATGGAAACTACCATGCATTGACAGGGCACTGCAAGTCTCTTTTCTACACTCAGACTGTCAACCTTGCATCAATTTACTGCTTTCCATGACTGGAGTTCAACTGGCCACAGTTGGTTAGACATCCTGGGACCCAAACCCTTTCACTGCAAACTTGCTGTTAGCTTAGAATCTGACCCCAGTCTTCTTGGGTCTATATGGCTGCTTCCCCAGTTACTATCTTAGCCTTTCTCCTTTTGGCTGAAACCACCTTTGATTTCTATTAATTGCTTCATTGTAATGTTTTGTCCTGCCATTATGTCTTGACTCATGCTGTTCTCTTTCTTTAGTGTTCTCTATTCTTTTTTAAGTTGCTGTCCATCCTTTAAATTTCAACTCAATATCACTTCTGAAGGAAACGTCTGAACCAGGCAGGCCAGCTCATACTGGGTGTCATGCCACTTGCCACCTCTAAGGGAATTTATTGGAGTTACAATTTTGTTTTCATGTGTGATAAATAAGTCATTGTCTTGTCCCCTTGAGAATCACACTTACTGTTCATTTTTGCTTGCCAGAACTGAGAACTTGGACACAGAATTGACTTATGATCAGTATTGTTAGATGTTCAATGATAGAAAAGGAGAAGTTGGTTTCTGTTTAATTTACTCCTCCTATCAGTGTATCATGACTTCCTTTAGAGCTTTCGATACATACATTAGCATATATTTATGGCTTATAGTACTGCAATTCAATCATGCATATAATATATATAAAAATCAAGTCACTCTGGTCAGCATTTCCATATCAAGAACATCATTGCTGTGATAGCAACAAGCAAAGCCCATTCTTCTACCTTCTGTAAGGTAAGTTGTTACATTTGTAGTTGACCTGACTCTGCTATTGGTATAAGATTGACTTCCTTTTATCTTAGCGCATTTTAGTACTCATGATCTAGTCAATTAATATGCCACAATCTCCAACTTTCCTTGCCTCTTGGGGACCTTTGCTACCCTGAATGTCTGGGAGAATGATTTAGATTTCACAAGGGCAAGAACTTGCAGTTTGAAAACCTGCCATCCTCTTTGGCATGGTTTTGATCTATAGTAGTTTACTTCACTAGAAACTTCTGCAATACCATAACTTGCTAATCACATCTGTAATTATATGTTTGAAATCTGCTAAGACCCTTTGCTCATCTGACCGAATCACTATACCTTGCAAATAGTAAGATTTCTAAATATGCTTACTGAATGGAAGTGCATGTGCCATCTCTCAATTTTGCCTTGAAAATATTACATATACATAGGTGTTTCTTTGTATCAACAATAAACACTTTGGATATTTATATGTATATTTCCATATATCTTTATCTAACACAGACCAAAGAATACTCTTAATAAAACATGCATTTTGTGGTATAGAGTCTACTTTTAATGACTCATCAAAGTATCTCTGAATGGAATAGTTGTACTGGAAGACAATGTCAAATGCAACCAATTAGGCCTCACAACTCCCTGGAGTGAGGCTAATGACAGTGCATAAATTAAACAAAATTAAATTAAATAATTTGAATCCTATGCAAAGGAGAAATGGCTACAGTCAGCAGGGATAATCAATTCAATAGACTTTGACCATCTACAAGTTCCTCATGCCCTTCCTGAACTATGGTCACTTAGGTAGGAAACTATAGCTCCTCATTCCTTAGGCCATGGTCATCAAATTGTTATTGCAGAATTCTGTCAGAACTTAAAAGTTCCAGAAATTCTGCTCTGCACCCTAACCACACTCGGGAGGCAAGGAATGCTGGGAACAGATTTCAGCTATGGTAACACAGCAGTAAACATTCCTCTTTCAAATATGCTTATTGCTAGTGTATCCACCCAAGTTTTAACCAGGCAATGCCTTTAAAGAGAGGCCAAAAGACCCCAGAATTTCTTAGACAATAATAAAAAAATGGAAGAAATCATTTTAAATTTATTCAACAAATATATGATGTCTATTCCAGCAGATACTCTTATCAGCACTTGGGACAGGTAAAACAGCAAAGACACACAAGCATGTGTGTGTGCACATAGTTGCTCATGTGTTGACATTCTTCATGCCCATTTTAGAACTCCTATGGTTTCCAGAGGTTATAGTCAGTAACCATGAAGGATAAAGAATTCTTTGTTTATACCTGAAACTTTTTTTCTTTCTTTTTCTACATTTTCTTTCTTTCCCCTTCATTTTGCCTAGAGTCTTTCTTAAATCTTTGTTAAATTTTGGAAGTAAATTTCTTTTTTCCTCTAAAGGAGACAAAACACTGTCATCTTTACCATCTTCTACAACATGGTCTTGAATTGGGCTCAAGTTAGTTGGCAAGCCTTGTATATGCTATTTGATATTTCCCCATCAACTCTCAGATGAGGATCTCAAAATGTTATCATATAACACTTCCTGAGAACTGACAATGTGTGAAATGGCATACAGAGCTGAGAATTAGTCTTGGCCCGGCTGCTCAGTGAGCTCACTAATGCAAACTTTAATTCACTAAGGACACCCAAAATTAGGACAACCATCAGAATGTTCAGTTTGCTGTCTCAAGGTCCTAATAGTGGCCATTAGTACCAAAGAGGAAATGTTCGCTATAAAAACCTATGCCCACTCTATATTACCTATAGAAAAAAATATAAAATATTTTAAACTCATATTTATTTTTGGTTGAACAGTGATCACCTTCAGTCTCCTCACTCTTCTGTTAATGCCAAATAATTTTCTGGCTATTTAAATAATGTGCTAGTATCTTTTCAAAGAATGTGAAGTTCTTTACTAACAGTCTTAGTAACTAGAAAAGAAGTAAATTCAATAAAACTGGTCTGTCTAATGTCTATGATTCTATAGTTTCTTGCAGATTCTCATCATTATGACTTAAACATTTACAAGAAAAGTATGTTCTGTTCTTTTTTTCTATCTTTTTTTCAGATTTATTTATTTATTTTATGTATATGAGTATACTGTTGGTCTTCTTAGACACACCAGAAGAGGGCATTGGATCTCATTACAGATGGTTGTGAGACATTATACAGTTGCTGGGAATTGAACTCAGGACCTCTAGAAGAATAATTAGTGTTCTTAACTATTGAGCCATTTCTCCAGCTCCTGCTTTATCTTTCTAATAATAGAACAAAGTATCTGAATTCCATATGACATCATGCTCAACTTGTCACCAAAAAGTTTTCAACCAGAATGCTGCTCTTTAGAATCAACGGTCTCATTTATGGTTGGTCTCAGAGTGCAAGATATGTATAATATAATTAGAAACTAAGACATACAGTCAGCTTCGCTTTCTTACCCTCTTCACTCCACTGGAAACCAAACCATTCCACAAAGGCAAAATCCCTTTGTTGAGAAATAGCTACTAGGAAAATTTTCTGAAAGAGACTGGCTACGGTGTGGATTGGAAGTGCATACTCACTGTATTGCTCTCACTTAACTGGAATATAATGCTTTTCCCGAGACCATCATGATGTGACAGCAGTGGCCTGAAAAGAGAGGGTTCTGAATATTTGAGGTGCGTCTTGATTGTGTACGCACACACACGAGTCCAATGTCTTTTTAAGGTTTCAGGTTTGGGTAAAACAACCAGATGTAAAAGAGGGAGAGGATGATTTGCCAATTTTCTTCTCAGAACTCAATTTTAGCTACAAAGCAACACGGCATGAAAACCTAGTCATTCGACAGCACTCAGCTACACAGAGAGTGCTGGACGAGCTCCTTGTACCTGGCTTGTCATGATGACTGACACTTTCTAATATTGAGCTAGAAATAATATGGATATTTAATACTGCAGCATTTACATCAAATAGAAGCAGAGCACTATTGTTTATCAGCAATCTTCTTCTGATGGCATGAATCTATATAGACATAATTATTGTTGAATGATGAGCTCTGATTTTCACATTATGGCATAAACAAATCTGTGGAATATTCACAATGTTTCATCTTGTGTGATTTGGAAAACCTCATAAAGCCAAATTCTTAAGTATTTGCTATGCTCTTCCTCTTGAATTTTGACTAAAATTTACCTTTTAGATCTGTTATGCCACTCATGAATTTTTTACAGTATCCATCTGTGCATCGCAGTCTCTATTCTCCATGGCTCCACATTGTTTTGGCTAACTAACAGGCCCATATGTTGCTTTAATGTATTTCTACACAATGTTTGTGCTTAAAAAAAAAACCACAGGGAAAAAACCACAGGTCTAAATAAGCTATAAAGAGCATCCACATACAGTTAGACTGTCTTTACGGAGTCCGAGGACATTATGATTCTGCTGCGACAAGCAGCATTTGTCTTCATTTTGTCTGACTGTCCTCATGTGTTATTATTAGTGGCTGTCAGGCAGAGGCAGAAAAAAAAATAGCATCACTTGAGTAAGAAGTTGAATGCATAAACGCAATGCTACACATGGTGACTGAGGGTGAGGAGGTTTGGAATACTCACATGCAAAAACAAGAATGAGGAAATTTGAGAGTGAAAATCCACCCTTGGTAAACGTGAAGAAAAGAAACAGCAACAATGACCAATGATGACTGCCCTGTCTATAAAGCAGCACGAAGGCTAGTTATTGGCAAAAGTTTAGCAGCCCTGGAATATCTTTGAAGAGCATCTTCTCAGCATGCCAGCTTCACTTTAGTGTAAGAGAACACATAGACTGAAGCATTTGCCTGTCATCTAAACCTTTAGATAATATTGACAAATACTTTGCTTTTCAAAGTTAAAATTTCAGTGTTCAAAACAAAGGGACTTGAAATTCCACCACCACTGAGCACCTTGTCCCACCGCTGATGTCAGTGGCTCCCACACTCGCAGTACCGCCTGTCCAGTTTTCACCTTTAAAGACTTACCACATGGGCAAACACTTCACTTTATTTCTCCTTTTCATCATTAAAATAAGACAAATCAGATTACAGAGAGACTCAGAAATTGTTACACTCAGCTCCCTATCAGCCAGTATCATTTTAGCTACTCAGAAAGTAGATTTCCCCCCTGAAAATACATTATCTTTATCTTCTTATTTTCCTATCTGTAAAGATTATCTTCTCCTGGAGTCTCAATCATGGTCACTAAACAATGATTTTATAGAAAAAGCTTTTCAAAAATCTACTTTTAAAGGAACAGCGCCTACAGAAACAGGAAAACAAGGAATCACACCTTCATTGACATCATATGAAGAAATATATAATAAATGTATTTCTAAGAGGACAGCCTCCTTTGGTTTTTCAGACTTATCACTTATGAAAGTCTACATGTCTTTGAACAGTATATATTTGCCAGAAGATACACATAGCTTTTATATATGTACTGACAACATAGGTTGTGCAATACTAAATATGTGGCAACCTTTGTTATTCTTTTCACTGGGTCCATTCTGTGGTGCTGCCATTAGCTATTCTCTCTTTAGTCAAACTACTTTTGTTCTACCTTCAGGCCCCACCTGGGTGAATCAGTCATATAAGACTTCCTTCTTGAAGTCTTTGCTTTTTCTGTCATTATGGGACAATTGAAGTCCCATCTCAATTTCCCATAATGCACAAGGTCAATCTAAGATGTTGCTTAATAGACCACTGCATTACTAATTTTGTGTATATGAGATCTGCCTTTCCACTGAGACTGCTGGTATCTTGTGGCTAGTGGGATTTTATGTCTTTATAATAATCCACAGCAGCTGATCCAGAGTAGATGGTGATAAAATAACCAATAACGTGAGCAAAGGAGAGTTTATGCTAAAATAACTGATTTGCATATAGTAGGACAGGCCTCTGGTAACATATTAAGCAAGAGAACCAAGAGCAAGGCTGTCTAAAGTGATAAATGGGGTCCTGCATGGAAGATCAATGATCGAGGAAATATTCAAATGCAAGTGTTTCAACTCCAAAAGGATTCTCCATAAGCATTTCTCTCCCATCTGCACCCCCTAAAAACCAAATGGAAATGTTAAAAAATGAGAAGACACCAAATAAGAAAACAAGTGGGAACTATATTAACATATTTTCTTCAAAAGTATCAATAGAGAGAGACAAATGTTTCCACAGAAAGGAATGCAGAGGAGGGGAAGCAGAGTCTGTGGAAACATTTGCCAAGGAATATTTGACTGCCCCTTAGAAACAAGCACTGGTTTATTCTCAGTGCCTTGGGAAGAATCTCTGTGGAAATTCACTAGTTTGGTATGAAGATCCTGCCTCCCCAAAGCGGTAACCAGCCTGAGAGGCTTCTGAGTTGTCTGTTTCCATCCTTTAGGGACCGCTCTGGATTCCTTCAGAAAGGGGTATCCCGGGAGGTCTGCTCTGCCTATTGTCTCCTTCATCCTGTTGTTTGCTTCTAAGCTGGCTGTTTTCAGCCATTGCCTTGGGAGATTTATACACAGGTCATGTGAGGCCCCAGCAAGAAGGTGAGGTGGGCCATTTGGTGGGGAGAGTTCTTGAGAGTTGTAAGCTTGTGGTACACAAGTACTGATTCCTCTTGAATTTTTATGTGTGGATTTCTTGGAAAGTATGCTTCTGCTGATTGAACTTTTAATAGGTAATAAAATGTATCCTCGCAAATGTTGAGCATTAGCAAAATATGTTTATGTCCAGAGAAACAAACCTATGGGAAGACAAGTATTATACAGAAGACACATGGGAATCTTTTGTCAATAGAAATTAGAAATAGCTTTGACTTTTAGCAAAAATATGTAAAGTTATCAAATATAAAGAAAAATTATTCATTAGTACCTCATTGCCTCTTCCTCTGTATTTCAGTCATATATGCACATTACTTCTTATTTTTTTTCCAGGAAAATATTATTTTGTAACTAACAAAAATTGCTTTGAAATTTGGTATTTTGGATGATGACCATATCAGCTACCTGATGGTATTTGTCAGGGCAGAGAGAGCTCATGGCTAATGTGGTAACACAGTTCAAAACAAGAGGTTCTCATATTCATCTCTTGGAATAACTGAAAAGATTTAAAAACGTATATATGAGAATGCATCTTCCTTTGAACAATTCAACAGTATAATTTATTTTAGAACCAAGAACTGCTTTTCCCTCACAGAAAGTAATCTCACAGGGATGAACAGCAAATTCACCCAAGGCATACCCTGTGTAATGTTAAATAAATACCTCATGCTAAGAGAATCTAATGACCACCCAGTTTAGACCACACTCTAAGTACATTGCAGTCGTATTTAGAGGTCATTTTTTTGCTTTGTTATTTGTTTATCACGAAGGGGATTATTCCTACCACCAAGGAATCATTAATGGTTGTTGATTCAACCTACATCTCATAAATAAGTTATTTTTGAAGATTATTTAGAAATGTAGATTCTGTATTTCTAGTTACCAGGGTCAAAAGTCTATAGCACGAGTTGAGGTAAAAGAAACTTATATCCTAATGTATTATTTATAAAATCTGTACATATCAGTAGGGATGGGTAGGCTTCTTAATGATATCATCTTGGTGTATACTTGCATAGAACTCTGAAGTACCAACTTTCAGCATCATTTCTCTAATATGAATCATTGGAAAATAGCAGCTATTCGGGAAGGCAAAGCCACTGGGTCTCATTTCATTGGCGGTTAAAAAATTTTTTTTCTCCCTAGAAATTCCATTTCTGTAATTGGAAACTATATTAAAACAACCAGAAATAAATGAAGTAGAAAGGAAAAAAAATTAAATGCACAAGAAATATGCAAGTGTGCACAAACACTGAGGTCTATAAGGAAGGTAGAGATGGTGGAAAGACATGATTGGGTTCATGTTTTGGCTTCTCTCATTTTCATAAAACAATAAAGTAGATTCTCATGGTAAAGTAAGAGCAGAGAGCCTCATCTCTATAGAGCGACTCCTTTGTGAGGCAGGAGAAGAGAGATTTTAAAGTGTTCCTTAGATATTTGAAGACAGAGAACAAATAGTACACATTCTATGAAATAGAAGTAGAGTTCTGCACTCCATCAGACACAGGAGGGCCCCTTCATCAGATACAAGAGGGTGCCCCTTTAGTTACTCAGTCTGCCCTTTATCACAGAAATAATTTGGGTTGTCCTTATAGCATTTTGTGTTTGCTACCTTTAACAGAAGTATATATACACAAAGTACAAAAGCCTGATTAGAAACATGTTATGAAAGTGGCGTTATCCTTGAGGATTTTAATAAAATCCCAGAGCCAGATAAAATTCTCAGTATATCTTCTAGTCTTGCAGACTAGGGGAGAATTATTTTTCCCTTTACCAATCTCTGGAGAGCACAGTCCTTGTTCTTCAATACTTTGTTCTCACTTTCAAACAATTGTATTATCAAGGCGTTTACCTCTATGTTTAAGCTAAACTGCACATGCTAAAAGCTTAAGCCACCTTCCGTAGCTTTCTACCTGTGGAGGGGGAGCCGGCTTGTGAGTACTCCCTCTATGCCTGATGTATGCAGGGCTTGATTTAAAAATACAAGAATTCTTTGGAGTTCTCCTATATAGCTGAGAAAGAAATCTGAAATCTTCATGGACATTGAGAGTTAAAAACAATCCTCAGTATTGTGTGAGCCCCGAAGAGCAGTTTCATGTGCTCTTTCAATCCATGCAAGTTTTACATGATAGACAGCTACAATACCAAATAAAAATTTTAAAAGATAGTGCTAATAAGATAAAAAATTTAGATAAATATTCTTAAAAGGGTAAACTCAGAACAGCATCCCATAAGATGCAAGGAATATAAACTCTTAAGGCAAGAAACTAATGGTCAAGTAGGAAACAAGCAGAATGAAGAAGCAGGCACAATTGGTAGGGTTTCTATGGTAAGAACCATGACTATCATGGATGGAAAACACAAAGAGGTAGGACATTGACCAGGGACAGTGATGGCTGTGGCATTATCTAGAAGGGGCAGGAGGAGAAGATTTTAATACAAGGATTACGATCTACCTGAGATGTTGTAGCTTATGCCTCCAAATATACTGTGGTATGATGTGGTACGTGCTGTTTACAAACAGAAAAATTTACATATAAAATATTTACATATAAAATACTACTGGGAGAAGATTGAAGCATGTGAGTAATATAGAGTAGGATTAACAATATAAGAAAAATCTCCAAGAAGGTTTTAAAAAAAAACCTTTGAGGTTTTCCTAGAAAGTAAGATTTGGACTTAAAGAAAGTTAGAGAGGGAGAGAAATAAATAACAGGCTTGCTCAGAGATAAGCTTCGGACTATACCAAGGGGCTACAAATGTTCAATTCAAGAACAATAGTAAGAACATGAAGTTTCATTCTCACTAAAGACCAAGAGGAAATGACCTTAAGAATATTCTTCCCTCTTCTCTGGCAGTGTGGCCTTACATTCTAGAATGGACAAGTGGAAAATAGAGAGAGGGTCATAGAGTGAGAATATAATTCACTCACACAGGGAACAGACTAAGAATAAGAATATATCCATGGACTGGAGAGATGGCTCAGCAGTTAAGAGCATAGAGGTCCTGAGTTCACTTCCAAACAACCACATGGTAGATCACAACCATCTGTAATGGGATTTGATGCCCTCTACCAGTGTGTCTGAAGAGAGCAACAGTGTACTCACATATGTTAAATATATAAATAAAAACAATAAATAAATCTTTTTTAAAAAAATAGATACTTCTAAAGGTAGAGACAGAGTCAGGAGGATCTCTGTGCATTTCAGGACAGCCTGGTCTACAGAGTGAGTTCTAGGACAGTCAGGGCTACACAGAGAAACCCTGTCTTTAAGAACAAAAAATAAAAGAAACAAACAACAAAAACAAACAAAAAGAATACTTCAAATAACAGATAGAAATGGCAGAAAAACTCTCCTTATTGGGTCGCCAAGCAATGTAGACTCCTTTCAGAACATCTCTTAAGGTTTAACCACATGAATGCTACCATCTGAGGTTTTGTGTGTACATCTTGGCTACAAAATAGGTTTGTTCATGAAATTTGGGTGTTTCACATCTCTTTGAAAAATCCAGGGTGCTGGGTTCACATTTTGTAAATAAAAGAGGTCTTCTGTGTCTTAGAGATTGGAGTGGGAAAGAGGAAAAGGGAGTTCTGTCATTTAAAATCTCTTCTCTCCCTACAGTCTTCATGTCCTAAGTGCAATGGTACACTGTATTCTTTAAAGCTCACTGCTGGCTTTTCAACCAATAACTCTCAAAGAGGAGACAGAGCTAGAGTCTAAGCCTCCTTCCTTCCTTCCTTCCTTCCTTCCTTCCTTCCTTCCTTCCACCACCAGATCTAACCTACTGACCGAAAGTCTTTCCTCAGGGCTCTGCAGCTTTTCCTGAGGAGAAAGATTGTCAAGTGAGTACCCATTTTTGTGATAACACCAAAATCAATAATTAATTTCTTTAAAAAAGAAATTAAAGAGATGGTCACCAAGAATTCACATGCTCAAATACTTTGTAGATTTGAAGAAACAGGTGTCAGTCATGGAAAAAGACATGGATGATGAGGTAGGAATGCTGAGTACTAGCTCAAAAGGCTTTCCAACTGGGGTTAGACTTTGCCTGTGTTTCTGTTAATTCATTCATCATGCTAACTGAAGGATCTATGAATTGATGTTCCTTTGCTATACCTTACAGGACCATGGTATTCTTTAATGGTATACAGAAAATCCAACCTAAATAAAGGACAAATTCAAAAGCATGAAAAAGCCATGCATGTCCCATTCCCTAATTCCTTTTGTTTTTGATGACTCGGAATAGAGGAAGAGTGGACATTCAATGCTCAGTGTAAGTGATGGGATAGGCTGTGTGCAATGGCAGCTTCTCAACCTACACATCTATGGGCAGGGGATTTGGCTTCTCCATCTCTATTTGGAAACAAAAGTGAAGTGCTGCACTGGTTCCTAACTAAGGAAATGGTGTTTCTGGGAAGAAGAAGAAGAAGAAGAAGAAGAAGAAGAAGAAGAAGAAGAAGAAGAAGAAGAAGAAGAAGAAGAAGAAGAGGAGGAGGAGGAGGAGGAGGAGGAGGAGGAGGAGGAGGAGGAGGAGGAGGAGGAGGAGGGAGAAGAATGACCTCCAAAACAAAAGTTTGAGTCTCGCTCCTGAGCTAATATGAAAAGAAGGAGCTGGGAACTGCCAGTACATCTTTAGCAGTAATTATTGGGAAGTGGTTGGGATGTGGAGGCTTTAGTCCAGAACTCCACCTTGGAAGAAAGGAATTTTTTTCCAAAATCCCAAAAATCTTAGCTTTGCTTAGTCAGTCACTCAGCTGAAGGCAAAAATCAGATTGTACAGAAAGTATCCCCTGCATTGAGGGCCAAGCCTTTTCAGGAGAAAAGACAAAGAGGCGACATAAAAAACCATCAAGTCTATACACACAAATTATCCCCACTCGTGGTCCACTCCTCATACAGAAACCCCTGCTGCGGCAAAGCCTGCTCACACCAGTGCCACTGGTTTGATGGATTTTCCTACAGTCACCTCCCTACCTTCAGCTTCTGATGCCCAGCACGCAAAGAGATGAGGGACGAAAGGGCTCACTCTGGGCCTTTACATTCAAAGGCGAGAAAATCAATATCTATCTCCAAAAGATAGATCTAAGGATGCTGGAGTTCCCAAATACCCCTGGTTCCTCTGAGGCACAGCTGCCAGGACAGGAGTCACACAACGAAGACACAGCGAGGCCATGGCCGCGTGTGGATTCCAGAGGACCCTGGCTCCGAGAAGGATAAAGGAATGGTATCTACAGAGGATAGGATTAAACGCAGAAAAGCTTTGAATTGTCTCAGAAAAGGGGTGAAAAAAAGCAACATTAACTCATATTTGAGTACATAGCAATAAGGAAAGCATTATGTTAACATGAGAGAGAGAGAGAGAGAGAGAGAGAGAGAGAGAGAGAGAACTAAAAGAAATCATTCCAGGGAGGAGATGTGATTTGTGAGGGAGGGGCCAGACAAACTGTTCAGTGCCAGCAGATATTTACTAAGCATGTTCAGGTCTGTGTTTCCTGCTGTAGGAACAACCTTTATTTTTTAATCCCTTGTACTTGAAAAAGAAAGTTCTTTCTTATGACTGAAATGTCTTAGTACTAGGGCAGTAGATGGTAGTCTTCTTAGAGTTAAGACGTCATTTCTGCATCCTTAGCTCTTGGCAGAGGTTATAGCACAGGATGGCTTTAAACAGATGCGCAGTGAACATTGGTGACTTTATGGGTCATAAATAACTCTCAAAGATACTAACTGGTTTAATGCCCATACTTCTTTGATACAGGTTCGTTATGTATAACCCACAGATAAAACAAAAGCAAAAACAAACCCATACCATCAGATAGAGCAAGTATTCAGGCAGGGATCATGTAGCCACTAAGGAGCGGATGCCATGTGGGCATGTGCGTCTGTGACTGTCTCAAGTTCAGGATAATAGCTTTTTAAGATACAGGCCAGTGAAACAGGCAAACAGCATAGGGATAAGTTGATACTATATATAATTAGCAATTAAAACACCAACCATTTGGCTCATTCCTTAGAAGGGATTTAAAGGAAATACTGTAGATAGGAACAAAAACCTGCATAACAAAAATATGTCACTTGATATGATTCTTATTTAAAAAAAAACTTAATTTTAAAATGAGAGGAGACCCTAGGTTAGAAATTAGAGCATATCAATTCTATTGAACATATTATAACTAATATATGAGTCCTAGATACTCTGTTTAATTACTTTTAAAAAACTATATTACGATTAGTAGTGAAAGAAGTTCTAGGATGCGTTTCTACAGTTACAAACTTGCAAAGCAGCCCACAGTATATAGGTTTTAAGATTGTACTACATTGTAAACTAGTTGGTGCCATTTAAACATCTAGAATCATGTAACACTGAAAAAATAGCACAGATATAACCATCCTACAAGAAGGCCTGCCAGAAACGCATCACACCACAGGCAGTGCAGGAGCGCTGGGCTGCAAAAGCTTCCGTGTCCAGCGGAACAGGCTCAGGGCTGCGTGCGGAAGTCACAGCACGTACTGGAAGGATGTGACAATTTTCAGGGGTTGAAACTGAGTGCTTGTAGATATTTGGGAAAACATTTCAGGAGATAAAAGGGACTGAGTCAAAGGGGCAGAGGAAACAAGGTGCTTCAGACCCCACTCAGTGACTCTCCTTTAAGGGATTTAGACAGTGTGCTGAACCACTGCGATCCTAAGGGCAACTCTGCAGTCCTGAAAAGCAGAAAGTTTCTGGATACGGCCAAACATGTCCTAGAAGGCAAAATCTCCCCAGATGAGAAGTTCCGAGCTAGAACTTCAACTGGAACTTAGCTCTAGTCAAAGGGGGCACTCTGTGTGGCAGGGGATGGTGTCAGAGCACTTGATTCTAAGTTTGCTCTCCAAGGCTGCATCGCCAAAGTCTGCGCAGGACCCAGGAGCACCGACCAGAGCAGAAATAAAACACTATTCTGAGTCCAAAAGGTAGGTACGCATCAGTCTTTGTGATGATTTGAGACCTGCTAAAGGAGACTGGGCTGCAATGAGAATTTCTGTTTTCTAAACAAAGGGAGGAACTAAAAATAAATGGCAGACTGCTGGTTACTAATCCCAGGAACGTGAGGAGGGTGGGTAAGATTATCAGTCTCTAAAGGAAGGAAGACAGACAATTTAGGAGTAGAACAGTCATCTCAGTGTGAGGACAAAGAGCCCAAGAGACTGCTGATTCAGGAAAGATGGATGATGTCAAAAGCGAAGGGCAGCATCAAAAACCTAAATACCCTAAATGCAGCCTGTGGCGTGTGACACTTCAACAGTATAGATTTAAGTACAGGCAGAGGACATGTATGAGCGTGGTCACACTTGGTAAGTTTCAGTAACACAGACAGACTCTCTCAAGAGTTTCCTTTATTTATTATTTTTAATTCCTTAGACTTATGCAGCTTCAGGACACCAAACCAGAAAAGGATTAATGAAATAAGTTTATAAATATTTATAAATTGATTTTATTTATGCAGCAATTTTGAAAAAATACCAACTCAACCTGGAGCTGCCAATGTGAGAGTTACAAAGAGGGCAATAAAATACCCCAATCAATTACAATTTGACGATTCAGTTAACACATCTGCTTCTCGAAAAACATCAAATATATCTAATGTTTTAGCAGTGATATTCTCTCTGTCCTTCTCATCTGTCTGTCTATCTCTCTCTTGAGATTACCCTTTAGTTTCTTGCTCTGCTAGATTTTGGGGAACAATTCATGTAGAAAAAGGAACACTGATGTCTTGGGGTTTATATTGCTGTGCTGAAACACCCTGGCCAAAGGCACCTTAAGCAAGAAAGGGTTTATTTCATCTCTAACTCTCAGGGTGCAATTCATCTCTGAGGAAGACTAGGCAAGACCTTATGGCTGACTGTTGAAGCAGAGACCACGGAGGAACACTGCTTACTGGCTGCTTGTCCTGGCTTATTCAGTCTGCTTTCTTATATAACTCAGGACCACCAGCTCAGGGGTGGCACTGCCCTCAATGGGCTGGACCTGCCTATATCAGTTATTAATCAAGAAAATGTTCTACAGACTGCCTACAGGCAACCTGGATAGAAACATTTTCTAGATTGAGTTTTCTCCTTCTAGATAATTCTAATTTGTATCGAGCAGACAGAAAAAAAAATAACTAAGAAAATGCAATTCCAAATCCTGATGGGCTCTAGATGTCGAGTTCTTAGACCTTTGGACAGTATTTAGTTGGGGTGAAACATTATGGCCAAGGGTCAGAATATTCTAGGATCATGGTTAGTGAAAGGCTCTGGGTGAACTCTCTATACTTTCGACTTTGGAATTAAGGTCATGAATTGAACAGACCCTGTTTATTCAAAAGACATACATGAAGAAAATATTCAATTACATCGTGTATCCCTTTTTTTGTTTTTATTAAACTAGTGATTGGCACAAAGCCAAGAAGTCATAGAGAAAAATTGGCCATTTGTCACTGTTTTCAAATGCTAAAAATATAGCAATGATTATTAAATCTCCAAGTTAAGATCAAAGACACTCCACAGTCCTCCCTTCTCCTGTGTATTTTAAAAACTGTTATCCTCCCTCGGCTTAGAGGACGGTTTCATAAACAACGCCACCAGGGGAGGGAAACACTTATGCTTTCGTGAGACTTGCTCTTGGAAGCAGAGTCATCTCAATTATGCTGCCGGCTCCTGCCAGCTACTGGGTTCCTCATCACCCAGAGTTACACATGAAGTCACTCAGCCACAACCCTGGGAGTTCCATGCTTCTGATTTTGAAATGTCACCTGCAACTTATAGCATGGACCCTACTTTTAAAATGACTCAGCAAATGATCACGTATTTCACTAATACACAAGCAGTATTAAAATGATTTTTTTTCCAGCAAGAAAATCTAAAAGCTTTCCTCATCTCCCATTTTGGCACTGCTTTAAGCAACTATGTCCAGGTATAAAGGCAGTATCAGCAAAATAGTTGATATTTTCCCTTAAGACATTTCCATATGCTCTATGTTTCCCCTGGTGAGTCCATCACAGAAGTCTCCAAACTTTGCTATCAGAAATAAACACCATAGTCAGTCCCACATCGTTCTCTATCTCTGACCCTGCCCTTCCAAATTAGACCTAACTCTCCATCTTAGCTCCTTTGTCCCTTGTGTGAACCTTAATGAAGGGCACAGGATGGTCTTTCCTAGAAGACAGGGCCCAGCAGACTGGCACCCACAAGCCCTGCTATCATCCACAGTAAGAACACGAGCCACATTTATAATCAAAGGAAACAGGATCAGATCCCCAACCCAGCTTAATAAGATAATTGAAAATTACCTCATGCAAGGTGTTCAATGACCAATAAGTGTTTGGCTGGTGGCCAGGGGTCTCTGGATACACGGACATTGATTATGAAAGGATGTTTGGCTGTTTCCCAGGAAGGATAGACGGGAAAGGGCAGGACTTCCCCATGTGCATGGCATGAGGGGCAGCGAGCGTAGATTAGGACAAGGTTGAATCAGGGACGCTGTGACCATTTGGCCAGTGATGACAACAATCTACCAGGGATGTTTTACTGCCATGCTTTACTTAATCCAGGGCAAAATGATTGGAAATGATTCAACTCCTCCAGGGGAAATTAGACGTAGATCTGAAAAAGACCCAGAGAGTGAACTCCTGGTAGTCACTCAAGATTTAGTAATTTGACTTAAAAGGGAGCTATGTATCAGGGCTCTTCTGGGGAAAAACCAGACCTCTGCAGTTCTTCATCTAAAGGAAGACATACATACAGCATTGTCTCTTCTTGTACGTTAAGGGCACATGTTTTTAATGAACCAGTATTATAAATTAGTTTCATTTCCCAAGACTTACCTAAATATTGTGAACAAGAATGCTTTCTTAAATGTTTTATTAAATCTTTGAGAATTTTGGGCATTTGAGCAATGTCTTTTGGTCATGTTTACTCCCCGTTCCTCAGTGTAACTTTCCCCAGGTTCACCACCCCATAACTTCATGGCATTTGTATGGGTGCGGGCCATCCACTGGAGTATGGCTGATCTACCAGGGCCCACACTTTTTAAGAAAACTGACTCTCTCTCCTCCAAAAGCACCAGATGTCAATATACCCTCAGCTGGAAGTGAGGCCTCATGAGCCCCTCCCACTCCATGCTGAAATGCTGACTTGTTTGGTCCACAGCAGCAGGGAGTTCATGAGTACTGTGTCTCAGTCATACCTAGAAGACACTGTTTCTCCTCTGTTCTCCCTGATCTCTAGCTCTTACAACCTAGCTACCTTAGAGATCCTCAACCTGTGGGTCGTAGACATTTATACTATGATTCATAACAAAACCAAAATTACAGTTATGACATAGCAACAAAACTATTTTATGGCTGAAGGTCACTACAGCATGAGGAGCTCCATTAGAAGGCTTCTAGAATTAGGAAGGTTGAGAACTACTGATCTTTCTCTTCCTCTGAAGATGGTTCTGGTATATTGTGAGTAGGGGGTAAAATATAAATGTCACATTTGTGGTTTATGGAAACTCTCTGTACTCTGACTAGTGATGTATTAACTGCCATTCACTATCTGAAGAAACTTCTCTGATCAGGTCTGAAGGTGCATTCACTTTTCAAATCATGTTAAGAACTATGTTTTCTAGTGATTAATAAAGAATGGTCTAGGTGTGCAGTAACTGTCATAAAGAAATTTCATATTTTCTGTCTGCATATGTGTTTACCCTTAATCAAGAAAACAATTTGTATATATATGAGAATGTATATATGAATATGAGGATGAGTTTATTTTGGTGAGTCTGTACATTTTTGATATTCACATTTTTTTGTTTGTTTTGTTTTTCATCTTAGCCACCCTTAAAAGAGAATAACTGGAGGCCACAAGTCATGCTGTTGAACTGCTAATACTATATGGGTTCATTTTTTCCTATATCCTGACCTCCTCAAAGGGAATACAGTGTTCACTGGGAGCCAGATTATCGTACCAGTCATGTGAGATGTGCAGAGAAAGGCCACAGTTTCTTGAGATGGCTATTAGTAACACCTCCATTTCAAATAGAAGTTGGGAGAGAGAGACAATAGAGAAATAGAGGAGAAGTTGAAAGCAGGGTGAAACAAAGACTCTTGGATTCAAAAAGAGTTAAGTGGTAATAGATCAATTTGGACTCACAGGAGGCTGACAGACCTGGAACAAGCCAGTCCTGATTCTTGCTATTTTAAGTCATATACCACTGCTGATATTTTAAAGACTTTTTTTTATTTCACTTAAAAAGACAAATCATATGAATTAACATAATGCTAAGAATTTAGAGAATACCTAAATAGTTATGTAAAATTAAAGTGGAAAAAGAAAATGACAGCCCAGGTCAGCATTTGTTCCTTTATTTTTCCTATAGGGAGAACGGGAAGAATTTACCTCAAACTGCAGAGGCCAGGAAGTGGGTCATTTCCTGAAACCTGAAGGGGTGACTTTCGTGGTTCTTGGTCAGGGACAGCACTCCAGAAGGAGTCTTTGCCTCTAGTGTCCCTGGAGAACTGAAAGGGATGCCATGACTTCTCCACTGGGATGTAGGTATCCAGAGGCACTAGGATAGAAAACCATGTGAATACATCTGGAGAGGAAGAGGTTTGGTGAGAGGAAGCCAAGGGCTCTGTTAGTGACCACAGGTCCTGCTTAAGATCTGAGCCAAACTAACAGGGATTCCCTTCCTGTTCTTTGTCTTCAGAGGCTCAGCAGGGATTGAAACAGTTCCATAGGAAAGAACAGGGCAATTATTAGGCCCTTTGAACTGTACTGTGTAGGGCAATTCCAGTGGGATTGTGTGTTTATAGGCAAATTAGTAGCTTCAATGGTTTATTGTTAAGCTAACAAGTGATTAGGAAGGTCTGATCTTCCAAGCACACTCTCTGAAGGTATTCATAAATTTTGAATCTGGAATAGGAAAACACAGTCCTGCGTTAAAACCAGTGTACCTGGCCTCTTTGTTTCTCAACCCAGAATGTAAGCAAGAAGAGTATTGGGAACAGCTCTCTGTGGGCTTCATGCTCTCCTGTGATCTGATATGCTTTTCTTTACAGTTTGATTTTTGATTGACACATCGTAATTGTGCATGTTTAGGGCACAAAGTGATTTCCTGATACATGCATACATTACAGAATGATCAAATCAGGGTAACTGTCACATCTATCACTTATACGCTTACATTTTTTTTTTGAGAGAATGTTCAAAATCTTCTTCCAGCTACTTGAAGTACAAAGCATATCATTACTCATGGTAACCCTACTGTGCAGAGCAGACTCTCTCACTCCTGTCTGTTATGTTACACCTATTGACAGACCTCTTGCCATCCTCCTCTCCCTATAGCTCTGTCAACACATATATAAGATGAATGTTCATAGATTCCACGTGACTAATACACTGTATCTGTGTTGTTTTAATCTGGACTTATTTCACTTGACATAACAAGTATTCTTTAGGTTCATCTCTGTTGCTGCCTGCGGCAGAATTTCATATTTTCATGACTGAATACTATTCCATTTTTGAAATGAAAGTTCACGAAAATCGCTTTGCTGACTAGTAGATGTGAGTACATGAAAAGCTGCACTCTTTAGAAAAGGTTCCAGCAGAGGGCTAGAGGAAGCCAGCTGGCCCAGGAGTACTCATTTTTCTTGCTTGCGGTTTTTGTTGGATTTCTTGAACCATTAAAAAAATAAAGTCCTAAAGGAGGATTTGAGTCGCAAATGCTGATGTTAAGATTCTCTGTGGTCACAGCTTCCTGGCTCTTTCAGGGGTCATTAGCCCAGCAGATAGAAGGCTCCTCTTCCTCCTGTCACCCCTTTCTGCCTCTCTGCCTGGCTGCTTGCTTCACTCTCCTGGTCTCTCCACCCTCTATGCTCACACAGGGATGGGCAGGGCTAAGTTTGCTTATACTGCTAGAGGTTAACTTAGACACGGAAGCAATAATTCTGCAGTGTTTGACCCTCTGCATGGTTGTCGTGGTTTACATTAAAGAGCCATTTTCCTCCCTTTTCCTGGCTTCTCTCTCAGGGTGAAAGTTACTGAAAGAGGAAGGAGAGGAGTGCTAGGCTTCTTGTTCCTTCTCCCTCCCTGTAGGTGTGGATGGACCAAGACAGAAATAATGACAGAAGCACTCCAAATCAGCTCCCTGAGCCCTGAGCGAGCATGCTCAGCTCCAGGAAAACAAAAACAAAACAAAGAACAAAACCCAAAAGAACCACCGGTACAAATGGCTCTCTGAGAACCTAAGTTAACTATTATCTGACTGAAGGAGGCTGGGAGACAGTGCTTTTAATCTAAATCACCTGCTATTGGGATACAAGAACTCAATGACTCCTCAGCATGTTCCTATAGGTGCTTTGAGATTTTTGAAAACTGGATTTATTAAAAGCTCTTATATAATTTTTTCTAAGAACGAAGACTTGTTTGGACTTTGATGTCAGAACAGCAGGCTGGGAAGCGTGTCCTGGAGCCTTCAATAGCACAGACCTGATCAAGTCCAACCAGTGGAAGTGCAATCGGCCTTGTGGCTTCACCCCCCATTCACTTAATTTGCATTTATTATTCATATCAATCAAAATATAGAAAGAAGAAATGCTTCGCAGTTACCCATTTCTGCATTACTTCTGAGGTGGGGAGGCTCTGTCCTGTGGAGAGTTCCATTTCAGCTCCTATTCTGTCGAAAACACCTCTTCCTGCCTAAAAGGATTCAAAATACTTTCCAGACAAGGTGAAGTTGCAGAGGGTGAGGGAAGGGCAGGGTGCAGAAAGGATGCAGCAGCAGATGGAGAGCATGAGTCTAGATCATACACCACACCACACGACTGTGACAGTGGGCTGCAGCCACATGCCCCCATTCCCAGCCATTCCCAGCCAAGGTGAAGCAAACAGCCAATGCTAGGCAGAACACACCAGAAGCCAGGCTCACTCTGCAGATCAGTGTGTCAAGAGCAAGAACTTGAGCTGATGGGAAAGAAGAGAGTGCTCATTCTCTGTGCTCGGAAAGCAAGGTCTAAGGGAAGATATTGGCATTACAACACAGACGTGGAGAACAGAAACATCCAGACAGACAAGAAGACAAGACCAGGAAGAGCCCCTCATCCGCATCACCAATCTCCTAGCGAGGACTTGGTACTAGAAGCAGAGAATATATTCTAGGTCTCATCTGTCAGTTGATGCATAGAAAGCTAGATACAACTCTCATTTCAGAAGATAGAATCTGTCATTACCTATAAAATCTCATACCAATGCCAAGTGCCCATCACACAATCTTCTCAGGCATTTTACCAGAATGATTCACCAGAATGAAGGCCTCAAAGACAGTCTCAGAAGCTACATTTCTTTCTAGCCTTCTTCTTGTCTATCTCCTGTCCTTTTTCCTTCCCAAATGCAACCATAAAACCTAGAATTCCTCCTCTCCAAGATGGGTCAAAATACCCAGAAGCACTTTCCCCCAAAGTCACTCAGAAAACCTAAATATACCATTATATACTCTCTCTGACTCCATAAGAGCTACCATAAAAACCTTTGTTGTAAAGGAAGGGTCTCCTTCCCATCTGTGGGAAGAAGACAAGATATGAGAGAGGGATCAAGTAGATCTATACACACAACCTTGGTGGGTTTGCCTGCCTCAGTCTACTGGCATTAAGTCAAATCCTTTTGTCTAGATGGTTTATATGGCTGTTCATCCTTTGTTGGACCTAAGTGTGTGAATTAACAGTTTACTCTAGATATCGAAATCTTCAGTCTGAAAGGCTCTCATTTCTTACAAACTAGGATCAAATATGTTTGTCACCCTGTTTCTAACTAAGCCGCCTTGTTCTACATGGCTTGGTCATGATTCTTGACCATAAGCTCTGTTTTCTGCCCCTATGATATCTAGGCTAAGTGCCTCTAACAAACACTTAAGACTCTAATAATAGCTGAAGGAGTAAAATTCAGATCACTCTTTTTTTTAAAGCTCCATTTCTGTGAGCAGGTGAATATTTATTATGAGTTAATTTACTAGAAGTTGATAAGAACAGATGAATAATATTAGAGATAGTGAAACAGACATTAATTATAAGAGCTAGTGAGAAAAACAAATGGATGGGCAATTTCTCTCTGGGTGTGTTAGACACCTCTTAAGTGAATCCAACCTTGCTCAGTGCCCTATTTCACTGTGACCATCCCTTGTATAAGCCACCAAAGTAGAGGACAACACCTCAACACTGTCTCCCTTCTCATCTTCTGGAGAAAAGTAAAGGTCCTACCACTAGGAGTATCTCCAGGAGGGCTGGACAGTGCTGTCCTACTGCACAGAGACTAAGCTGTAGTCGCGGAGACAATGCTCTATGCTTCTGTGACTCTGAAGTGGCCACTGTCAGCTCTTTCAGCCAGGTTAGAAGTATGTCCTTGTGGAGGGGTGGCACATCTTACCATCCACCTTGGTCCCCAGACATCCTCTATCTGGGTCCGTAAAGGGACATTGTGCAACATGATAACTGCTGTTTTATAGCAGTACCTTTATGTCATTTGAATATGGTTGCCCTTTTTCTTCATAAATATTGGTGGTTACTGCTTAATTAAATTGGTGAGTGGGAGGACACGGGCCTGTCAGAGGTTAAGTTATAGGTCTTAGAGACTTTGAGAGAAATCAAACTGCTTCAGTTAAAAAAAAAAAAAAAGAAAATATATGCCATTAGAGCAGCTACCTGGATGTCCACCATCATTACCCATGGACCACAATAACAGTTTATCCCTGGAGGTCTGTCTTCCATCAACTGGAGGAGGTGAGGTGCAATGGAGAGGAGGAGGGAGTAGGTGGAGAAGATAAAATGCAGAGAGATGAAAAGGGTGCCCGTGTCCATTTATGACCCCATAATTTTAGCAAGTCATTTAATGAAGAAATTGAATGCAAACCCCATATAATTCCATCCAAATGATGTCAGCTGTGCAGCTTTATGTAAGCTGCAGGACTTACATCCGCTGTTTACCATTTTATCAGTGATGGAATAATAGAGGCAGGTGTTCCTGCTGCTCTAAGTGGAAAACACTCGCTGAACATTTTATAAATCTATCAGGCTGTTGTATCGGTAATGTATTGTACCATTGCAGTTTTCTTAGGCCTAAGTTATGAAAAAAAAATCACCAGCCTCCTGCTAAGCATCAGAGAGTGAGGTTCACTTCCACTTACATTCTTCTTTTTAAAATGTTTACTTACAAAAACAAACAAATAAGCTCTCCATTGTACTTGCAGAACTGCCTTTAAACTAATTTGAAATGAAAAGAAATCCCACAGTTTTTCTGTGAGCAAACCAACTTTCCATATTCTAGTGCATTTATTTCTCTTTAATATTTCAAACCTTTGTGGCTTTGAAAACTTTTTTTTTTTCTTTTAAAGTAGCGCTGGGTTGTGGGGAAAAGCAATCTGTGACAGATGAATACAGAGACTGGAGGTCTTACCTGGTAACTCTCATTTATTCACAGATCTCTTCTGGGGTTCTTTTTAAACCCTAGCAGGTCCAAACTCTTGGCACATACTATAAATGTCTGTCTTACAGAGGCACAGGAGCCACCGTTCCCAGCTCTTTCCCCATACACCTATAGCTAAGGGATTCTTTTCTTGTTTTCTGCTGAAACTTGACCAGATACTGAGCAGACTAGAATTATTCCAGAACCACCTTGTCTGAAAAGGATGCCTGTTCAAGCGTCAGGCTCCAGGGGTTCCAAGCCAGTTCCTGAGTCCTCTGTAGCCAGTGCTTCAGCATTCAGCTGACACCCAATGACTTCTCATAGAGAGAATACCTCTGAATAGGTGAGTGTAAGAATAACAGGATGAGAGGTGTCACAGGAATGATGTAGCTGGGAGAGGCATCGTGGACCCATTTCATGGATGAGTATGCATGCTCCCTCTTTGTGATGTAGACTGAAAGAATGAGAAGTTCTATGAATGATAGAATTGCACAGCCCAGTGTCCTGCCTGCTGATCCCAACACTAGCTCAGGGGAAGTCATTCTCACATCTCTCAGCGGGTCTAGTTAGAGAGGCCCCTCCCCCATAGAGAGCCAGAGACAGAGAGTGCTTCTTTCTCATCATATTCCTTGACAGCCACAGTATTTCAAATCTAAGTTTGATAATAAGGTAGATGAAAAATATTTACCCTTAAAAATTTAAATGGGATCTTTTAGATTAATTTCAAAGAAAAATGTCTACAAAGTGCTTGGTGCACACAGCTTCATGCACCATTTAAAAATGAGCATATGTTAGTCTTGATGGTACCCTAAGCGTCAGGAAAGTAGAGGCAGACAGCATTCCTGAGACTCATACACAAAACCGCCCTGACTGATCTACCTGCATCAACCAGACAATGGAATGCATAACTAACACTGATCTGAGACTGGCTACAGCTTTTCTAGATGGATCTCTATTTACACCTTGGTCTTCTGTGGTCTTTCCTAAGCCATGAGGAGTGATATCTTTTATCTTTCTGATTTAAAAAGGAAAGAAAAAAGAACTGAAGGAAAGAAGAAGGGAGGGAAGGAGAGAAGAAAGAAAGAAGCGTATGACTTTTAACTCTTAAATAATCATTTCACTTCACTGCCACTTCTGAGCCTTCTGCACAGTGAGGGAGGTCTTCCACCTTTGGATCTTGATGCCTTCAGCAATGAAGGTCTTGGACAGGTGTTACATAGCTGTGTGCTCTTTAATGCACTGATTAGTGCTTCTAGAGACTATTAACTGGTATTGTTACTATACTGAAACATGTAATGGTAAGATACTAAAGATACTAAATAGATATCTCCATTGAGTGTACCTGGTGCTTCCAGATTACCATCTCATGGCTTTGAAACCTCCCTCCCTTTTACAGGATTTCCATTATTATATTCCCTTTATAGAGAGGATAGGGACCTTCTCATCAGCATAGAGCAGAGCTGGGGCTGCCCACAATGGCAGCATGCTGACACTTGGTCACTGGAAAGCTTCCTATGGCACTCTCAGAAAGAAAGGAACAAGGTCCAGTTTTTATAAGGAAAAGGTAGCCAGATGTAGCTTCCTGGGAATGCTATTTGTAGTTTCTGAAATGTGGGAATGGACTGTGATTCTATTCGGATTACAATATACTCAGGACAAAAAGGCAAATTTCCTCTCCTATTCTGAGGTTGGTGGTCTTTGAGTATCAATGCTTGAAGATGGGAATTCAATTTTCAGACTTGCCAGAATCTTCAATTAAATTAACCACTACTGCAGATGTACCTGTGCTGTAACCGACCTGCTTTTCATAAGGCTCTGAAGGGAAAAAGGATTTCTGAAAGGCAATTTTCTAACATTTTGAAAGTGGCCTCAGCCTACTAACACGCAAGCAAACCAGAAAAGACCTGTGATAACTACACCCCAAAATATATCATGGATATCATGTCTAACAAAGCTGCTTAGGAATCTCTCTTTAACAAAAGGATACCACAAGAGTCCAAAAATAGACTTCAATCTCCGGTCAGCTTTGATAGGACTGATATCCTAGATATGTAGAAGTACTTGTTGTTTCACACACTCGTGCACGCACGCGCACACACACACACACACACACACACACACATGCACGCACGCATACACACACATACCATCACCATCATCACCACCACCTCCACCACCAGTCATCCCATGTAACTGAAATGTTCCCAAACATATGGGAATTGCAGAATGTGACTTGTCCAGGGCAGGTAAAAGGCTTCAGCCTCTTCTGGCTATGGTGTTTATTTACATTCTGGTCTATGACCCTCCTAGAGCCATTTGTATTTTTGTTAATTAGATCCATTAATTTATTTGGCAGAACAATTTCACAGCAAGACTATACCTCTGATTTTCTATACCCAAGCCCTGGTCCTAGCCTTCATCGAAAGCTGAGAATGTAGATTTCAAGTAGGCACTGATAGCGGTAAACTGCCTTTTGCTGGTTCTTACCATGCCCCTAGCGCATCACAACATGACATGGTGCTCAGATGCCAGCAGTATTTCCACACTTACAGCAGGTAAACTATTGCTATTTTAACCTTTGAACTATCGCCTTTGCTGAGAATTTGAATGTTATTTCTGGAGGTTTTTTTGTTTTTTTGTTTTTTTTAAATGCTTGGATTTGGGTATTTTTCTAGTTTCTTTTAATTACAAGTACGTATGATGAATTTTTACCAGCATTTATTCACAATGGATTATTTTTTTTTACATTAAATTTCTGTTGAGTCATAACAACCATATATGTTTATGAAGTGCAGTGTGGCATTTTAACCGACATACACAACATGCAATTGTCAGATCAAGATGGATGGCATCCATCATTTAAAACCCTGGTCACTTATTTGCACTGAGAACCTTTAAAGCCTTCCTTACTGGGAATTTTGAAGCATGCAGTTTTCAGCCATCCTCTTTAGCTTGTGCCATCCTCTCCCCAGCCCAGCCTCCCTGTCCTTCTAAGCCTTTTGCACCTCCTATTTTATTCCACCTGCATTAAGATAAGTTTTTAGCTTCGACATGTAAGTGAGAACATGTGGTATTTGTTGTTTTACATCTGGCTTATTTTCCTGTAAAGAAGCATGTTATAATTGTAAAAGATGGATGACATTATAAGCAAGAGATTTGTCAGAAATGCTGAATGTTTTTTGCTCACATTCCCAAGTTTTTTTCTATCAAAAGCTATGATGTAGGGGAAATATTTAAACACTGGCTAGAATATACAGTGCCCAGGGTTTGTGTCCTCTGTGTTTTTCCTTCTGAGACTTTAAGAATCAATCTGTTTCTTGTTTTATAGTTGAGGAAACTGATATAGATTTGAAGCAATCTGCTTAGCATCACCCAGGCAACTAACAGTCGACCCCCGGGGTTAGACGTGAGGCACTGGAGCAACTGACACTGGCTTTGGATATGAATTTAGATCAAATACCTAGAAATTGTCTTAACATAATGACGATGAACTAAGAGTCAACATCAGTAAACACAATCACACTCCAAGGACAAGAAATAACTCATTACTGTGGGATAAGTAATAAGAGCCCTTTGAGCACAGTGATCAAGGATGCTGGACAAGATTTGTTAGGAGAAACAGTGAGCTGATGGTCCCCTGTTCTTGTCTTCTTCCTCGTGGCTTTGAGGAGCTGGCCCAAGTGCCAGGAAGAGACTTCTCCAGAGCTCCCGGGCTCTCAGAGGCAGTAGGCGCTGAAAAAGTCTGTTTGAAACATGCGTCTTTGAAAGTTTAATGGAGGCTTTTCCTCATTCTCCTTGTAGCCTTTTAGGAAACAGCCTGCATCCTTTCAGGACGTCTGCCTCACCTTGTTCTTTTGCAAAAGGCAAGTACTCCAGGATTCCCAGGAAAAAAAGAGAAAGGCCACTTTGATCATGCTGTTGGCAATGGCACACTCTCCCTGAACAATAAACTTACTTTCAAAGTTCAACATACTGAAAATCAAGGGCATGGGACACAGCTTGGAGGAGAGTCACCTGTTAGCCATCTTTTAGAACAGTGAGCCTCAAGCCTCTCAGAGGTGAACCAGCGGGGCTATCAAGTGTACCATTGTCTTCAGCCAATAAAGAGAGTGATGGTATGTCCTTTGGGTTCACAACCAGTCTCAATTATAGTCCATTCCCAGTACAAGTCAAGACAGTGCTGACACTTAATGTTCTGGTAAATAAATGGTCTAGCAATTGGGAGCTAATTGTCACAGTGGGACAGCATGGAAGACTTGTAATCATGGCCTTTATTGTCACAATTAATTTTCATATTGTTATAAAATATAACCTCGGGAGCCCCTCTGGATAAAAAAAAATCATTTTGTACTCAAATGTAGAATTTGTGTGTTTTAAATAAATCTCAGCAATTTAAAAGCATTCCAACTCTTGAAGAGAAACAGTGAACACTTTACCAAAGGAGTAAAATGATCTATTCCATCTCAGAACAGATGGGTCCTATGCATGCACAGTATGCTTTCAATGCCTCATAGGTTTACACTGTAGAACTACAACATACATCTTAAAAATTTCTGTACATATTAAAGGCTTCAGGACACCCAGAGACCGGCAGAACACTGGTGCTAAACTGGAACGAATTGGCACAATAGATATCCTCATCTGCATCGTTTACCCTTCTCATGGGGCATCCTCAGAAAGCCATGCAACCGTAAGTGCACATTACTAAGGGCAAGTTAAGCTAGTGTGGAAATTTGGGGAAGTGATCAGTGCTCAGAGCGTGCCACTGGGTTGGGGGGGGGAATCTACACTTTTTATTTTAAGAAAATGACAAAAGTTCCGTCAGATAATTAAATATACAAAGGATCCAAAATCCATTTACTTCCCAGGACCAAAGCTTCAGTAATTATCTCCCCAACCACAGAAGGGAATCAGACAGTGTGATTTTGACTGAGGCTGTGCACAGAGTGGCAGGGCGATTGCTTCATTTAACTTTCTTTACAATTATTAATCTTCTGGAAATTAGACTTCCCTCTGAACAGTGTGAACTGCCACCTTCAAAACAACTGGATAATCAGGTAGGAGAAAGCCTGCTTCTCAGGGGCACGGTTTCCATTGTAGGTTGATTTTTCTTAATCTCCCTTTCCCAAGCAAAGAGTATTTCCCCAGCAATTTTTTTTTTCTTTTTGCATTGGTGTGCCGAAAAGATAATTGGAGACTTCATATGAATCAATTTGGTTGAACTTAGTAAGATGAAGCCAAATAAAAATTAAACCCTCAGATAGATTAAATTCGGTGAGATAAGCATCCGACCTGATGTCTTTATAGAAATGGGTGGTCAGAGCTGGCAGCAAAGGGGTCTGATCCAGTTCCCACTCTGCTCTACGTGTGCCCGGCTTCCAAGTGCCCTGGTAGATAGCCCGAGCTTTGGCTGGAGGCTTGACAACTGCCTCCATCACTTCTTAAGTTTGGATGAGCTACTTCCATTTTTTTTCATGCCCAAATGTAGATGACAGTCCTTATGTTTTACATTGTGGAAAGCAGAAGGTGGAAGAAAGACACTGAAATAGAGTAAGATCGGAACAAAATTCCATATGGGATTGCCATTATTAACAGATTTTATTATTATTATTGATCTAACATGTATGATTAGTTAAAACACAGTTATAGCAAAGCAACCTAGAAGTAACAGGAGATAACAAAGAATTCCATGCTTGGTCAAATTTTATTTAGAAAACTAAAGCCCAAACTCCAGTTCTGTAGCCTTTAAATTATAAGACTCGGAAAAAAATCGCATAAATATGCTGAATTTCAGCTTCTCCATGATAATGAATAAAAAACAAAGTCAAAAACAAAACGGAATAAACAAAACAACCTCTCACACACAGTAAGCATGGAAATGTCCTTTAGAAAGTATGGAGTACTGTAGTACTGAGTAGATACTGAACACATTGAAAACCCAGGCTTTCCACACAGCTGCTATTATAAGACCATCTTTATAAAGAAATCCTAAGCACTGGGCTTAGGATCTGTAACTGCACACATTTGGCCAAATTTCACTCTTAGATATCATTATTACTATTTGAAAAAGCAAAAGAAAGCATTCTTAGTTCAATGCCAACCTCAACATTTCCTGTGGATTTGACAGAAACTGCAGTCCTACTGTGAAAATGCATTTTAATTCCAACCATTGTCATTGAATATTTGTGTCCACATCATGTAACAAGGGACAATTTTAAGCATATAAACAAGGTCACCCATGTAATAACTAATAACAGTGGTCTGTCATAAAATTCTCATAAATAAAACAGTTGTGCAAGTCATATCAGACTTGGAACATTTGATGGCTATATTAATATACATATATGTTCAGTCTGTACTGAATTTATGGTAATATACTCAATTGAAATCTTTCATCTGTGCCTTAAACACGATAAAAAGTCCCAAAAGAAATCGGATAAAATGTGTGCAAAACCTATCAAGAAATGTAGTATTTAGAAGATATCCTTGATTTGTGAATCACAGGGAATGGTGGGAAGCAAATGCTCAGAAATAGAGGGTTTTTCAATAGGTAAGTGATAATGTCTTCTGCAATTGGCTTGAGTATCAGCAGAAGTAAGTTGAATACTGAAATTGATAATAGTTGTCCAGTATAGGATTTGATGAACCTGGGAGCTAATGGAGAATTTTACTGGTCAAAATAAGATGGTTTCCTTGGACTGAGATCATCTACTCTCCTCGAGAGTCTTGCTTAAGATAGAAGGGAGCAGAGACAGTATGCTCACTGTGAAGTCACATGATGACATCACAGGTGTGAGGTACGTGTGCAGAGGGGTGGGGCGAGAGCCACACCAACAGAGGAATGAATTTGCTATTTATTCAGTAGTGTTACAGTCCATGACTCCAGTGAGCTAAGACTTATCCTTCTTCATAGATAAGCAGCAAGGTTTCTAACCCAGGGTAGAAGCAACCTGCTAGCTATTCCTTTCAGCAACATTCACAAGGTCTCTGCTATCCAGCTCTGACTCATTCCTGAAACCCCAGAGTGAAAAAGCTCAAGGTATAGATGGTGCTCAAGAATGGGGGCTGGGGTACAGAGTAGGGGCTGGGGTAACATGGAGGCTGGGCCACTGCAGAGAGCCACAGACAGGCAGCCAGAGTCAGGAGGCATCCCTTTTATGAGGAAGCAGCTTTCCTTGAAGAACATCTGCTTATAATATAGCTGGGAGACAGGACGAAAACACAAGAGTAACTAGTACTGTGCAAGTTTCTGCTATCTAAATGGTCTCTAAACTCATGAATTAATGAATACAAAATTGAAAGACTCAGTGAAGGAATTCATGAAAGTACTAGTAAGCCAATATGTAATGCCAAAATATCAGATCAGTCAGCCCAGGGAACTGACGAGAGCAAGGAAAGATTTACTGAAAAAATGCAGTTGAACTATGCTTTTAAGGACAAAAAATAGTATTTTTATATACTACTGTATCCGTGTTTTTATTTGAACACAAGCTCAGGGCGCAGAGACCAGTTACCTCCTGCCACTGAATGTCTTTGCCTCTGTTGTTACAGGCATATAAATATATTTCTACCTATTCATTCACATTCTGTATTTTATATTTATTATATTAATTTATTCATATCAAGCAGCAACAGATTTCTCTGAAGCAGCACATCTTACAACTCTTTGCCATGATTTAAAACAAAACAAAAATGAAAAATAGTATCTATGGAAGAGCATTACTTTTATCTAGTGGATGCCTTATTCTGGATAAACACCCTCAAAAATGAAGTGAGAGTTATGCTCCTGATACCTCCATCAACTGCCAAATATAAATGACAATGTTTATTTTCCATTGTGACTGAGGCACTGACAGAACTAATATTATCTTAAAGTATCTGCTGATTACAAAATGCAAAACAATGCTAATCACTCTTCACATGACTCTTCAAAAATTCATTAAACTCTCTGCAGAAGTTTCTCTAGTAGAAAAACCAATGCTACTTCAATTACCTTTCAAGAGATCTTTGCTATTTACAATTCTTACTGCATAGCCCCTGCTGTTACAGACTTCTGCTACAACCAGTGTACTGAAAATTGTCAACACCTAATTGTTATAATTTTCTAGCCTGTAGAATCTGCTCGGGATTTTTTTGTTGTTGGGGAGTTTAAGGACTATGATATTGATAAATGCTGCCGCTGCCTTCCTGGCTCCATCTCCACATACACACATGTATATTTCAAGCAGCAGCAGGGCTTCTGAATATATTTTAAGCATCTGGGTAATGATGAAAAATGATTTGCAAGGCAAATGCATTTATCAGTCTGATCTCTTGACCCAGGATTTTGATGATGTTTGCTGAGAACTTTGGACATAAACAATGGCCTTTGGATTTCTGGTCAATTCAAAATTCTAGTCATTGGTTTGGTTTTGTGAGGGGTTTGTGGGTGTGTAGAAAATATTTTGAAAATGTGTAGGATAAATATGATAAAGATTAAAATATGATATATGAAAGGCATGAACATCTTTTAACAATAGAAATACTAAAAAAATAGCAAAAAGAAACGTTAAGCTTAAGCCAAGAAATGAACAAAAGCTCAAGTTTTACTAAATACATCAAGTCAGAGGATAAGGGTCCTAATCAGAAATCTGGGATAATGTAATAAGATGTTTCCTCTGATTTGCTATATTAAGTAAGCTCTGCTAAACATTGCATTTTACTTTAATTTTCAAGATTGTAAAGATTGTTCTAGAGGAAAAGAAATATATAGTGTGCCCCTTTAGTAAAACTGTTTTTAAATTCTAATAGAATTTCAAGGTTATTATCTATTTCAGATCAACAGTGGGGGTCAGAGTTCATAGCAGCCAGAATTTACAAACCTCCAATGGGTTTTGATTGACAGCAATCAGCATCTCTTCAGCATCACTGAGGGAACAAAGTACAGGTCAAGACAGCGGGCGATTTCATCTGTCATTTTTAATTATCTAAATGATATTCACAGACAAAACCTTTCCCATCCATCAGGGCATCACATTACCATAGACAATGTTTGTTTAAAGAAGAGGCCATAAAATCAAACAATTATGAATGCAGACAAGCCTTGCTATTGACTGCATAAATAATCAAGCCAGAGTTCCAAAACTCTCTGCTAATGAATTGGTAGATTGCTGGCAGGAAGTAGCAAGTCATAATATGGACAACAATCTAATGTTCTTATTGACTTTTACTAAGGCTTGACTACGGTCACAAAGATTCAAAGATGACGTCAAGTGAGGTTTCCATAGAGGCAGTATTGATAGCGGTACACAGCTAAAATACAAGTAGTTAACTCTTGACCTTATGGTGGGACCAGAGCTCCCCAGAGAGCATTGAAATGCTAGCAGTGTAATACATCATGAACTGGGCCAACAGCCGCGGGGTCCCTGACAGCATTACCACAGAGGCAAGGGGCCCTTCTTTTACCATTTATAACACACTAACCTCTAATAATTCAGCCGAAGCCCTGAAAATTAACTCTATTTCAGTTTGTTACATGAGTAAATAAAGTTTTCCCTCTCCCCTCTCTTCTTTGGGAGAACCAAGAGGAAAGCACAGATCTAAAATTCAGGTAAATGGTAACGGATAGCTAAAGCAGAAGTAACTGACCTCGGAGATGGAGCAAACATACCAAGGGAACACGTATGGAGGCTGCAGAAGTCAGGGGAGTGACTCTTCTGGCTAATGCATGCCATCCATAGGATGCTAATTAGTGGCATCTGTTTTGGCTGCATAACCTCTACTCCATATCCAGTTTGCCTCACAGAAACCCTGCTTTATTTTTACACCATCAGCATAAAGTTAATCTCAACATATCATTTTGTTGGGCTAAGGAAGTTATTAACTAATGCCTCAGATTAGATAAAACATTTTCATATGGGCATGCATTCTGAATGATCAGTTTGTTAGCCATTTACTTTTCTTATTCCTCCTCCGCCCCTCCTCCATGTATCCAAAATATTTCCATGTCATTTAGTACAAAAGAATTTAGCAGGTAAATATATTTACTTTTACTTATTGTGAAAATGTTTAGAGAAAGGAAAATTTCTCAATGGTATCAAGAAGATGGTTTAAGGGGTTGACTGAGAGAGCCTACCAACAAATAGTGTTTTCTACAGTAATTCAACCAACTGAATGCCTGACAATGGTCAGGAGAAGATCATTTCATGCTGTGAACTTCTGGGTTCAAGTTCACACTGTAGGAATTGGGACGATATGGGATGGGGAAGGGAGGAAAAAGCCTGAGCTGAAGAAGTCAAAATTCAATTGGCACGGGACTTGAAGTGAGTTGAGCAACTGGATTTTCTTGAACAGGAAAATGTATTTGTCCTGGTAGAGACACAATAACAAACAACAAACCAATACCACAGCTTCCTCTGGTAGCTTCTGGGACTCCCCAGGCTTCCTATGGAAACAAGGAAATGGTCAAAATATAGGAAAAAGGAATGTAGCGCATATATATATATATAGTGTGTGTGTGTGTTTAGTGTAGTATAGTAGGCTATGACGTTAATTGTGAAGCTCAGAAGACAGCTTGCAGTAGCCTATTCTCTTTCTCTGTGAGTTCCAGGGATGAAACTCAGGTTGTCAGTTCTAATGGCTAGTATTTACACACACTGAGCCCTCTCTCCACTGCCCACCTACAAAGACACTATTCACACAGGCTTTATACAGACAAGCATCTAGTTCAACTCAGCACTTCAGTGCTTTGGTTTTCCTAATATTATTATTGCATTATTTTAATCATATTAAAATTTATGTGTTAAGTTTTAAAAGTGCAGTCATTGTCATCAGACAGACCTAGAAGCAGATACTATCTGCTATTTGAAAGCTAAGTGACCTTGACCTTTTTTCTCTTATCTATAAAATGGGAATGCTAACAGATAATTTATTGGGCGGTTGTGAATATAAAGGAGCTAGCTATATAGCAGCTTACAGATGCTCAATAAATATTAATTCCTCCCCTTTCCTACTAGTTTGTATTTATTTAATAAATATATAGTATAACCTTCTTACTTTTAGTTTTACAACTAAAAAGTTAGCTATTCTGTAAGAAGACAAAAAGAATACAGTAAAATATGTCTTCAAACTGGTGACACAATGCCTCTATTAGCCAAAATAACTTTTACAGTAAATAGATACCTGTTAGAATGAGTTTTAGCTATTTTACATTGTTTTCATTACATTGAAATTTCAACTATAATCTGTAAATCCACTATGGGCACACCTTTTGTAGTTTATTTTTTTATTTTTTATTTTTTCAGGAAATGTTTCTACACAATGCAGGGCTCCTCTTCAACAGTACAATTATTCTTTTACTTGAAATGCAACACATAATTTTTATGCTGTGACATACTTAGAATAAAGCCTATCTGGGAATTTGATTCAAGACCTTCTGGTGCCATCAATGTACTGAAGAGGGAACATTTCTTTGAAATTCCGGAAGAGCCAAGAAGAGTAAGGAGGCAGTTGACAGGATTAACTACCAGGTCATTACCACCAGCCTCATTTTGTGCTTTTTCTATCTCTGACCATAAAAACTTCAACATGATGTCTTCTCAACCTTGAAAAGTATATCACTTTCTTCTCCCCCCTTCTTCCATCAGTATTAATCTAAAAATAGGAAAAGCCTTTAGACAGACTAAATCTGAATGAAACACTATTATAAAGTTAGTTGTGAATTAAGGAATTAAGGAAGAACACAAACCTCAGCTTTTCCTCTGCTCAAATGCCTACTCTAGACTCTCAATCGTTGATTCCTTGCTTGGAAGTGCACTGTCGTCAGGCCTCTCTTCCGGGGAACTGTCCTTACGGTTAGCTTGATGGTCATTAAGCAGTCAAAGGAGATACAAGGTAGAAATAGCCAAGAGAGCAGATGAAACCCACAAACATTCCGAGGTACACCTTTATTAAAGAACGTAAAAGACAACATGGAGTGGCCTGATTTTTTTTTTAAGAGAACAAAACTAAACATTTAATTGATTTGCAGAAGGGAACAAGCTACTTCTATTTCCAGAGAGTTCTTGAGTCAAATACAGTGACTAAAATATAAACATGGTCACCCTTCCTTTTTTAATGTAGTATGAGGTTTATATTCTAAAAATGCAATGAAACATATAAACTATATACTCACATAATTATACCCACAATATAGCAGCATCTGAAAAAGTCTGTAGGTATGTTCCAAGCAAGGATTAAAAAGAAGGGAGACATGGTGAGATGGAGAGCAGCCACGTTCACTTGTTTGGTGCATTGCGCCTACAAATTGGCTAAGCCTTCATCTGGATCTTACAGAGCAGCCACAGCCAAGACCAGATCTATAATGTAATAGGGAGATGAGGTGTCTTTGGATAAGGGCCAGCATGTTAATTCCTGCTGAAAGAAATGCTGCTGATGGAAATATTGACTCTGAATTATTCTTTGCTCTATCACTCTTACCTGGTACATTAAGTCAATCTCCACTATAGACACAGATTGGGAGCAAGCCTCATTCTACCTCATTACTAAAGGACCTGTTCTCATGAGCGCATTAAAAAAAAAGACAAGGAGATATTAGCACAAAGGTCCTGAAAGGAAACATTACCTTTTCTGCTATAAAACACGACCATATCACACTGAAAATATCCAGAAATATAACAAGCCTCACCTATATTACATAGTAAGAGGCAATCTTCTCCTGCTGTCAGAGTTTAAACCTGCCTGCATCTAATTTCTCCATATTCAGATTCTGTGAAAACTGTTCTGCTTTAAAAAAAAAAACATGAAGCATTCTAGATGACATGGGAAGAATAAAATTCTTTTTGTGGAACAACATTCGGCTGACAGATGACCATATGACACCCTTCCAACAGTACAATATGTCACATCAGAACGTGGCTGCTATGAAGTGGATATTCAAGGTAATGTTTAGCGTTAAAGTCAAAACATAATGGAATTTTACCATTATGTTTTAGGATGAACATACATGAGGGAAGGAAACAACAGGCTTTATTAACTCACAATTATTTTTGCTTCATTTACAAAACAACTTGGAAGACGGTTATAGTCTTTGGGAGACATCATATTTTTGGCTGCAAAATTAAATGAAAAACAAATATGAGGTTTGGGTTTTTTTTGGGGAAGGGCAGGATGAATAATCAAGACAAACTGTAACTTCTTTCATGTTCTCCTAAGATTCACTCCATAGGATTAGGATGGTGAGGTCGACCCTGAGCAAAGGCCCCTCCTAGATTCACGTAAGCCCTTAGGGGGTATGAACTTCTGGAGCTCCACTTTGTATAAGACTTTGCTGACACAGAGGGTAGAGGCCAAGTATTTCATCCTTTCACTAAGATTTGGCATGGATTTTAAGGTGACGTCTTTACTTCCGACATAAATGTCTTTGGGTATGATTCGGAAGGCCAGCATGCATTATCCCAGTTTTATTCTCCTGGCAATTTCTGGTTTCCCCACAGTGAAGCTAACTTGAAAGGGATCCTAAGATAAATGACATTGTCAAAGACTAAAAATACCTTAGAGGAAATATATGTGCAGAATCCCTTAAACAAGGTAGTTGTGATAGAAGATGTTTGCCCTAACTGTTCCAAATGACCAACACCTGCACATCATAAATGATTTAATGATGCCTGCTTGCTGCCTTTAATGTGCTGTCATGACTTAGCTTCTTACATGTCTAAAAGAAACATGTCTGTCCTTTTTAGAATACCCACAGTGCCTTTTGCAGCAACTCTTCTTGTCATTAGTTGTGGGAAGCTTAGGATGCTATAGTATAGTCTGCAGTATAAGGTGAGGCACAGGACAAGGTGTCACAATGATGACAGTGATGAAAACAGCTAGAGAGACATGAGGTCTCAAGTCCAAATGTTTACTTAGGCATAGTGAAAAGGGGCTTATATGGTTTATATCATCTAACTTCCATATCACATTGAAGCAATAGGCCCAGGGCTCCATTCAGAGCTCCAGTGCCGTGGAGGTCCTTGCTATCTAACTTGCTATATTTTACATATTTGAATGAGACCTTTAGTTTTCTGAAGACTTAATTTCACAATCTATAAAGATGAATAACAGAAGTTTCTCTTATTGTAGTCTCATTGTCTCCACTAGGTGCTAGCTTCAACCTCTCCTCACAGCTAGCCCAGCCACGACCTGACTCTTTCCCTGTCTTCCCTTCCCCGTGCCCCAATCCTAACTCAAAACATTATTCACCTGTACCTTTCTGGTTCTTCGGAATTGAAGTCTATACCTGGGGTAAGTTTGAACCTGATAGATGAGCTCTTCTAGACACCTCTACCTGTCTTCTACTCGCTCTGCTGAAATCCAATGGGAATGTTAGTGTCTGTGTCTGTGTGAAGATGGTTTCCTTAATGCAAGGGGAGGGGAATCTGATGTTCATTCATATCCTCTAATTCTATCTCTGTACTGGTACATGCAATAAATGTTGTCTGATTCTAAATGAATGTACTGATAATGCCAAATTTTCTATAGACATATAGAAAATTATTGTGGCCATGTAGGACAACTTCCCACATCCTTGCAAACTCATGAGTATTGGGCCATGTTAACCTCCTTGCCTGGAGTATCTTTTTCCAATCTTCTCTACTTGTTAAAAAAATCCTCATCCACAAAGACCCTTGCAAGGTACTTTTCTAGCCTTCTCCTTAATGGTTTTCTCCAGTTCTTGAGTCTACACAGCCATAATATCTGAGAAATTTGGTCACTATTGCTTGCTTCTATATGTTTCTTCTTTGCCTGACATCTCCTCCCACACCCCCAATATTTCCAATGACAAGAATAGCAACTAAATGTTCACATTTTAACATCTAAGTTTAGTGTGCCAGAGTAGGTAAAAAATTACATAAATACATATTTAATAGTCTAATGTTCAATTCAGGAAGTAATAGATAAACCATCACCCCAGGAGAGGGCTTTTGGATGGAGCCCTGATACCACCTTGGTTGTCCACCCTGAGAACTAGAAAAAGGGTAAAGACTGAGCCTGGCAATTTCCACTCTTCCACAGCTACCCTATCCTTCTTCTCAATAGTTCTCTCAATAGAACTTAGAGTCAGGTACAATCATCCCACAGATTGTTAAATTGCATTTGGAAGTCAGACTAGCTGAAGGCTCCTGAATTTTACCAGTATAAGGGATTTGGAGGTTGGGAATGGGAGAGAACCTTTAAAAAACAAAACAAAACAAACAAAACAAAACCTAAGTCTTATTGCTAGCCCAAATAAACAATATCAAGTACCCAAGTTGTCTTCGTAAAAGCCTAACCAGCATTCCTCTCAGGGCCTGGGTGAATAGTTCTGGTCCTGAACCTTCAATTCGTCACCATTGCTTGGATGTTGAATAGTGCAAGCTCTTACTCAAAGGTGTATAAATATGTGTCAAACTCTGAACCCTACCAAAGTTAACATGAAGCCTCTTCTTGTTCTGGATTAGAGCAAAGGGATCTGAAGCCCGGGTCCCTTGTTTGTCCTATTAATGTCTCAACACTAAGATTAAGGTGTCAAAATCTATCAATCCTGACACCCAACATGAGATCAATAGTGATGCTATGGTCTTGCTTACACCCAATACTGTCAAAACACATTTACGTGTGACCTTAAAAGCTAAGTGATGCTGAGTGCATATTTCTCCTACTAGATTACCTAGTTGTACAAGAGAAATTGTAATATGTAGTTACAAAACAACCTATATGTAAGGATGCCCACTCCAATCTCATGAATGACAACTACTGATACATATTATTTGTAAAATGTGTATGCTTCTATAACAACATTCAAAACTTAATAACTACATCGATTATACATACATGTGTGTGTATATGATGGACATGAACAAGCATGGGCATACATTTGTCAAGGCACACGAGTGGAGGTCAGAGGTAACCTGTGGGAGTTGATTCTCTCCTTTACCTTTATACGGGCTCTGTGATTCACATGAGTCATCAGCCTCAAGTGACGAGTAACTTTACCTGCTAACACATCTCATGGGCCCTTAAGAATATTTTTGTAACTTAAATTGAAAGCTAATACAATACTAAAATAGAAGAAATAGCATTCTGACAAACATCTCCCAAACTGTTGGCAAATGGTTCCCAAGCACAGAGCAAAACAAATATAACGACTCATTCTTTTCTCCTACACCTAGCCTGGCATCTATCAGAAACTGGTGATTTTAATAAAGATAGAGGTGTTGAAACAAACGGTTGAAATTGAAAGAGTACACAAACTGGACGCCAGTACAGACTGCCCCCACTGGTCGTGGTGCTTCAGATATTAATGCGAGATAACAGCAACATAGGACTTACTTACTCTTGTCGCCTTTTAAGGATTCGTGGGAGGGAAAGAGATAACAAACATGCATGGTTTATGAGGGATCACTCAGTTCCCTGGAGCCATTATGAAGAGATAAGAGAACTACTGTCACAATGGCAAATACTAGTTTATGTGCCTGAGTCACTTCCCTCTTTGTTTATGTGAGAGGAGAGGTGTTATGTTAAATCTGGCACACAATGTTCCATGCCAGCATAGCGCGTCAAGAATTTCCCACAGTGCAGCTTTAAGTCATTCACCATTATCATCTGATCCTAAATTTCCCAGAACACTATTAAACTGGTCAAAAAACATCCCAGTTATAATGTGTCCATATATGCATGCACTCAAAATCTTCACCAAAAAATAACCTCCCTCCTAAAGTGAGCATTTAAAAATAAGTCATTGTGGGTCCTCAAAAACCTATCACTCAAAGTGCCTGGACTGCTCCTCTGAAAATTAGCTTTCATAAGACTAACATCCCTGCTTTTGACAGCTGTCTTAGCAAGAAAAGACCCAGACACATAGCTATGCTGGTATCTATTCATGCCATGGTAACTGTGTCGATCTGAATGTTGACTGGTGGCATAACCCGAGCAGATGTAGTACCCATATGTGCAGCTCTAGAGAAGATCTCCAAAGTACTGGCATCTGGATGTCAGCTTTTCCTTCCTGGCCCCACAGCTGAATGTTCTGCTAGACCTGATTGTGTCTCTGCTGGGTATCAGTCTGCTGCCACCCTGATGGGTTCACTGGCACTGCCTAGACTCTAATGTGTTTGAAAACAGTAAACCAGGTAATCACCTTGCACCAGAGCACTCTAGAATTTACCTGGTTTCCCAGGTGCCATACTGAAATCCAGCAAGGCAGGTCTTACTTCTTCCTCTCTTAATTACTGGGGCGTACTTTGAAATCCACCAAACAGTGACTTGGGGTAGGGTGTCTTAAAGTGGTTATGGGAAATCTGGTTTTTAAATGTTTCAAGTCACCAACTGGGAAAATTAGCCCAAAAAGAAGACATATCGGGGCATGTAACCACATGGATATATGTTTTTTCTGGTTTTGGGCATTTTTGCTACAGTTTTGAAATAGTGTTTGTCACAAACACTTAGATCCCCAAAAGGCAAGGAAAGGTCAACCCCCACACTTTGTCTCTCTTCACTTTCTCCTTTGCAAATGAGTCCCTGGATGAATTCTCCCTTCCAATTGGGAGAAACAAAATGAGGGGAAAAAAGATGCTTGGCAAGTGCGAATCATCAAAGATTAAAAATGCCAAAGCCTTCCTCAAGGGAGGAAGGCTAACTTGATAATAAATTAACAATGACGTGTCCTCCTGCCTCCGCTCTTCTGTGCCAGGTTTCCCAAAGCAAGGGCCCTCCTCTCCTCAGCCCCTGCTGACTCCTCACTCCCTATGCGGGCCTCGTGCCTTGAGGGGAGGAGAGAGTGAGGAAATGAGTTTTGTTTGATTGATATGAACTCTATCAATTAGATTCCTGGGTGAAAAATGTCACCGTGATATAAACACTGGTATTTCTGAGAACACAGAACAGAGATGGGATTTAAATAAGGACAACACAGTGACATTACTTCAAAAGCAACCACGAGGAAGTGCCAAAATAACACTGAGTGTTTACTTTAAATTAAAACAATTTGATCTCCAAAATAAAATCTCACTACTCAGCCAGTTTACAGACAGGGAATTAAAACATAAAATTCTCTGGCCTTTACTTTCTGTACGCCTGACACATTTAAAAATGGGACATAACCAGCACCCCCAGTAGGTATTTGCTTCTCAAATGCTGTATACAGTAGGAACACTGACAAGATGTTTAGTAAGAAACCGCGTATAGCTGGCATTTTAAACTTTGCCATTTGGGAAACATGACAATTCCAATCACTGCTATTTTGCAGACATAAGTAAAAATCAAGGGAGGCAAACCCGCCCATGCTCCCTCCCCTTCAGGAACATCGTGTGGATCTTAAAGTATATTTTAAAAGTTTTACACATTAGAGAACAGCTGGAAGGTACTTATTTCAAACAGTTTCTTCTGGCAGAATGATTAATGCAAATAATGCAGTAAATTATGTTAGAAATTGATCAGTCAGAGTGCTACCTCTGGTTCCGTGCGGTTCTGTCTTTGCTGGAGTCACCCACTGGCCATGAGACGTGCTGACCACCCTTCTATGAGTTGCAGACCCTCTAGACCTCTGTTGGATACTTCCCTCAGTATGCTCATGTGAAGCCCTCAGAAGGAGCTACTCTCTCTTTCAAAGAGATTTGACTTGGGCACAGTTAGTCACTAACTGTGATAAAGAAATTAAATGTATTCATAATTAGGACCAGACCCAATGTAAGTAATCAGAAAATTGAAGGGAAATGACATTTGTGGTGGGGCTGGCTTTTTTAAAGTGACCTCCTGACTGAGCAGGGCACCCTCACATTGACACACAGGGACTCAAAGGCATAATACATTAACCCTGCCAGGATCCCAGCTTGTAAAGTGTCTTCCTCACCTGACCAGGACACACCCTGAAATCCTTCAGCACGTCTCACTTCTTGGCACTAGTACTCAAGACAGAATCACTGATATGTCTGAAGTTCCATCCTGTGTCTGGACAAATTCAAACAAATGCTACAAATATGAATGCCTACTAAGAGCACTACATAATATGGGGCTGGAGAGATGGCTCAGTGGTTAGGAGCACTGACTATTCTTCCAGAGGTCCTGAGTTCAATTCCCAACAACCACATGGTGGCTCACAACCATCTGTAATGGGAACAGATGCCCTCTTTTAATGTGTCTGAGGACAGCGACCATGTACTCACAGACATAAAATAAATAAAATCTTAAAAAAAACAAGGCACAAACATGATCAAGGCAGGATGCCTGTCTTCAAATGCTTACAATGTAGTAAGAAGTCTAGGACGTGCATGGAGCCATGCACATGCGCACAGCTGTATATAACTAACCGAAGGAGTCCTTCAGAGTGGGAGTGGTAACACAGAAGTACTTTGACTAAAGTTCATTCAATTTTAGGTCCTGATCTCTACCTCTGCCCTTCAACTTTAGTTTAGGATATATTAATTTATTAGAAATCGAGGGGAAGAAGAACATATAAATTATTTTGCAATGCTTCATTTGGTCATCCTCATACAGTAAGCTGCCTGCTGTCTGTGGGTGTTTATATAATGTCAGTATACAGAGTTTGTACTTTCCCTGCTCCAGTTAAACTGGTCTACATTTAAAAGGAGACAGAGCAAAAGAGAGAGAAGGAGAGAGGGGGGGAGGAGGGAGGGAGGGAGGGATAGATAGAAAGAAGGAGGGACAGAGAAAGAGGGAAGGAGGGAGACAGGGATGGAAGGGATGGAGAAAGAGAGAGAGAGAGAGAGAGAGAGAGAGAGAGAGAGAGAGAGAGAGAGAGAGAGAGAGAGAGAGAGAGAGAGAGAGAGAGAGAGAATATTCATGAATTCAAAAACCATGGGTTTTCAGTGGCAGAACATGTGCTTTCAACACTGCCTCCCCATTGCAATAATCCAGAAGAATCCAAGGATCATGAAATACAATCTAAAAATGTAGCTATTGATTGAAATAATATAATATAATATTCTGGTCTGGATAGTGCTATGTCTTAGAGAGCTAAGGTTAATAGAGGTGTAAGGAGAAAAGTAAGATCAGCATTTTAAAAATAAAATGAAATTTTAAGCAGTTGTTTTCAATATAAGGAAAAGCATACAGAAATGAATGTAGCTCTCACCCATGTTTTCACATTAGTCATGAGTTTTGTGTGTTTGGGGTGGGACATTATTTTGTGATTTTGAAATGTCCCTAAGCTTCCCTGAAAATCAGCTAACCCCCAAACAGAGCAGCGTGATGTTCTATTAGATGCAGTTTGGTTGATGTGGCCCCAGATGACTTTTCCTGTGCTTTCTCTCTGCAGGCTGCCCCAAGTATCCATTTCTGTTAATGATCTATTGCTTCTGTCTGATTCAGTGCAGCCCACTGGCTATGGAAATGGCCAGTCTCAGCGGGAGACAACAAAATGGTCAGCAAATAGGACTGAGCCATGTCATTTTCCTCAAATACTTTCCTAGGAATGAAATGACAAGCTTTAAAATGTTGTCTTCTGCTCAGGGCAAATATTTCTTTATTAAACAAAAGTGGATCTCCTCCAGCTTCCATTCAGCCCACAGCTTAAAGTATGTCACTTGAAAAGCTTCTACTGTAAAATAATTTAATGCCCGACACTTCCCCCCATACTTCCATTCTTTGTCACTCTTCCACTTCTCTCTCTAGGTTCAAACCCCAGCTGTGCCAGTCGCTAACAACTGTAGGACCTTAACATCACTGTACCACATCCCTGACCAAAATAACATAACTGTATTGTTATCTCAGGGTAAGGCTCAACTAAATGATTGGCAATTAATAACCAATGGTAATTAGCTGATTAGTGAGCTACCAGTAGTGATAATACTTTGATCTATGAAAATCCAATTCCCAGTTTAAAAAAAAAATATTAGTGTAGCTGGGACTCCATTGAAAAGAAATCATTCTATAGAGATTACAGGTACTGATAAAAGGGCCAGAGTGGGTGCTTAATACCTAGGGAGAGCCGACAGTGACTCGTGAAGATTAAATACTGTCTAAATCATGGACTGGGCTTTTACATTCAGTCCACCTAAATGTGGCCTCAGGAGAGAACACAGTTGAACTCAGTATGCATCATTAAATAGTTACTGAGTTTTATCTCCTCTGTGACTACAATTCTAAAAGTATAATTTAAAATGTCATTGAACTATCCTTATGGATTAAAGATGCAATTAAAATAGTCATTGATACTATCATTTGCTTTTTGTATTTATGTGGAACACACAGACTTCCCACTTACAAATTTTTTTTTATTTTATTTTATTTTTTAATTTACATTCCAAATCATTTCCCCTTTCCTGTTTCCTCCCTCCCCGAAAGTCCCATAAGCCCCCTTCCCTCCCTCTTTTCTCCATTCAACCCCCCCACTTACAAATTTTTTAACCAAAGAATTTTCTGTTTCTTTGGGTCAATTCTACCCTTGGTCTAATCTCTGCACCAGATGAATTTTACAAAATTGTCATGTCGCTCCAGAGTGAAGCTTGAGAGCAGGTTATTTCAGAAGGCATTTTCTGAGGGCCTAAGGGATCACTTGCATTTTGCTCTGTCTTCAGCAATGAGGGCAAGAGTCCCATCTGACTCAATCCCTGCTGCAGCCGGCCGGCCTCCTGGGACTCAGGAGAACAGGATTCTACTGGGTGGGGATTTGACTGCTCCTCACACGTTTCCATCATCTAAAACAACTGCTCATGAAGCATAAATACAATATTTAGATTAAATAAATATTCCAAAAGCCAAAATGTGATGCTTTCTCAACACAGGTAAAGGAACAAGGTGACACTTCTTAGACAGGGTTTTATTGCATTGCTGCAATATAGTACCATTCCGTGGGTCCCTTACCTGGCACACATAAATCATCAGATCTTGAACTAGCAAGTGTCTGTAAGTGATATTCACAAGGAGCTAACACACAAAATAATATAAACAGCTGAAGGTTGGGTAAGCCCAGCTCCTGGGCTAGCCGACAGGTTCACTTGGCAGCTTGGGGAATGACGAGGGCTCTCCAGTATGATCCCTGCAGTCATTTTGTTACTGCTGGTACCTAAAGGCTCTGGTTTACTGTGCTTGTAGATGGATACAGTATAACTCATATCAAAAGTGGAAGACTATTTGTAAATGTATTAGGCATTAGGCATTTTAAGACCAGGTCTTGAAATCAGAATTCTTCTCACAACTACTTAAATGAGGCAAAGACCACAGTTCCATTTTGACATTTATAAAAACTTTATTACTTGGTTTAAATTTTCTTCTCTTTTCTATATTTTGAAAGATTTCTAGCATTCCCCTCTTCCCACTTTATACATTTAGAAAGAAAAACATTTGAACACAAATATACACACATATGCATGTACAAATGCATGCACGTACACTCTCTTTTGGAAGATTCTTCTATAGTAATGTTTCCATCTTTAAAATGCTAGTAATGTCAGCTACAGATGTGAAATTATAGTATAATTGTTCAATTATATGTTCCATTTAGTTCTTATTGTATTTACAGATTTTAATATCTTAAAATAATTCTGACAGGATTCTTTGGGCCACTTTTCCCAAGTGTCTTTTGCAGAATAAAATTGTTCCAGAATGTTCATAACTGTCTGCCTATCAACTTATTGGAGGCACAATGCCCACAACTGTTCCCCTGCCCCAGCTCCCAATTCTTTCTCAAATTTAAATGAGTCTAAAAGGTATTTGAAATTTGGGAAAGTGTGAGGGAAGAATAAATAAAAAAGTATTTATGTTATAGAGAAGAATATGAGGCTAGTGAGATGGCTTGGGTGGGGAAAGCACTTACCACTAAGTCTAATGGCTTGAGTTTGATGCATATGTGATAACAGGAGACAATCAACTCTCACAAGTTGTCCCTTGTCCTTCACAAGTCTACTATGATATGCTTGTACACATGTGCACAGACATACGCACATGATATATAGACAGACAGACAGAGGAAAGATAGATGTACACCATGGAACCAAGTTATGATGCCTATGCCAGCCCAAGTAGAACACTGTCCTGTGGCACAGACTGGCAGAACCTATAGACAGACAGACAGACAGACAGACAGACAGACAGAGGAAAGACAGATGTATATAATAGAAACAAGTTATGATGCCTATGCCAATCCAAATAGAACACTGTCCTGTGGCCCAGATTGGCAGAACCTATACACATCACTACAGATGCATAAAAAGTAACAAAACCATTCATATTTATATTATAGCCTCATATCATGCTTTTCTAAGTCATCTGCTCATTTTTAATTGATAGTATATTTGTCTTTTTATTTCACTTTAATCTTCAAATAATCTAGTCACCCTTAGTATCTTAAAAAGAGTGACCAGTATCCCCCTATCTTACATCCTCAGAGAAGCCTCAGATAAAACCTGCCCATCCCAGCCAGTGCCAGTGTTCTTTTCCCGTCTTTTATCGCTACCATATGTGCCTGTACTGAGAGAACACACGTGTTAAAGTGAACCTGCAACTCTCAGCTGCTCTCGGAGGACTTGAACACCAAACTTTAAAAGTTGTATGTGAAGGGAATAGACTTTGTGGATCTATAGCTGTGGCAAGGGGTCACTGGCTGGCCCCAGGCTGGCTGACCAGGCTCTCTATCATTTCTAAGGACCAGCCTCTGCCACATCCAACCCAGCAGGGTCCTGATCAACCCTGGTGTGCTCTGCTGTGCATTGCATCTCATCTAAGGCAGGCACCCTGGGGATCCATTCCATGTAACTGTTGTAGCATTCTGCAAAGAAGTACTGTCATCTCTATTTGGGATTCCAGAAACTGGCACCTGGGGAGTTGGTGCTACTTGCCAAGTTCATATAGCGAAGACTAGGAATGCACCTGCCAAAAGCAACTCAGTTGGCTTTCTTACAGTGGTTTTATACTCTAAGTGGGACACTATGAAGCGAGACTATAATTCTTGTATTACCATATTTTCTTCTATCACCTACTTATCAGGTGTTCAGAAAATACATACTGAACTGAACTTTCTCCTTTCTGATTTGTTGTCTCGTTTTCCCAGATCTGGGGTACCTGACAAATTAGATTTGTGACAACAAAGACCCATTTTCTACTTTCAGTCAACTGAAAAACTAACTATAACTTCCCTCCACAGCGACTTAACTCCAACCCTATCGTCTACCCACACCTCTCACAGTATTTCACAGTAAATTATGGCAAATGTTTATCCTGCAAATCAAAGTCAGCAAGGTACATAAAGCCCAAATGATGTGTATATATACCCCAAGATTCCTCTGAAGGATTCTCCATTTCATGCTGGCATAGATGGATCCTCTCTGACACGGGAGATGATGAATGTTGTGCAGATCGCATGGGGAACATCGCATGAAGACTTAATGGTATGCTAACATAATTTACAGCAGGGGATGATGACTGGATCTACCTTCTAGTTCTGGAGTTCTGATTGGTGGGTTGTTGTTTTTCAAAGCAACTGAAATTATAGAATCTAAGAATAGCAGCAAATCACATTTATTCTAAAGGGCAGCTTTACTCTGGAACCTCTCTGTAAGTTCCATTTCTAGCTCTAAATAGACAGTTGGCTCTGCTATTAAGAGAAGGATTGTCATTTGAGGCAAAATGCACTGGTACCATCAAATTTTCTGCTTTCCTCTAAAGCGGCATATACTGCCTAATGCCAGTAGTATAAATTTTGTTGTATTCAGTGAAAAAAAAATCCTTTCATTCAAGAGGATTTTATTGATAATGTCCTCATATTTCTACATTGAAAGTATTCTTGATAAGCATTTCTTAAAAACAAAGACATTATTCTAGATTACCCAACAGAGACAAAAACACTAACAGATGTTTACCAATGTTCACAACACAGGTGGAAGAAAATATCTACTACTGCTTTGTCCATTTTCACAATGAAGAAACAGAGGCAGACAGTGCTGGAGTGCACTTTAGATCTACACAGCTAAAAAGGAGCAGATTGAGATTGGAATTCAAGTTGGTTGGATGTGGAAATCCACATATACTGAGGCTGTCTACCCACTCCCATGGTCAGACCTTGATAACTGAGCTAGGGGTGTGAGACGAGGGGCTGGCTTTGTTGGGCAAGATTTATGCCTTCATTCTCCTGTTAACTGTTTGCTTTCTGAGAATCATATAGAAAACACTCAGACTTTGCACTTCAAATACACTAATATGTGTACTTATTCCAGCCTGACTCTTACTCGTTTTCTTTTTTCTGTGCTTATTCTGACTCTGTGGAATGGGAGCTTTTAGAGCAAAGGCACCATGAGCTAACTTTTTCTAGATTATGTAAAATGAATAGCTCTAGTGTCATCTTTTGTTTTTAAACTTTTCTAAGGTGACAGGTTTTCAATTTTCATAACTATGCATCTTCTCAAAATCACAAATAAAACTTTCATTTGAGCTGTGAGCTTTGAATAGCAAATTCCGTTTCTAACCATAAAACAACATTTTGGGGGTACTCTGTTAATAATGAAACAAGGTTTGTTATCAACTTAACTGCTTCAGTTTTTCAATTTTGAAAGCGGTGATTTTTATAAAATATAATACTCGCCCCGTCCCCCTAACAGATAATGGGAAGGCTCTATTTGAATGGAGAGAGGGAACAGGGTCAGACAGAGCAAGGCCCAAGGTTCTGGGGCTGACAGAGCAGGTGAGCTTCACCCTGTAGGTGAGAGACCCAATCCACCACCTTGTTGAGTTTGCCAAACTAGGTAACAAATAGCTCACTTCTCTTTCATAAACTCCATTTCAAAATTTTTAACTCATCCAAATCCAGTAACCGAGACCAGTCAGTAAGAGAAGGTACAAATTAATTTACAATATTAAAAACATTTTGTATATGCCAAACTGATATCTTACTTGAGGTAAAGATGCAGAAGAAGTAATCAGCAGAGGTAGGGAATTTCTGCTCTTTCTCCTTCTTTCTTTTAAAATAAAAGTACTGTACCCTTACTTTCGATTGTTTTAGAGCTCAATTGATAAGGTGTGTTCTTTTTTTTTTTTTGTTCAAGAAAATTTAAAAGCAACTAATTTAAATATGCAAAATTATCTTGAGTTGTTCATACGTGAACTTAAAAGCCGTGCAACACAGGAAAATTAAGTAATTATGCCTCCAAGTTATTTACTGCAATTAAGCTCATTTATCATATGCAAATTAGTGCAAACTGGTCTCATTAGTTACTAAATTACTCAATATGAGCTGAACAATGTAGCACTCCAGTTTGTAATGAAAAATCCCTGTAGAGGCAAGCAGTATCAATTAAGCTAATTTGCATATGCAAATATATTCACTAACTTTCTCTTTTTCTATATTTAGTTTTACATTTTCTTACCATTCCAGATCATACCAAGACAGTTGGGTCATTCACCTCTCTCAACTTATTCCATCACAGTTCAAGGAATTAATCCAGAATGCCTCTATTATTAGAAATCATTTTATCTTAGCACTTATGTCCAGCAAGATATCACCTCACTAGGAACAATCAGGAGGAAGGATGCAGTTTCCTAAAACAAAGATGACATTCTACCTCATCAATAAAACAGTACACTTAATATCTCTCTCCTCGAGTCTTTTTGAAAACATTACTATAAGGAAGAAGGAATGATGACTAAGCTAGGCATATCATAATACAATCATAATTTGTATATCTGTATTAGTTTTCGACACATTTTAGCTTGAATCACTTTCTTTTGCTTAGATATTTGATCAAATGCTTTATCTAGATCCTGGTTGGTTTGCTTGATGTGTATGGGTATAGACTTGTTTGTTGTAGAGGCCAGGGGCCCATACTGGGGTCTTCCTCAATCAATCTTTTCTTATTGTTGGAGACCAGGTTTTTCCTTGAACCTGGAGCTCCCCATTATGCTAGGCTTGTTAGACAACCAAGTCCCAGAGAGTCTCCTGTCTCTGCCTCCCCAAGCACCAGGATTACAGATGTACATCACCACACACAGTTATTCACATGAGTTCTGGGGACATGCTTGTGTGGCAACACTTTACTGACTCAGCCATTTCACCAGCATCTTGCTCAGATTTATATATAATCATATATAATATATACCATGTATATTCAAATTTTTGATGATATAATTATATATAACTTGTACTTTTAATTTTAATTTTCTTTGCTGAAAGGAATGAAATTGAAAGAGAGTTTAATGACAGCAGCCTGCTCATTCTCTGTCCATTCCAACACTGCTATAGGTGTCTGTCTATATTTCCAAGATGTTTTCTCCACCAGAATCCTTAGTTCTTCTACTGTGATTAGCTGATCTCTGAGATAAAATTAGCACTGTGACTAAAAGTACGTACAAAGATATTATAACAAAGATATTATAACTATATATATATATATATATATATTCTTACTACATCTGCCATGTTTTTTTGACTTTTCTGGCACAAAACCATATGTTCTCATTTAATCATGATCCTGGTGTATTCTATTATCTAAACTTCAAAGTATGATGAAAATAGGAATATAAATCCTGTATTAATTTATTCTAAACCTGTCCCATGACATCTTCTATCAAAGGCATAGGTTCTTAATTTACTTGAAGCAAGAGTATCTTACTTTTCCAGGTGCTAGGTTTGATTTTATTGTCTTAACATTTTAAGATGGGTGTAGCAGCATTAATATAAAACATGCATAAGCAATATCACAACTTTATATAACAATTACATAAACATTATTTACAGAGTGAAAAAAGCAAACCCTCTGCTAAGGGCATTCAAATAATTAAAACATCCCATTCATAATTCTGGCACCTGAGGGAAAGCTATTCCAGTGGTTAATTTTTATGACTTGCAAATATGATATTTGGTATTTTATGTTTTGTTAATTTCTATGAAGTGAAATATAAATACCAAGTCTGATCCCTACACTGGGAGAGTAAAAAGAAACAGCACTTGTAATTAAAACAAGTTCTTATTCTTTATTTTTCTGTGTGGGGGATGTGCATGATGCATGAGTATATGCACTACTGCACTAGTGGAGTCCATAGGGTCCTCTGTGAAGGCCTTTCTCTCCTTCCACCTCTACATGGGATCTGGGAATTGAAGATTACCAGGCTTGAGCAGCAAGCATTTTTACCTGAAGAGCCTCAAGAATCCCTGCCTTTACTTCCTATGGAAAGGGAAGCATAGAGTAGAGACAACAAGGAGAACTTGAGCCAAATTCATGCTCAGTCACATGCATGTATCTAGGAAAGGCCCTGTAATGACCGCCAAAGGTTCTGAGATTTTCAGCGGATCTGCCATATAATGTGCAGTCCTCAGCTTCCACGTGCCTTCCCATCCCTCATCTAACTCACAAATGTTGAGAAACCACATGCCTTCACTTGGGCCCTCTAAAGCCAACTTCATAGGCTTGTACTTGCAGAGCTGACATCCCATGCAGAAGATGCTTCTGTCCTAAAAATGCTTAAAAATGACAGGCTCCCCTGGTCTACTCTAATGGTGTCTGTCAGTGGTAAGGTATGCAAGTGGCCCTTGAGGTACACACTACATAACACTTGACCTTCATCTTGCCTACATGCACAATTACTAAACCATCATACAGAAAAATCAGACATGAAGGGTGGGGAAAGAGAGAGAGGGAGAGAGAGAGGGAGAGAGAGAGGGAGAGAGAGGGAGAGAGAGAGAGAGAGAGAGAGAGAGAGAGAGAGAGAGAGAGAGAGAGAGAGAGAGAGAGAGAGAGAGAAAGAGGAGAGAATTTTATAAGGTCAGAATCACCACAAAGTTTAGAATTTTTCTCTATTCAAAAAGTACAGATCTGATCAAATTTTAAGAAAGCTCACAAAACTCATTTTTCCTGAAACTATATACATATATATGTATATAAGCACTCACTGATGGCATTAAGAAGGGAAGTTGGCACAATACATGAGACTTAGCAAAATTACAATACACTCATGTTATTACCCACCCGAACTGCACTTTTATAATTAAAACACACAGGAGTGCACAATTGTGCTCACAACAGTTGGTATTTGCATTAGAAATGGAAATTTTTAGTTATAGTCAAGATACCTAATGCCAGGAAAATTGGCTAAGTAAACTATGGCATATTCATATGATATTTGGCTAACATGAATAATAATGAAAATGATTCAGTACAGCTAGAGGATATGAATAAGGGACTTATTCTATAAAGAATGACAGATTTATGCTCTATCTATCTATCTATCTATCTATCCATCCATCCATCTAATAAAGATAGACTTAGTTTACAATATTCAAAAAATGCTTGATTCAGTGAACCTTAACATATGAACATATTTCTACCACATGAAAACTAGTTTACCTGGACACCACCTTCTTGGCTGTCATTCTACACTACAATAACTGCCTAGATTTTCTTTCTGTTCCCCCGGACCTTGTTATGTTTTTCTTTTGCACCTCATTCATCTGTGCCATGTTTTCCATGAATAAAACCACTGAGTGTTTACCTTACTGAAGGATTTTCATCTACCAGGAGGTTATTAGAATTCCTTTCTTGAGCAAAATCAAATCCTGTGGCTTCCTCCTCCTTTGTCATCTTTTCCTTGCTTAGAAACTGATGGACCACGTGCCCCAAGGATGCTTTCCTTAGCCTCTTTTTTCATCTAGATCATTCCTACTGGTCTTCAGGCCATTCCTCCATTGTAGTTCCCAGCCATCTATGCTCCAGTGATTTGGAATTCCCAGTCCCATTTTCAGCCCTATACTTCATAGTACTTAAACTAAGGTCATGCCTAGAATTTTAGCTCCTTATCTTATATCAACTCTGCTTTTTGACAGGATATGTCTTTCAACATCTCTAAGAAATAGGACCTTATCTTTACTTATAGGGTCTATGGTTGTTCTTAACCCTGTCACTTTTATCTGTCCATGATGTCTGTGTGCCAATGACTGTATCAGTTCTGTGTTCTTGTCCCTCCCGGGGCTCTACCTCAACAGCATCTTCATTTTCTGTCTTAGGCTATTAACATTAGATTCTCACAACAGCATCTTCATTTTCTGTCTTAGGCTATTAACATTAGATTCTCACAACAGCATCTTCATTTTCTGTCTTAGGCTATTAACATTAGATTCTCACAATGGACAATCTTCCAGATACCATGTTTGGTGAATCCAAGTCTTTCCTTGTTCCTTCTTGCGTGAAAACCTTTCCCACAGGGTCATTACTATTTGAAGAATGGAACCTGCACCTTCTAAGTTAGCTCAGCGGGCCTGAAACACATGGTTTGTAGGATTTCCCCACCTTACTACTCATGTGCTTCCTGCCCATGTGAACTGGCCACCATATCAAACATTACCACATTTTCCAAATAAAACCTATGGTTATTTGTCTCCATCTCTCTACATTGCACATTGTCTTTGATTGGATTATTCCATTGTCTCTGCTTAAGAAACTAGTCATTTATCAATAATGTGAGACCCCCATCCTGATGTTTTATGGGCAAATAAAACTTGGATAGTTCAGATTCCTACTATACTAAACTACTATTACATATCTAATTTTAAGAAGCTTCCCTTTTCCGTTCTTTAAATGAATGTAAGCTCATTATAGACAGTAGCCCCATGTAGTGAATTTTGTATTCCTACTCAATGTTTAAAAGTCAGGTGGGATGGTATTACTATAAATCATAAGGTCTGAGATCAGGCGCATAATCTCAATGACAGACATTTTATCAAGAGATTTTTTTGCAAGGGATGGAAGGATAAGAAAGGAAAGAAAAATTTCTCTCCAGACTCCATCAATCTGTCAGAGACTATCAGAGATCTTTTCAAAATGGAATGTATGGACTCATCTCATGCTTTTGCAGCACTGATATTTTGTTGTCTGTGGTACTGACATCAGTTTGTGGACTGAAGGCTTCCCTTGCTAGTTAGACAGATAACTAAGGAGAGCCTGGCAAAGGCTGTTCTTGCTAAAACTACCCTTAAGTTTAGCACAGTCAAGTTCTATATAGAGCGCTGTATCATTCTTCCACTCCACAACCGCTGTGTTCAAATTAAATGATATGAGAAGTTCTAATGTCTATGGAAATTTCAAGATTCTATAACTCACCTATACTCTTGCTTTTGTGAAACCATATTTACCAAGCTACCAATATATTCCCTTAAAGACAACAGGCTCCAAATAACCCAGATGTATTCCAGTGTATGTTGAATCTTTATGGTAGGAGAGCAGTGTTTTTTTTTTGTTTGTTTGTTTGTTTGTTTTTAAATCTGCACTCATTACTTTCTCTCTCTCTCTCGCTCTCTCTCCCTCCCTCCCTCCCTCCCTCCCTCCTGTACTCTGAGGACAAAAATCAGTATAGTTTGCCTTACTGAGTTCTTCCAATATATACAACAGGCATTACCATCCATTTTAAGACATGTGTTCTCCAAACAATTTCTCTGGGTTCTTCACTGTTCTTCATGTAACACGATTTCTAATGACAGTCTGCTCAGCCTTCCCCAAGCAATGCCCAATATATAGGCTTCTCTTATAGCATGGAGTCTAAGGACAATGTAAACCATCTACACATACTGAGAAGCCAATAGTCTCCCTTTAAAACCTCTATTCTGTAAGTAAAGCATGATGTTGAACAAATATTTGTGATAACCACCCTATATAATATGTTTATACTAAATTACAATCAGTTTAAACTCTTATACTTTTTATTAGTTTTAAATTATTGCAACTCCTAACTTATACTCCTAAAGGAGTCTGAACTCAGAAAACAACAATCTAGGGTTTCAGTCTGAACTACCCTCTTATTGACTAAGTGTAGGACTGAATGTGTCAGAATCTAATTAGCAATAGTCTCCTGTGTCACAGAAGAATCCAACAATATATCTGTCCCAATCTGTATAGAATATGGAATAGAGATCCTGATCTGGAACCAAATATGCACATGAAAGAAAAAAAAAGATAAAAATTAGAAGGTCTAAAGAGAATTGGGATCCTTTCTGTAACCTTAAACAAATCTGCAGTTATTATAAAGATAACTCAAATGCTGTTCTGTATGCAATATCCTTCATTGTGGATCAAGAAACACCTCGTCGGAGATAACAGCAGATATTAATGAAAATCAGAAACAGGATAAACTAAACTAAGTCAAGACATTTTAATGCCTATATATTTTCAATTGTCGACTATGATTTCTCACACAATAAAATCCTTGCAGGTGAATGAAGAAAAAACACATTTCTTTACTTGATCCAGTAGACCTGTAGATGGAGATGGTAGGTTGAGACCAAGAACTCTTCCTTTAAGTGGGGTGGGGCAGGATTCTCAGGCTACCAGTAAAGAGACTTGAGAACTAAAAGGGTGACTGTACTGAGAGCGATTTTCTCCAAGAAGAAATTCAGATTGAATTTATAGAATAAAAAATTTAGGGGATAACATGCTAGATCCAATCCTACTTCGGGGTATCTTTTGGGCTATTCATTTGCTTATCTCTGAAAGGATGAGAATATAGAAAGCATCAGCATATCTTCGAAATGTCGTCCACTGATGAAGGCGGAAGCATTAAACACATGGGGTAATCTTAAGGTTATTTGTAAGATGACTAAATAAGATGCTGACCCAGGGATCAATTTTCTCTGGAACTACAACTTCATCTAGTACCCATCGATTTATCATGAAATGTGCTGGCAAAACCACTTATTATTAGAGTCCTTTACTTCAATATAGGCTTATATTATATAAACACTAACTAGTTTTCTAATTTGAGGAGGCAAACAGCAGGACTGGAAGCATTTAACAAATACAAACTCAAGAGAAGAACTAAAGTTTGGCGACACACACAACACCACAGTACTTTCACAACAAAACCTTGCTCTTTGAAAAGCAATGTGTAGCTCAGAGGACACAAACATATTCACTTGCAAACACGGCACACACATGACCACTCTGGCAACAGCCCTTTATGCATATTGTGCATCGACTAAGTGCAATTCATCTAAATTATTACAGCACAGGTAATACTTGCCCTCCCTTTCTCATTAATTTTCCCTCAAGGAATGGCTTTCTAAAAAGGAAAAGAAAGAAAGAAAGAAAAAAACAATTTCATAAGGATTCGTGAATTCCAAAAAAAAAATAACAAGAATCAAATATATATCTGAAACCAAAAGCATATATAAGAAGATTACAAATACAACATTCCCTTGATAAGATGGAAAAAAAGACTTTTTTAGAGGTACCTGCAAAATGTGGCTTCCCAAATGTGCTTCAAATACTTCAATGGCCAGTGCGCTGGGGCTCCGCCTTCGTTGTGCACCTATAACTTGAAAGAAAAAAAAAGAGAGAGAGAGAAAAGAAAAAAATAATTAAGTTGGAGCTCTGGTCACAAAGTTTCAATCTCCCCCATTTGCATTAGTCTTCTGCTATAGCACCAATGAGTTGTGAAAGAAACTCGTCACTGGCAGTTTGGGATCTGACTTGTTTGAATGTAAGATTCAGCTGAATATCAACATCTATAAACTTAAAACAAACAAATAAACAAACACCCCTGGAAAAAAACCCAAAAACCAAAAAACCCTCCAGACTTAAAATTTTACCTTTTACATATTTTTCCTACACCAAAATAAACACACATACACATACACACACAAACATTCCTATTTCTTTAGAACAAATGAGTACAGTTTTTCTCTAAATTATAACATTGTTATTTTTAAGCACCTATAGTAGCAGTCCCACCTTACTGTTGCTGCCAGAGCAAGATAAACTCCTAAAACCCAAACAGGATGCAACTAGTATTTTCTAATGTGTAAGCTCATCACAATGTAGGAAGAGTTACATGTCAGATGACAGATTCTCATTAAGGAGATTTTGCACTGGTGTTCTGTCATGAAGAGTGGCTTCTATATCTTTGAGTACTCACGTGACTATTCTATACTACCAATGAGCAGTGTAGATAGACCTTGGTCAGTGTTCACCTCCATCAGTGGCTGCTTGTGGTCAATCATCACTGTTCTACCTGAGGGTCAACTTTCTGGTACCTGCCATTAATGGAGATCTCAAAACTAAAGTGCATTTCAGACAAAGCATGGATGGAATCCAGAATTGAGGGCTGTTTCTTTCCAGTATTTCCAAGGTACAGTGCCAGTTTAATGACCTATGGGATGTTTATTCTTTCTTCTAAGTTCTAGAGTTTTGTAGATACCCATCTGCCTTACAGAGACTTAAGACAGGACATGTTCAGAGCTTTTCTACATTTCTGACAAGAAAGATTCTCCATGTCTTCCTGCTTCTTCACTTCCATTTACCCCCATTTAAATTTGGAAACAGCATCCAAAGTCTTGGCTTTCTCATAGCTAAACTCACATTCAGCTAGTGGACAAGACAATCCTGTAAAATGGTACCAGAGGAACGCTACTTCATTTTGGTGACCTCATTAATCAATCCTACCGAGAGCCAAGGAGGGCTGCCGACACCAACCCACAGCACATGTTCATTGTGTGGTGTAGACGCAGGAAGCCTACTCTTGTTCATGAGAGAAAGTATCTAAAAGGTACTTTGCAAGTACCTTAGCATAAGTGCCAAATGCCATTGTGGCTGTAGGAGAAAAAGGAGAGAGACATTTTCTCAGTGGAAAAGTATATAAACTGCAATTGAAGAGTGATGATTATTAAGAAATATTCCAGATGGAATTCCAGTCCCGTGTCCCTGTTTTCTTTATAAGTAAAACATGTAACTAATAATTTTCAAATGGAAAAAAAAACATTTCTTTGCTGAGATTAATCTTTATCATAGGTACAGATATAGGATTTTACTTTTTCATATTTAAATATATTTAGGCAGCAATGCTGTGTATGTGTGTGCATGTGCTTCTGATTAATTTTCTATTCTAACATGCACATTACTCCCTTCAAAACTCCTTTGGCATTTTTGATAATGCAGCTGTCTTGCTGAATACTGTTTTCAGTTTCTACAGTGTTAATTGCACATTATGGTAGCTTGGTGTGAATGATCCCACATGAATAAAATCTGCAGCTTTTTTTTTTCAAAGATTATGGGGATGGGTGGCTTTTAGGAGGGAGAAGAGAAGAGCTGAAAAACTTCTAAAATGTCCACTCCTTTTTTAAGGCAGTAATTAGAATTCAGAGTTTATTAATAGTTCAGAATTTGGGGAGATTTTCAATTACAAGGCTCAAAATAAATAACTGCATGTCATTTAAGGAAGGATTACTATTGAACTTTTAGACAACATAAACTATTCTATGAACAACTCAGTGAGGTGGAACTGAAAGTGCTATGGCCACCAACTTTAGAGAGCCCTCCAGCCTCCCAGGGAATGTAAGGAAGCTTTTATTTACTAGAAGGCCCACAAGGCAGGCTCTAGCAACAACAGATGGCAGCTCAAATGCTTCTAGAAGCCTAGAAACAGTTGTCATGAATAACACCCCCAAATTATGCAAGCCTGGTTTCTGCTGGCCTTTCATTTCCTCCTCTTCCTTCAGGGGAGCTCAGGTTCTCCTCCAAACGGACCTCATCGGGTCCTACATCCTTGCCTCTGACCCAAGCAGTTACTCTTTGTTCTCCAAACCCTCCAGAAGCCTCAGCATGCATCCCACTAGCATAATATACCAGTATCCTATAAGTGGTTTCATGCTATTCTACTCAATGGCGTTTTTATGATGCTGGAACTTCTCTTGATTTATCTGTTTTGCACTTATGCAGGTGATGTGGGGCTGTAATGACAGCTCCTAATTTTACAACCAACATAAATATGTTAAACAGGAGCCCATTACGCCCCTGGTAGGAGCTCTGCTTTAACGCTGGCATTATTGGTAACTGAATAGATGTTAAATATGGACTTCTCCTGCACTTCTGCTTTGGTACTCTGCAGTTTGAGAATCGGTGGGCTTGTAACACTGGGACAATGGAAACAGCTATTTTGTTTCTCTGCATTAATCTCACTGAGTCTACAAAGTATCATTGAAGCCACAAAGAGCTAAAGGGCATGACCTCAGTGAGGCCAGCTGTCTTCAGCACAGTGACCTGCTTTATGAATATGTCTCTGACTTCTCTGTTCTGAAAGGTTACACTTCCCAAGTTTGTTTCGTAAGCCCCACACAACAGTGCCAAGGTACTAGGCTGTTTTTATTTTTCTTTTCCACTTCACCTGCTGATATACTTCACTTATCACTTTATTTAATAAGTGACTACTTTCAAAATCAAAAGAGCACTAAATTAATAAACAGAGCCATAAGCAGGACATTACTAAATAAATGGAGAATACGTTCCATTGTCTGTGAAGACTGCCACTAACTTGCTGACAGAAAGGAGCGATGAATAATTTGAACAGCATATATAAACTGTTAAAAGAAAGCAAGTACATCATATAATTCAACTTAAAACTCCATTCAACATTTGCTAAGTGCCCATTTGGTGTTGAAAAATCTCTAGCTAGGAAGTGGTGACTGGTGTTGGGAATCAGTAAACAAACACAGGAAAATCCTGAGATACTTAAGACCAGGCCCAGCACAAAATAATCTTTAAAAAGCACCACCATCTCATATTTTAAAGATGCTAAATAAGAAACACCCTGAGTTTTAGAGATTTTAAATGGAAGAAATGTACAGGGGGAAAGCATTTTTTTTTCAAAGACATCGGCATAGGAAATCCTGATCTTATGTTTCAGAAATCCACAGCGATATGAGAAGTTGTCCTAGCCCTCATTAGAAAGTAGAAGACACCCAAGGAAACCTCCATTTAAACACAGGCTTCAAAACTTCGTACCTCAACAATGTCAGCCAAAATATTCTACTCTGGACCCATTCATGGTGGTCTCCAAGAATTAATTCTATGCAACAAAATATAATCCTCTTTCAAAATACACCCCCAACACCCAGTCATATTCTGAACTGGTGCTTCATGCCTCCAGGGATAAGGTGGGGAGAAAGGGCTGGGGATTAGCACTCAGTGGGAGTTTGACCTATTCAGCCAAAAGGTCAACTTGCCATGGAAGCATCCATTAGTAGTAGAAACAGGACAGCTCAGTAGACACACATAATGAACGAATGGAGGGAAGTCATGGGTTCTGGTTGCCTTGAGGCCAGCTTTGCCCTTTCCTTCCTAGCAGTTCATAATACAAGGGGCAACCACAGGCAGGGAGCCGCAGAGAGCCTGCTGCCAAAGGAAGGGTTCACTGGAGAAAAGGGAAAGATCTTCCACAGTGAAGAGATGACACATGAAAAGTGGCAGTAGTTGACAAGAAGCTCATTCAAAGTTAACCTCACCCCATTTCCCAACACCCAAGGTCAATGCCGCCCTTAAGTCTACTGGCAACGGAAAGGTGTGGTCACCTCCCATGTCTGCCCTCTGAATCCTGGAGACATTGAGCAATCAGCAATCTCTGGTCCCACACTGAGTTTGGGGTAAGGGAGGCCCAAAGGACAAGCTGAATGGCATCTCCAGACCCCAGTCCCTGAGTTGCCAGTACTTAGACTCAGCAAAGCCAGGGGCTGGAGGAGAGTGGAGGACAGAATGCTTAATGAGTCTTTCCATGGCTACCAGTGAAAAGAAGAGAGAGTTTCCTTGAAAAATCTCAGTGTCTCTCACTGTAGGGTCAGGGAAGGCAGAAAGCTTTCTCAGGGGCTACAGTAGTTTATATAGTGTACAAATCTCTTTCTCTCTCTGTCCTCTCCCTTACCCCCTCTCTCTCCCTATTCCATTCTTCCTTCTCCTTCCCTCTCTCTCTAGCCACTCCTCCCTCCCTTCGTCTCTTCCTCCCTCTGTTCCTCCCCTCTCTCTCCCTCTCCTTTCCTCCCTCTCTGTGAGACTACTGAGAAATTTCCACTATCAAATCCCAATTTTGAATCCAGCGCACACAGCTGTGCCCAGTGTCTACAGCCTCCCCCATCTGCCCAGTGTCTACAACCTCCCCCACTTAACCAAGCTCTTATATGCTTTGAGTATTCCTTACACACAGAAGTCACCAGTTTGGAGAAACAGCACTGAAACAGGGCTCAGGATCAGGGTAGCTCACAGCAGTGCTAAGACTATAATTGCAATTGAAAGGCCAGGCATACCATGGAAAACATGTGGTGTTCTTCCTGTGTACATCTGGTAAACAATGAAAACAAATACAAGGTTCTCCCAAAGCATTCTCACCAAGATTAGTTGCTGCCTTTTAAAATCTAGGTCAGAGAAAAATAAAAAAAAAATAAAATGACTATTTCACTGATAATCAGGCTTCTGGAGGCCTGATTAAAAATAATTACAAGAGTTGGGTATGGTAGTACAATCCTTTAATTCCAGCACTCTAGAGGCAGAAGCAGGCATATTTCTGTGAGTGTAAGGCTAGCCTGGTCTACATAATGGGTTTCAGCCATAGCTACATAAAGAGACTCTTCTCAAACAAATAAAAATTAAAATAAAGCAAAATAAAATAAAAGTAAGGAACTAGAAAGATGGCTTGGTGGTTTAGAGCACTTGAAGCTCTTGCAAAGGACCCAGGTTCAATTCCCCACACCTACATAGCAGTTCAAAAATCATCTGTAATCCAGTTCCAGGGAATCTGATGCCTTCTTCTGGCCTCCACTAGCACCAGGCATTAATGAGGTTCACATATGTACATGAAGATCAAACACTCATGCATATAAAATAAAATAAATAAATCTAAAATAATTTTTAAAAATCACAAGAATAAAACCCTCTCTATATATGGAAACAATGCACTTTGGGCTCATTTTTAAAACTCATATTTTAATATTTTTTTAAAGTTCATAATCTGAATCCCAGAACCTATTACACATTATAGAGTAGTACTAATCCAGGAAAAAAAAAGAGCATTTAATCCAAGGAAATAATTGAAACTTTAAGCAGTCTTATGCTAATTGGAAAGTTCTCTGATGCAACACATTAAAATTTCGCCTGCAATTTCAGTGTGGATTGAATGCACTGGGTAAATTTCAGTATGGATTGGGTTCATTGAAAGACTTGGGGATGACATACCTGGATGTTTTAGTCCTTACTAAACTGAACAGAGAGGAAAGAAACCTTGCCTACTCTTCTCAAGAAACCATGCATGTTTTGCTTCAACTACCACAGTACCAAGTCAACAGGGCTGGGTAGCGAGAAGAACATTTCTACTTCTCACTTTAGGAACTGTCCAGATTTGGATGAAGTTTGCAATACTGTTGGCAATTCTCTGTTTCAGAATGGCACAGTGAGAAGCTGGAATGGCATCCTTGCTCCCTATGCCCCTTTACCAGCTTTCTATGTACTAGATTACCAACAAACTGTAGCATCTTTGTGATAGAGAGTCTCCAAACAAAATAGTCACTTTCCATACCTCACTTCTCATTTCCATTGGAGGATGTAAGAATTCCAGGTGGGCATTGCAGCATCTGTAGCTAACAAGATGATAAAATGGAGTTTGCCCAATGATCTTGGAATTCCTACATGGACTACTCATGTAAGGTCCTCACATGGTCACTTACGGGGTGGTTACCATTTGATAAGAGAACCTACCCTTTCCTGTGTCAATGGAATTCTGAATGCAGTGGCCTAAGCAGGGTTTGGAGTGATAGAACCTGTGGGTAGCCTTCACCACCAAAGTCTATGAGGATATATCCTCTGGAAAAGACAGGCATGACCCACAGCTGGGCTGAGCCTCAGGGAGGGTCAGACATGATGGGTGCCTCAAGAGATGCCAGGGCACATGAGAGGTCATGTTTTACCTCCATGAGACTCCCCAGATAATCCAAATTCCAAGGGAATTATTTTTTAAAATAAACTTTACTTACTACTCAATCATTCCAATTTAACTTTTTTACTTTAAAACAATTTTATGCATAACTAAAATAAACACACACACACACACACACACACACACACACACACACACACACGAGCATGGTACTTTTTTTATCAAGAACTTTAGTCCAGAACTACTTAAAGGATAACCAAAGTGTTTCTGGGTGTATTTATTGGCTTCATAAATTGCATTTGGTTGTATTGGAGTGAACAATTAAATTCCTTTTTTTAAAATTCTTTTATACAATGGGAGAAATGAGGGTTTCTTAAATTTTCTTTACAAAATAAATATAAGATCTTAAAAATCAGACAAACCAACAATCAGTTCCTCCCTGTAGATTCCCAGAGATACAGCAAGAGTTGAGCTGTATCCCTCTCCACCTGGAGAAGTTACAAAGGGGCCATAGGATGAAGACTTAGGAGACAGGAGTCTTGAGTTTTATTGCATAAGAACTCAGGAAGAGGATACGTCATTTATACTGGTTCAGGGATACTGTAGCAAACACAGGTTGAGCCCACTGGAAAGCGGCACTCAGCTGACTTAGGACCCAACAGTGATCCAGTTCCCAGAGGGATGCAGACACATGTGTTGGAAAGCTACAGGCCTACATGCCATCCCCACAGAATACACTCAAGCATGGACAGTGGGCAGGCTTTAGTTTGGAGAGGCCTTTCATCTTGTGTAAACTTTTCTTCTTCCCAGGTGTGGTGGACAAGATTATCAAGAGTCTCTCACAGGAAGGCACCACATGTTCTCTGACCCATAGCTCTCCAAAGGCAAACAAAGAAGATGCTCTAACTCTGGGATTTGAACAGAACATTTGCTTGCCCTTCAGCTGGAGGGAAGTACCTTCCACGATTACACTAAAACTTTTCTTGAGAGTATAAAATGTTGGTGGGGTGGGGTGGGGTCAGAGATTTGGTGCTGTGCCATGGGTGGGGATTCTTGTTCTTTCATTTTGCAAACTGTCTTACAAGTCCTCCTCATGAGCTGCTTCCAGCTGCAGTCCTCCTAACTTCAGGGGCATCAGACAGATGCAGGTTCCGCCTCCCAGTCAGAGTAGTGCCCATTACCAGTCTGTGTCAGCTACATATCTGGTGGAACAAAGAGGCCCCATCAGTTACCTTCTTTCACTCAAAATCAGGTCATCTGGGTTTCCTAGGTCTCACATACAAAGAGGGATGAAGAAACCTCAGATCCACAGGAAGCTGCTTATTTTCTTCTGTGGGAAAAAGAAGGCAATGTCTCCTGCCTTCTCTACATTTTCTCTTCTGGTCATCCATTCATGTATTCATTCATCCTTCCCACTCTCTCCTTTCCCCTCTCTTCCCCCTCCTTTTCTCCCTGGCTCCTGGGCCACATCAATGCCTGGCAGCTCCCTGAGTAACTTTTTCTCTGCCAAAGGAACCATCAGTGTCAACAGTTCACAAAGCAGTGGGCCAGGGGAGGCTGGGTCACAAGACACAAGGCTCTGCTTGTATCAGCACCTGCAGCTGCTCTTGAGGTCACTGTGATCCATTTCCAGAGTTCAACCATCCTCCTAGGATAACCCTACGGAGGCATGCAGCACGAAAGTCATCAATCCCATTGACCTCATGGACGCAAGCCTCCATTTCCATTTCTAGAAGAAACGTAAAAAGCATCCATGAAAAATATTTCATGAGCCTGTCTTTCTGCCAGGGCCCTGTATTAAAAGACACGCTAGTGAGAAGGTTCCATACTGACTCTTCAGATGAACAGAATACTAGGTGGAGACTGACAAGCAAATGAAGAAAACACAAAAACTAGGTAAATGAAGCCAGGATGGGGACAGGGAGAGTGGGGGAGAGAGTGTTCACAGTGAGGTCACATGACAGGCGAGCTACAGTAGTCAGACACAAAGACAGCAGCTGGAAACATCAGCTTTGGGTCTCCTCATCTTGTCAGCTCCATGTTGTTTTGCTTTAGCTACATCACCAATGGACTGTCAACCATCAGAGATTTGCAGGCATGAACCTCCACTCCACTCCAGCATTCCTGGGACTTGAGACTGCAGTCAAGTGGTCACAACACTTCACCCAGAAGGACCAATGTGCGCTCAGTGCTAGGAGACAAACCTAACTTTACAATTTTATTTTTTACTTCAGTTCCACACCACTGCTTCCATTGTTGTCTCTGGGGGCAGACACTGGCTTTAAGCTCAGTACTGTGTGAGGCAACTGAGTCACATACTAGATCGTTACACCATCCGGCAGCCTGAGTGGCACAGCATTGCAATACTCAGGCCCCTTATAAGGGATGTCTAACTCATTTTCGAGAGGCTGCCTATCCCTCTGCCTGGAGAGGTGGCTCACAGGGAGGGTTCATATTACTGGGAGGCAGCTTTGCACAGAAGAAAGGATTTGGGCTCTGGAGTTAATCAAATCCAGTGTTAAATCCTATTTATCCCAAATTAGCTGGGTCTTACTGGGAAATTAGGCTCCATGGACCTCAATTTCTTCTTCTGTCAAAACAGAAGTCACTGCCTCTTATAGCACTTGTGAGGACTTATGATGGGCCCCACCCAACTTTAATTTTCCTAGGACTTGTTTGCATAGTATCTGCCCCTTCACTAGCTCCTACCTTCACAAGCTAGAGGATTTGGGTTGTATTGCTAAAACTCTAGCAGTTACAATGAAGCCCAGAGCACAGAAGGCACACAATAAATAGTGAATAGATAAACGGTATTTCCCAGCACGGTAGCCAGCCCACGGGAGGCACTCAGCGTTCACTTCTGGTTTGCTGGAAGCAGAGGCCAGAGTTGAAGACTCTCCTGCTGACTATCTTCATCCAATATCTGATGAGAAAAGGAGGACTTTTTCTGTGTATGTTGTCACCAGCTCCTGCCTTTCCTAAAGCATGATGTCATATCTACAGCGTCGCCACACACCCTGTGGAGCCAACTGCAATCAGGGCCTCAACCCAGCACAAACATTTCCCACGTACTTGGGCAAAGAGCCAGAAGCAATTCACCAAGTGTCAGCAACTGCCCAGTGAATTTTCCTTTGAAGGATTCACTCATGCCCTGTGCCAGAAGTAATTGGCATTCACTTTATGATGCTGAATGCCTCAGACATAATTTGATTAGGTAAACGCATATAGCTACCACCACTAGAAACCAAAAACAGTGCTTATATCCTACCATCTTCCCTCGGGTTTTACATAAACAAAGACTGCAGGATTATCAGTCACAGCTAGGTATGAGTTAGATTAACAAAAGTTCCCCAGCACAGGCAAATTTTGATAGGTTTCAGGGTAGCTTGGGTAAAGTTTAAAAGGAAACTAGAGAGATGGATGCCATTTGGAATATGTGAATCTGTCAACAGGCTCACAAGACAAGCAGACTTGGAACCAGGGCAGCCCAGGCAGATATGTTTGGGTATTCATCACTCCCCATATTAAGAAATTTTGACCTGTTACTTAGATTCAAGGCTGACCTCAAGCCTTTAGGGAAAGGTTTCAGAGGTTTCTAACATCTTTCTCTGAATAATAAGGCTGCTTAAGCAAATCCTCATCCAAACACAGTATCGGAACATAAAGCTTTGTGCACATAATTATAGAGACTTGCAGAGGAAGCCAGCCATAGATCTCAGGTCAAGAATTCTTGCTTCAGACAAGAACCAAATCTTCCCATAGACCCTGCACCATCAGCAGGACTGAATAACTGATTCACTGGATGAATGAGTAAGTAATCAAATGAATGAATGCAAGAGGGTTCGGAGACAGAATATACAGCTAAGGCAGACACTTGTATTCTGTGTGGAGACTGGGAGACTGAAAGAAGCAGCCAGTTAGTGGGTTTATTCACAAAAATTGCCTTGTGGAATTATCCACAGCTCCGCCCCTTCTAAATGCAGACAGAGCGAGGGAAGGGAAAAGGGATAATGAAGGTTTGCAAATGAAGTGGGGCACAACTGTGCAATCAATCAACATTTTCTGAAAAAGAATTTGCATCCCTTGCCAAAAATCTGAACTGAACAACTGAACTAGAATTCTGATGAGAACGGACTTCGCCACTAGCCAGTCCTTTCTATTCAGCCTCCAGCTGTCTTGCTTCCCTTTCCAGAAAGTCATGGGTCTCCTCAGTGTGGAAGGTTCAAACATGGGAACTTATGTCAGCATGTTGGTTCTTTTCATATACCTTTATTAAGGATTTTCTCTGTGCCAGGCATTGCATTAGTTGGAAAGAACATAAATCAGTGGTTCGTGGACATTTCCACTGAGGGTCTTCTAAGTGCCAGGCATTGGGCCATCAAAGACTGAATGGATGGAAGGAGTGGCTCTGCACTGTTGTGGAGAAGCTGGACCACAATGACAACCACAATACACAAACTTCTGCATATGAGAAGCAGGAACTTACAGTGCAATAGGAGGCAGAGGAAAATGGTTCCAGGCATCTATGTATGGGCGGGAGGTCAGAGAAGGCCCTCCAGGGATACAACATTCAAGCATGGCATGTAAAAGAGAGGTGAGGTCCAACTAAAGGAGGAGCAGATCTGAAAGGTCCCCGCATGTGAGATGCTTAGCAGGTTCCAAAGTTTGACAAGTAAGCAACACTCTCAAGGATATAAAGCCGAGGAGAGAAGGAGAGGGGAGGGGAGGGGAAGGGAGAGGAGGGAGAGGAGAGGAGAGGAGAGGAGAGGAGAGGAGAGGAGAGGAGAGGAGAGGAGAGGAGAGGAGAGGAGAGGAGAGAGAGGAGAGGAGAGGAGAGGAGAGGAGAGGAGAGGAGAGGAGAGGAGAGGAGAGGAGAGGAGAGGAGAGGAGAGGAGAGGAGAGGAGAGGAGAGGAGAGAAATGGCTGACTTGGTAGAGTTCAGGAGAAGAAACACCCAACCTTAGTGAAACTGCAAGATTTAAAAAGGAGAAGAAATAGTTGGAATATGAATAACCTCAAATCTTTCCAGACAAACAAGGCATGTTTTTAATGTGGTGGTGGTGGTGGTGGTGGTGGTGGTGGTGGTGGTGAGGGGACTGTATGCAGAGAAAGAAATAGCATGCCTAAGATATGGGAGATTTGTGCACAGGGGAAGAAATGGTAGAGGGTATCTGCCTGCCACCCCAGTCACAGACTGCCTTACAGATACTGCAGAGGACATCACTGTCTTCAGATAGGCATAGGGATTCCCTCAGGAAGTTTGAGCAGGCCTAGATGGTGGGGGAAGACCTGAGCTGTGTTAGGTTAGCAGGGGGGTGAGGAGAGGGAGGCTTGTGTTTCCAAACTGAAAACCTTGCTATTGCCAGCTCTAGGCAGGAAATGAAAAAGAGTTATTCCTACTAAGTTAAGACTGTAGCAAGGGATTAAGTCCTGAAGGTATTTAACAAGCAGAGTTAGATTGTGATCAGTAAAGAAAGCATAGGTTGCTGAATGGGGGGGGCTCTTCAACGCTTGCTCATCACAATGCCCAGTGGGCCTGAGCCTCAGGATTAGTTTTTACTGAGAGATAATTATTATACACACACACACACACACACACACACACACCACCACCACCACCACCACCATCACCACCACCACCACCACCATAAAAGTAAAATAAAAGTGTCTGGACAGGGTTTTGGTCTTGGTAGACGACATAGTAAAGTACTTACCACACAAGCATGAGCACAGGATGGAGTTCATATTCCTAACACCTACACTAAAACCCAGGCAGAGCAGCACACACCTGTAGTCCTAGCAGCACGGCTAGAGAGCTGGACACAGGCACATCCTTGGAGCTCCTTAGGAGCCTGTCTGTCCAAATCAGTGAGCTTCAAGTTCAGTGAGTGACCTTTTCTCAAAAGGAAGGTAGGGAGCAATTGAGGGAGACTCCCGATGCCAGCTCTGAGCTCTACACACGGACACACACACACCACACCAAACATGTACACACAGCAAATAAAAATGTAATAAACAAATAAAAATGAATAGAATGTTTATATCCTGAGAGAAAGAGAAAGACAGACAGACAGGGAGAAGGAGAGGAAGAACAAAAGCAGTATTCTATAGTGTAGTGGCCTAGCCGATCCAAATGAGAGCCCAAAACAGAAGTTCTAGTTGAAGGTTACCCAAGACAATGACCTAGGATCCATGCTCACATGTAAGCTATGCCACTGGAAGTTTCCTGGCTCCATCTAAACTCAAGGCAGCATGGCTCGCCTGGTAGGATTTTGTGATGGTCTGAATGAGAATGCCCCCTACAGGCTCAAGTATTTGAACAGGTGGTCCCCAGTTGGTGGCCCTATTTGGTAGGTTAGGAGGTGTGGCCTTGCTGAGGGAAGTGCATCATTGGGGATGGGCTTAGAGAGTTTAAAGACTCAGGACATCCTCAGTTTACCCTCCGCTTCCGGCTTGCAGTTAGAAATGTGAGCTCTAAGCTTGCTGTTCCTGCTACCATGTCTTTCTCTTGCTGCCACAGTGAACTCTATCCCTCTGGAACTATCCCAATAACCTTTTTCCAAAGAATGGTCTTGGTCATGGTGTTTTATCACAGCCATAGAGATGTAACTGACATAGACTCCATTTTGTTCCTAGCTGCCTGTGCAAGCTCACTATTTATGATCTGCCTCATCTTTCCTTCTCCACTGTGTACACAGGAACTCAGCCAAGGACCCCGGTCTCCACTCGTGAATTGTGTTTCCTGTCAGTTTCACAAAGGCATGAAAGTCCTTATGTGTAAGTTTATAAAGATGCTAAAAATGCCCCCCCCAAATTCAAGACCTCCATTTGTTATGTCTTAAGGTTTGCTCCTCACTTTATGCTACACACGTGACTCACCCCTTCAACCACCACAGATGCTCTCTCCTGGTTCAGTAGGCCCCTAGTTTCTCTGTCATTGTGTCCTTTGCCATGGCAAAAGCTTTACATGCCATAAATAGAGGCGTGATCTAGAATTGCTCTTGGAGTCTCTTCAAATCCTGAATCACAAAAGCAGTAAGTATTACTTCCTTCCAGTCAAAAGCTGCCAAATACTCACAGCCAAGGGTTGGAAGAGATTATTAATACATCCAGGTGTGAACTAAAAGAATATTAAGTAATCAGGGAAAACTGCAAAGCATTGTATCTGTTGGGAAAAGAGATCGAAAGGGTGAAGGCATTAGCTCATATTCTTCTTGCATTATTTAATGACTTTGGATTAAGCCAATGAAGAAAAAATTTGGGACTGTCCTATGGGGGACAGAATGCCTTGCTTCCTGAGAATTCATTCTCAGCCACAACTGCCTCACCTCTGCTGGAGTAGATAAAGATGATTTTTCTGCAATTTCCAAAACTACTGGTCTATTACCCTCATTGTCAGGATTCAGGAAGCAATATGGGCTTCTCTCCCTTTTGTGTGCTCTCCTCCAATTCTCTCCACACAGGCTGCTCTGAGGCTTTTTGAGTCCCTTGAACGCTCAGTGGCTGTCTTTCTTAGACTGACTTTGCTTTTCTTCATTTGAAACATCATTGCTCTTTTTGCCTGTTTCTACTGACCGTCCTCCACAGTCAGGAAGAATGGTTAAGGCACAGTATGTCTTAACTTTTGTTTGTTTTGTATACTGATTTCGGTTTTTACAAGACAGAGCTCCTATGGAGTCAATGGAGGTGTAGCTCTGACCTCTGCAATCTCCTTCATAGGACCTTGAAAGTTTTATTAATCCATACTTACAATGACTTAGGAATACTGAAAAAGTTGAGGAGGCAGTTGTAATTCATAAAAGCCCAATTCTTCAAGTTATCTACCTTCATTTCTCCCAGCAGTTCTACTGTTTATGAGTTGGTGATACCAGATAAGACACTTGATATCCCAGTCTTAGCTTCTCCTCTATCTACAGCGAGACACTAATACCCTGTCAAAGAGTTATGGCAAGGTCAAATGCCAGGGCTTGTGACAGCTGTCTAGCACATACCTAACAAAGTACATGTTAGTTCTATACGACTTTTTAATCTCTTTGTAGCAAATAGTATTGTGTGCTGATACAGACCTTTGATACGAAGAATTAAACATATCGCCAGTGTGTTTATGCATAAACACCTCTTTCCTGTTATTTACTAGGCTGTATGTGATGTTGGATCGGCTAAAAAATAGCTCAGAAATATAATAACCCGGAAAATAAACTTGTTACTTTACATTTTAGCATTTTGCTTAATAATTTAATAAGCTATGATGTGCAAAGAGCCTACTATGCCAACTCAATGCTTAAGGGGTATCACTAATTGAGTCCCTTTCTGCTTCAAAGGTATGTATCCAATTGTCACTTAAAATATAAACCTGAAGATTTTACAGCATCAATCACAGATCACAAATAGGAACATTGAATGGTTATTAGAGATAGACTATCTTTGATGGTATACTACAGATCTTGGGCAAAATAATCTTTCTTGAAAATAAAGGTGAAGTTGGTATCCAGGGTTGTCTGGGGGTGTATATACATTTATGTATACACATGTTTGTTCATGCATTATATTTATGTGCACATTTAATTTCCATTTACAGTCCTATTTCCAAAAATTAGAGATGGCAGATACTGGGTGGCTTGACTAAATCACCCCACCCAGTGAAAATCAGCTAAAGAACTCCATATACACATGTTAAAGCTAAAAATTAAAATTTAAAGTGATTGTGAATTGATGTTTGTGATTGTTTTTTTTTTTAAAGTACATTTCTGACCAGGAGTTTTTTTTAACCAAGTCTCCATAGATGTCAGTCAAACAGAGCTCGGCAAGCTTGCACGGAGTCTATTAAAGAGGGAATAAGGTTCATGAATTTCAAGCATGGAGGGCTCTAATTACCTCATGCTCAAACTTTAACTACAAAACTCAGATAAATTGCTGCACTAAACCCATCGAGGATCCTCTACCTGATTGGTGCCTGAGCATCTGAAGCTCAGCGAAGCTGATCCCAGCGAGCATTTGCAAATCAGTCCCGAAGGACCACGTCCCGGACCTGTCCCTAATGAGTATGTAGGCATTACTTGGATGTTTTGGTAAAGCTACCCGGTAAATTAGGCCATCTGAAATTTTATTAGCCACAAAGCATTACAGCAGCCAGACACCTAGGCCAGGGATGCTGGGGGAAGCGCTGCTCTTTAAAGGATCTTCTAACCAGGTACCAGGAATCTGTTGCAGGTCCTGGCTGGTAGTGGAAACATTAAACTAATTGGCTAATAGTTACAGCTGTCTCTTCAGTGCTTCTGTGCTTAGAGGTGTGACCTTGTCTCGAACCAATTTATGTAGACCCAGAGGGTGGTCCTACATTTATCCTAGTTCTGTGTATGAATTAAATTCAAAAGGAGAAGAAACAGCTGCATCTCTCTGTGTGTAGCTATGGTGTGACACACTGAACCCGAGTTCGTGGACTGACAGCCTAAACGCTGGAAGACAGCAAATACTTGAGGCAGAGACGACCGGAGAAAACAAACAGTATTCTCAAATATTCAACACATCCATATTTTACCCAAAGAGGCACGGAGGAGAAATGTGGCTTTTTCTCTGCCTGGTCTAACACCCACCATGGCTATTTATCTAGTAACAAACTTTTATAGACGTGAAATATTTGAAGAAGTCCTTTAGAAATGGCCTGAGGTGATTTCAAACTTAACAGACCCTGTCCCACCAGAGCTCATTACAGTGAATTTTATAACAAAGTGCCTTCTACTTAATTTTCAGAGCCTAGCCAAGCGTATGAGAAACGCAGCTGCATTAAGCGCAATTAATGGTACAATAAAAAGCAATAGAGGGCTGTTTAACACCCAAGAAACAGCAGTAAACACTGGCTTCATGCTCTCCTACAGGCAGTCATGTGGCAAAGGACCTGGGGTGTGAGACTTCCCTACCAAAAGGGTAAATGCCTCTCACTGCAGCAAAGCCAACTCAGCCCCTCCTCTCCAACACCCTACAAAAGGCTAGGAAGTTGTTCCCTCCAGTTACCCACCAGCATTCTCACTTCCTTTGTGCAGGAACCCAACACCGCCAAGCTCAGATTCCTACCAGTGAGGGAGAAGGACAAACTCAATTGCACTAAAAAGGAGTCGAATAGCAAGTGACGCATACCATAGAGAATGATTTGGCTTCAGAACTAACAAAGTTGACTGGCCAATGACAGAAAAGGGAAATGTCTTCAATCAGAACGGTTTTCAAACAAACCCAAAAAAAATTAGTTTATGGGCAAAAATAATTATAATGATGTTTGCAAACCTCTTTAATGATGAAAAATCACCACTTAGAACTTGAATATGAGAGACATCCAAAAATAAACAAAAGCTCCAGTGGTTGGTATGGTGGTGACTGCTGGAGGATTTGTCAGTCAGTCAGTGAGTTTGTCAATGACAGTGTGCAGTCACTGGGTCTGGCTGCATATGCAGGCAGACCAGGGGATAGAAGAAGGATCATCAGATCATCCACAGACCTCTTAGCTACAAACATGACAATATGCTATTATATAACATAGGCAGTACTGACACCCAATTTTTACATGTACTCCTATACGCTTTAAATCCTAAGCTACTTACAATAACTCAAAATTTTAAATACTAGGTAAACAACTATTATATTATTTACAGAATGACAACAGATGAGATTACATGTTGTTGACTGTCATAAATGCATTTCAAATACATATTTTTTTCTTCGGTTTTGCATCTTGGAGAGTTCCTGGACAAAGAACGTGACAATGTGGAGAGCACAATCGTTTTGCCATGGGAAGAAGTTGATAATAACTGCAGTCTTAGCAGCCCACTCTGAACTTAGGATCCTGTCTTTCTATTTTCATATCTGAATAAATTTGTTTGAGTACTTTGAAGAAGGTAGAAAATAAAGCTCTTTTTTGAATAAACTCCCACCAATGGTCTAAGAACATGGCTAGGTGCCTGAGCATAGGACTAGAACTCTTGAGGCCCTGGATTTGAACCCAACATGGGGGCGGGGGGGGTTTAATGATGCCAACAGGGGACAGGAAGGAAGAAGTGGAGGGAAATGTTGAGGAAGGAGGAGGAAGCCCCACAGCATATGAAAGCAGATTCTTTCTAATCTACAGCACAGACATGGCTGACCTGATACAGAAAGAGTGACAGACATCTCCAGAAGTCATTGTGCTGAAGACAAGCTTCTGACCTTGAACAAAAATATCCTGAGAACATTCGCAGACACTCTGCTTTCTCTATCCTCCACACAGAGAAAGTCTTGGTTCAGTCTTGGTTGAAGGTGCTCTGGGTCATGAGAGGTGTCGGAGAGCTCTGTCAGCTGCAAGTATGCAGATGGGACCTCAGGCTGGCAGGCAGCAGGGCCTGAGTCTAGGTGGTGTCCCTTTAGTGACACTCAATTATATCTCTCCTCCTAAATAAAATCAGTGTTCTGGGGCCAGTGAGACAGTCTAGCTGGTAAAGGTGCCTACCACCTGAGTCTTGTCCTTAGAACCCACATGGTAGAAAGAGAGAACCAGCCCCTGTTTCTCCCTGGCCTCTGAATGGAAGTTGTGGAATGCACAAGTGTACAAATATGCATGAAATACCCAATATATAAAATAATAATTAAAAATATTTTATGTTGGAATTCTGAACACTCCCTGGGTGAACAAAAAATGTGTATCTCAAGACAGATAAGGAACTATAAAAATGGTATGAGCAATGCCAACTTTGCAACGGCAGAGACAGAAAGAGGCCGAGCAGCTTGGGCCTGGGCCACCGGGCTTGGGAATGGGTGGGAATAGTGAGCTACTATTTGAACATGGGCGTGTTTGCAAAAGAATTCAGCTATATTTTACTCTTCAGAAAGCATACAAAACAAGATACATTTTTCAAAAATATAGCTCACTCTGTTTCTAAATGACCTAAATTTGGCTAAAAATAAGTCATTTGCGCTAATAGTTTCCAAATGAGGTATTCCATTACTAGCCCTCTCTCCTTAGAAGGTCTGCTCAATCCTGCTGTTATTTTCATGAAAGCTGGCATCAATAGCTTCTCTATCAATGTAGGGTTTAAAGCAGTGTATCCATCTGCAGATCAGGCTCGACTGAGAACTGACCCAGGCTCCTGCCTGCGCTGAAGGGCCCCACACTGCAGGGGAGAAGAGTGTAAATTCTAGAAGAAGCAGACCAATTGAGATTGCAGTCAGGGATCTGCTATTTACTGACCAAGTCTTTAGGCAACTTACTGCATCCTGCTAAGCCTTGCATTTCTCCTCTCCAAAGTGCTTACTTCCTGGGCTGTTGTGGGAATTTAAGGATGCAAAGCATGGGCAGGCTACTCTCAGCTATCCACTTCTCTCCTACTGTAGAAGAACTCTTGAAAATCCGGGGCCTCCCAGGAGGACAGATTCCTCCTGTCTAGCCTTTCGGGGTTGCCATTACTCCATTCTCTCAGCTCAGAGTACCTGTCAATCTGATTTCAGCTCATGCACACCCTGTCATTCCGGCATCATCAAGTGAGCCACCCTTCCACCAGGCAGCATGAATAGTTGGAAGACATCTTGCCCTGTTCGGAGCTCTTCAAACATATTCTAGACTGTTCCATCTGGCCCACACTCTGGACCATACCTGCAATACTTCCTTTATTGAGGTGGTTCATGCAATCCCAAATGCCAATAGGTACCTTTAACTATTCTTCCCAAATACATCTAAGATTTTTGTTGTTGTTGTTTTTACATTTGCCTTTTACAGTGTCTGGAAAATAATCTGGATAGCCCATTCAAAATGTGTCTGATTTAGCAAGCATACTTGTTAGAAAGTATGTGGGGTGGTGGGAGGGGGGAGGGGGGGCGGGGATGGAAAGCCTTCCTAGCTCGCAGCACAGCAGCATGAATTGATGTCACCAGCTTGCTTTTCCTTTAATCCCTCAGGGAATGGAGCTTTGCCAACAGGGTAGGAATTCTGATAATGCAGAGGCAGAGATCAGTTTTGAACATGGAATTCTTTCAGGGTAATGAGGGTATCTCACCTCCATTATCCTCCACAGCAGAGTTAGGATAGGGATACTGGACAACCCGATGCCAACTATGCTCCTGGGAGCCCTAGGAGGCATCACTGGCAGGTGGAAGGAGACACTGCACTGAGTGGGAAAGTATTCTAATAATTTCAGCCTATTTCAGAGGTTTCTTAGCACCATTCTAGTGCTAAGGAGAGGTGATGCTATCCCTCCCCTGCCTTGGGACTACAAGGTAATTTGTGCCCAGGAAATAAAGAGCATGAAAGCACGGTCAGTATACAGTAACCAAGCCAAGTATACAGGCTTGGTTAAAATCCCAAAATTCATTTATATTATTTTTCCCCAAAAAAGAACACACTGGCTTCCCATATCACAAACTATACACTTTTGTTTCTAATGCTTGGCAGTGGATCCCAACTGCCTTGAGGGCAAGGATCACAGCTGAGATTATCCTGACCCTGAAATCAACATTTCTATATAACTCGGAGTCTTTCTATGAATAAGTGTTTATGATAATGATTCATTTCAAGCAACTAAGAGCGACTAGTGAAGAATGAAATGAGATTCCACTAGGAAGAATTGTACAGGATTCTGCTATTTAAGTATTTAGTGGAGACGTAAACACCAGAGGGAAATGCAAGGTCCCAGTAGAGGGCAGGTTGTCTCAACCTCTATATACATCCTGGGGCTAGTTACAGGAGCTCATGTATTCCAGACAGAGCAATAAAAACTTACTCAATTCCCTAGCCTTCCACTTGTTTAACCTGGGTTCTGTGAACAAGAGAGAAGTAAGCTAGCTTCGAGGCTATCAATTCATTTTCTTTCATGAGTTATGACACACTCTAAAGTGAAAGGCACACATAAAGAGCCCCCGACCTCGTGTACCTTCCAGCTTTGAGTCAAAAATGCCTCAGTTTTCAGCTACAACTTTTACTAAATACACCTGGCTTTTATATGGCATGAGAAAGTTTTAGCTAGGATCACAATAAGAGAGCTTCCATAACACCCATGACTGGAATCTTCTGGATCAATTTTTAAATGGCATCTGAAAATTAGTACCAACAGCAGCTGAACGTTTGTATGCTTGAACCCATATCCTTCTGCACCCTTGCATATATTCACAAAACTGCAAGATGCAGATGCCATCCTGTTGAAAGAGATCTCCCTACAAATGAAGTAACTGGCTCTAAATGAGAACAGGAGCACGACTGTCAGCAAATCTAAACTTTCTCGTTTTTTTAACTTAAATTTTCCAGTTTATTGGATTAGTTTGTGTCTCCTTGTAAAAAGAACCAATTTTTTCCCCTTTACTTGTCCTTTGATAAAAGCTACCACCAGGACAATAAAAATCTTATTTTATTTTATACGTAATATGCTCATTTCTACAAAATTAGTAGTAATTGGCTTGGAACCATTCATAATAATTCCATTTCCACACATCTGGGTTCATTCTAAGTATAGGAGCATGGGCATGTTGTACCACGAAAACTCATGAACTTGCCAGGAAACACTGCACGCTTCTTCCTTTTTTGTTAAAAGCTACTGCGAGCATCTGATACTTGCACAGCAGAGGCCATTTCTCTGCACAAGGTGTGAGCCTTAAGTGGAAAAAGCAACATAAGAACATAAGAAACAGGAGAGCAAAGAGCTGTAGTCTTGCCCACTGGAACCGCCTGCCCATGGCTTCGCTTTCATGAAAATTAGGTTGCGTGTTCTATCATTTGCAACCAGAAGTAACTGAGCAGACACAGCTGGTAGCTTCATAAACGATAAAGAAGACTTTGACTAACATACGCCAAGATAGCTGCTCAGTGTTGAGACATTTTACATCTTTCATTGAATTGATTCAGTGAAAAGTCGTTTAGAAGCATCTCAAACTTGAGATCTCCCTTGTTGTGAACCCCTTCATTCATTAACTTAAGCTTCACCCTGGAGCGAAACTGTGTGTAGAGAGGAGGGGGATGAGGAATCAATTTTAAAGACAGCACATAGAATGAAATCAGTAAAAGTGGAGTTATAGCGCAAGGTTGAACACAATGGCGAGATATTAAGGCCCGAGAGAATAAAGAGCCTGCAACACAAACCTTGACTCATCCTCACAGACCTCTAAACAAGCCCAAGTTTGATGAAAAACTAACGTCCTTCAATCACTGCCACCAAAGGCATCCTAGGGAGGTGTGGATTCAATTACTGAGCAACAGGATACCAGCAGCCAAGTTGATATTTGTATAATTTCAATGCACAGCAAATGTACAAATGTTGGCATAAAAGTCAAACTGTTTGAAGTGGAACGGAGGACAGCAATCCAGAGAGAGAAGATTAGAAGAGCTAGAGATTTAAACATCGAAGATGTCAATGCCTGTGACACTGGCAATGAGGACACGTGGGCTAACAAATGGGCAAGGGTATGGACTACCACAAATACTATATTGAAATAACCATCTCTGTGGGCAGGCTGTAAAAATCATATCATTCTCATTGAAAAATAATCCATTAAATTGCACCCTGGCGGGAGGCGAAGAACTTCACACAGCATACAAAGATATTGAGCAGCAGGGGGCAATAAACTTTACAAAAACTATTAAAGCAAGAGCCAAGGCAAGCTAATACAAGGAAGAAACAATGGCATTGTTGGCCCAATTTATAAAATAATCATGATAATACAGAGCGCAAACACGGGTGAAAAATGCACATGCCTGCCACATTAAACCCAGGCCCTAGAAGGCTCTCCTTGCATAGTCAATGCTGGTAAATCAAAGTAAGCAAGTTGCCAATTGGAAAGGCTGATGTAGAGCTTCATGCCATTTCATCACTGTAGGCAGGTATCCCAGACACTGTTCCCTTTACCATTTTGGATGCAGAGGTGAACTGAAAATAGGACATTGGCAGTGTATGTGATGGTGATGTGTATGGTGATGTACCAGGACACTTACAGCTCTGAGCTGGTCAGATTCAATCATCTTGTCTAAGCCTTCTGCTCTATACTCCTGGGAAGTTCAACATGCATGACATTGTGGAAGCCTGCTTCCGAGTCCATGAGCCAAAGGATCATCTAAAGATACAGAAGGCTTCTGCAATCCCCTTGCTCTCTGGCAGGAGCCCTCTGGTCCTCCATAATGGCCAGAGCCCCCATCCCTCAAAGTAATAGCAGTGAAATCTGTTAGATGTGCCTTCCCTATGAAGTTGCCTAAAAGATGATCAAGATGTATGTTAGCCATTGTTAGCAAATATTTATTGACCCAACTTCTTCCTACTGCTTTCAAACACTAGGGAAAAGAACTGGGAGTTTGGCCAGGGAGAGTACAAATGAGGAATTTTGCACCCAAGACATCACAGGGAGGCAAGAAATGGTCTATAAAACTCTAATAAGCCAGCAAACAGAACTGAAATGAAAAACAGGGACCTGAAGATAAAGATACTCATGAAGACTTTGTGAGAACCAGTCCTTCCTATTAACAGATAGAACATTCTAAATATCCATTTCTCCCTGTCTTTCCTTGGCTTTCTTTTTCTCTAATTTATAGGCCACTAGCTCATAGCATGAGACTCATGAACAAATGCCCACCTATATTTGTTTTAAGGTATTCCATAAAATCATAACCCCAAGGCTTCTATTTCTGTTCCTCTTGGATTACATGATAAAAATGAAATTGTTATCAGGCAAATTTTGTTTTCAAAGCCTTACTAGGTGAATACTCTGGATTTCAGGTTGGGGAGTATTTTTATGGTTATGTTATAAACATCTGAAATTGAGCGGGAGCCACTAAAATGCAGTTTTTAGATTGCAGCTGGTCTGCCTAACTTTCAAGCTTGATCTACAGGAAGATACTTTGTTGTTAAAAACTGCCACCCTATAAAGGCACATCATTGCCTTTTGCTGGCTTATAAAGATTGACTGAAGTCACACATGCTGGTGCCACTTATGGGTCAAAGAATTTTTTGTCTTTAGGGATGGAAATGATATAGTGCCTTGGTAAAAACAAGTCAGAGCAATGAAGAGCCGCTCAGGAAATGTCGGTCTGTCACTGAGCGTGTTGAGATTAGAGTGACGGGTTATGGATCTCTCTAGAAGGACTGGTCATCTTTACATGTGATAACAAGGATAAATCTGTCTTGTTTCACTCCAGTGATTTCTAGATCCTTCATAAAAACCACGTTGGGCTACCAGTTTCAACTGTGCGACTATCATGAGCAATTCTACCTTGCAAAAGTGCATTTGCAGTAGAAACCTATCAGCATCTAGAATTTTATAGAACCTACATGGGAAAAGTTGGGGTATTTAGATTTAAAATTTGGAAAACCTTTTACCAAGAGTCTTTCTCCTGTTAAACCTATTGTCCATAGGTTTGACGCTTTCATGGTGTCTCAGATTTCCTGGCTAGTTTGTGCCTGGATCTCTATTTTTAGATTCCACATTTACTTTGAGTTGTCCATGTCTACTATTTTGTCTTCAAGACTTGATGTTCTCTGACACAACCCACTCTGTTGGTGAGGCTTTCCTCTGAGATTTTTGTTAGACTTCCTGGGTTTCATGAGTTTTATTTCAGTTTGACTCTTCTCCAGAAATTCTCCTTATTAAATCCTACTTTCATCTCTTAACTGTTTTTGTTGTTTCTTTTAACTGTATATGTTTCCTGGACTTCATTCCAACAGTTATTCATATTCTCTTTGAGCTCACTGGGCATCCTTACAGTTGTAGCTTTAAAGGTCTTGTCTTGTGCGTCAGCTAAATTGTTTTTCTCAGGGAATCTCTGTTGACTTCTGGAAGATGTTTATCATAGTGCTGTTATTTCTGCTGAGGTACCTGGGTTAGGTCTGGGGGGCGATTCTTGGTATGGATATTGTTTGTTAAATGGATGTTTAGATCCTTGTTTGCTGTTACTTCAACTTAAGAACTCTGTCTTGTTACTTTCTCCATAGCAATATACTAGGATAGTTCCACCTTTAATTTTTTTAACCTATAAATGATACTCAAGTAGTAGGTAGTACTGGCAACTGTCTATTAATGAATGACTAACTTTCTATGTATAAAATATACTCTTTAAGATGAAACTGAACAAATCTTACATATAGAAACATTACTGTGTTGTAATCTGCTTTTGTTGTATGGTAGTTTATGAAGAAAACAACTACGTGATTTCTTAGCTAAGAAATTAAGATAAAAGAAATTACCAATGGTTGGGAAATCTACTAAAATGTCAAACAAATCAGCCCAGCTGTGAGGCAGAAAGAAAACAGGTAAGTTAGCCTGGATGTACACGGCTTACCATGTTTTATGACTTCACGTTTTCATGCTAAGATCATAGAATACTACCTAATACTTAATTTGAACATATCCGGATATTATGCTCATATTTTATTATCTTTTTGATCTTACATTATCTTTAAATTTCTAAACATACACACAGAACCCCATTAGTCTTTCTCAAAACATGGATTCAGAGAGCTATCTGTAGGAAGAATTCACATGCTAGTCTGCCCGGGAATCCTCTCCATTAGGCATTACTAAAGACAAACTCCACTTGACTTCTTTCCCTCCAAATTATGGGAAGCCGCCATGCTGATGATTTATTTGTGCCATTTGACAGGACTAAAATCAGCCTGTCTCCAAATTTTGCAAGCGTTCATATTTTTTTCTAATAAGAACTAATTTTACAAGGTCCTTTCTGGCCAAGAAACTTTAAACCACCACAAACTAGTCAGACACAATACAGGATGATTAGCCCGGAGTATATAGACTGTGTAGCATAAACTGACAGTTAAACATTATAGCATGCTTCATTTTAATCATGTAGCTTTCATCTTTTTTGAACACCCTTTTAGCATCTCTTGAAAAAAAAAGAGTCTTTTGAAAAGCTGAGCTACTGCTGAACACTAAGCTGATGTTGTTACGCCATGCTTCACTCTGCTGTCTCCCTGCCCCCAAGGAAACAAAACAAGGTCTCTGTGGCTCTTTAAAGTCCCCAGTGTCTATGGTTTTGATGTGTAGAACAATGTCTTCAGCTGGAAGGCCAATCCAGCTGGCCTTTAATCTGGATTAAAACGTGACCATGCATCACAATTAGATTCATTCTTGTTATGCTAATATATTTAGTATGACAATAATAAATCAATGGCAGAGAAACAGAAAACTAGATCACATATATTACATATTCAATCAAAGGGTTAATTCTGTTGTGCCAAATACCCACCAAAGCACAATTATTACATTTAAAAAAAAAAAACAACTCAGGAGGCATCATAATGTTCCACAAAAATCTTAGAAAGTGAAGTAAGCTGGGTGAGATCCTTGGAGATTAATAGACTAGGAAAAACGTCCATTGAACCTTAATGGAAACTAGGGAAGCACACAGCTTTAAAAGTAAGAATGAGATATTTTTCAGAAATATCAATTATTGTGCTGTACATCCTGAATGACCATGCTTTTGTGAACAAGTTTTACAACCATAAAAAAAGTGACAAATATATTATAAGTAAGTATGAAATTGTTGTAATGAAACCCATTGTTTTGTTTAATTACACTAATAAAAGAAAAAGGAAAACAAACTTCATTGCAGATCTTTTAAAATTAAATTATTTTACTTAAGAGTTGTAAAACGGTATATGTCCTTGCAACCATCAAGTAAACAAAGAGAAGACAGTATTTAATACAAACTCTTAAAGCTGAACTATTTTTCTGTAAAGATTCAGACAGATAGTTCCAGAGCAGGAGGTTTGTTAAAAGTTGGACGGCTAGCAATGAAGTTCTAGGTTTCCAGACAAATGCAGCTTCCATTTCTTTCTCAGGAGAAAGAGTTTTGAAAGAAAAAGAAACCATAATTCAAGTATATGTTAGGATATGATACTTAAATCACCCTTTAAAGGTTGCTAATGCTATGGACAAAAAAAGAATATAGATTTCCATGTATTTGGAATCAGTATTCTCTTGACAAAGACTTAAAACAACTGTCTGTCATTTCCCTAGGCAGACATACATACCAACTGTTTACACAGAAAATTGTTCCAGGCAATTCTTAGAAGCAAAGGGAACACTCACTGGGTCTTAGACAAAAGATGACCTTTAGAGTAAGCATTCAGAAATGACACTTTATCTACGAAAGAGATAATCATGAACTTGAAACGACACCAAAGACTGGGGGTAGCCCAATGGCCAAACATTTGCTAGTGTCTCTGAGGTCCTGGATTTAGTCCCCAGCACTAAACAAAACATTACAATAATAATTATGTCCAAGCTTTTCGACATTTTTTTTTCTCAAAGGGTCTAGAATTCCACAAGGTATGTGAAACACTTTTGGGAAAGCTGGTTAATTTAACTAAGACCACCAGTGAGTTTAGCTCACAGATATGGCACAACTGGATTGAAAAGCATGCCAAGAAAAGAATGAACAGAAGGAGGGAGGAGAGGAAGAGGAGGTGCAGTTAAGAACTACATATACTATATTGTAAAATTATCCTTATATAACTTTTCCTTAAAAAGTAAAGAAAGAAAAAAGATAGAAAAAAAACACAAAGCAGATTATTTAACAAATTATTGAGAGTCTGGGCTGGAGCTGGAAGCCGGGATCGGCTGTAAGGGTAAGGAGAATCTCGAGGTGAAGGATTCACAACTTTAAATTTACCCAAACTTTTAACAGTGAAATGTATGGCAAGCAACATGCACTTCAGCGAGGCTCTTCAAGGGGAAGCAGAGCCTCTCTGGGTGAAGCCCCACTGCAGAGATGAGCAAAATAGTGAGGTGTTCACTCTATCCTACAGGGAGACAAATGAAACCACAAAACCATTTCCAAACACTCACAAGCCAAACATCGACCTGATGGCAAGTCAGCTTCTTGGCTTTCCCCTGTTTGTACTCAATACTGATCATTTATTTTATAACCAACCTGGTTACAGAGTTTGTCTTTTCCATTTATATTGCATTTCGGAATGAAACCTTTGCAAGGGGTGTCTCCCTTGAGAATAAAACTCTCCTCTTGAGTATATACTTTTGTCCTGTAATAAGACTTCCTCTTAGTTCCATACTTTGTTTTGTCTCTGATGTCAAACTCTAGCCTTAACATATGCATACATGGGCAAACACACATGTATGTACTACACATTTCACATAAACAAAAGAAATTGTCATAAAGCGGTCATGAAGCGGAGCAAAAGATAAAATAAGAAAATAAATAAATCAGTGCTATTTTTCTTTTGAAATCATTTTTAATGAGTGTGTTAGACATGAAGCATTTATTAGCTTCAAGGAGGGTAAGTGGCAGGCATAGAAACCTTGAATTTAGAGCTGGTTCAGGGAATGCTATTTACCTCTAATTGCTGCATTGCTTACCTTTATCCTACCCGTGGTGTGGCAACTGGTGTATGTGATTCAATAGTAAAACCAGTTACTTGGAAAAGTTAAATAACCAGCCCTAGTGCACGTTTGTGCTTGACCCCAGGTGCTATGGGCTGGGCCAGGAGGAACAACATACCATCACAATCTGGGACAGCCCACACTGTGATTTTGCTGGTTTCTGCACTATCCCCATAAGAATAACGTTTTTAACGTTGATACCGTTTTCTTAGTATAGAGAAAGAGAGTCCAAATGTCTGGGAGAGTAGCAAAATGCCAGCAAGTATCTTGCCTATGGCCTTGGAGGTCATGATGGAAGAAAATTCTCCTGGCACCTTAGAAAGAATCTGTACAGCTCTTAAGGCTATTAGACCAAACGCAAGCTTGCTTGGTACCCAGGTTGGAGTGAAACAAGTCCTCTGACTTGTCCACAGGCACAGTGCCATAGAGCCATATGGGTGCCTGCAGATTCTGCCAAGTGACCATGTAGGAGAATCAGAGGCGCTTGCTGAGGGCAGCAGTCCGAGTATGGGACATCCAAACAGCTGTCTACTCCGAGTTTCATACGCCTGTGGTTAAGGGGACGTGACATGGCTAATCTAGGGTGGATTAATTTTGAAACGTAACTACAGCTTCCTTGGCTCCATATGATCAGCTGGGAATATGGGTGTGTCATCTTACATGCTACTCCTATGTGCTGCTCTTTCTTCCCCAAAGATTCATGATGCATTTCTACTCAATAGCTTTCAAAGGTGTCTAACTATAGGCCATGATACTCACCCGATATTTGAAAAGAAAAAGTCTTTACAAATCCCAGGATCCTACAGTCTTAATCTGACTTTTTAAAAAAAAGAAATGTAACTATATTAATCCTTATCTTTATAACGAAAAATATCATTGTGGTAAGACCCTTGTAAACTTATTCTGTTGAACACGTCAAGCCTAGCAACAGAACCACACTAAGGGAGTGTGTGCAGGCAAGAAAGAAACTTTGAAGGGACTGTTATAAATAGAGCTTTCTTTGTGTGTAAAGTTTAGAACACCCTAAATCTTTCAGTACTTAAAATTAGGGCTTACTTTGTTGGAAATTTTATGTAGAGTCATCAAAGATTCAATTTCTATCTCCAGCCTGCAAAAAATGTAGGCTTAGACCTGTTCAGCAAGCAAGACTTTTAAGAAGGAATTCTGAAACGAGAAAATGTCCCCAGACCCTGTGTCTGTAAATACAACATTCAGAAGGGCATTTGGATTGGGGGTGTGGTATCATGATGGCCTGTTCCACACAGGGGGGTCTCATGCAAGGATTCCTCACTCCTTCAATCTGTCTAGGAAATCAAAGGACGTGCTGTGATCCTGAAGAGCCTGATCGTCCCAGCGCTCATCCTCTTTGCTCTCCTATCACCCTTCCATCCTTATGGGGTTTGCTGAGAGTGTGTCTACAAGGAATCATAGGTGTCCATGCTTAGGGCAAGCCTGAAGCAGCGAATGGAAGAAAAAGCTTCAGTGAGCCTAACAGCAGTGAGAAGATACAGCAGACAGGCAGGAGGAACTGAAAATAAGGCTGGGTGGGGAAGCCTAAAATGCAGGAGGCAAAAAAAAAAAATAAGTCTTAAAATACATTTAGTCCAGGCCAATTGAACTCACAGTCAAAACAGATCTCATCGTCCAACTATCCCTGAGGATGGCACACCATGCTATTTGTATGTAAATGGGACGCATATCTAATGATGCTGCTAAGTCATAAAGAAAAGGCCCCTTATCATGCACAGAAAAAAATTCTTCCCAGGTAATTTAAGTAAAAAAAAAAAGTTTGGTGATTAAAACTCTTTTTATTCCAAATTTCCTTTAAGTTCCAGATAGTTGAAGTTTTCTTATCCATGTACTATATTCATATGTATAAATTATGAGCAACTTTATAGTTTTAAAAATGTCTGGCTGCTGATGAGATCTTACCCCAATAAAGATGATTCCTGATTTACAAGCTTGAGTTCCAAGAGTTACGACACAGTGTATAAAACGTTATTATAAATTGCGACTTGCTGCTTTCCCTAGCACTGTACCAGTTTGAGGAATGTTTTATCTTCTTCCTACTAAATCATCTAAATGTAAATAGTTAGATTTTGGCAACTTTTGTTTCCTCCCCCCCTCCTCAACCTTTAAGATGTATGCCTTCATTAGAATGCTTTCCTCCTTCATGTAAGCAGATAATTAATTATTCTTCATAAATAAGTAAAATACCTCTTTGCAGCTAGGTCACTGCTCAATTGAAATTATAAACTATAAGCTTCTCTCTTTGTCCATACAAACAAATAAATCCAGGAAAAAAAAACCACACTCTTTGAGTAAACTTTTTCATAAAATTCTAATCCCTGACCCTCCAAACTGAATGTTAAGTGACTATCAATTTATTTGTCTGTCTTAGAGAAGGCCTTTGGAATTTGTGATATCTAATCACTATCAAAATGCATCTATGAAGTTGGAAATGTAGTGGTTTTTAGTCTAGAGCTTCAGATATTTAGTATACAGCGAAGAGAGTAATCCGTCCAAATAATTAGCTGGCAAATTGAAGGAATTATGAATCTAAACGGAGTGTAGTGAACTATAATCAGATCATTAATATAGCCACCATGAAGGGGATATTATGTGCCTGTCATTAAGCCTGCTGCTTGACATCATCTGTAATCCTCAGGATAGCTCTGTGAGAGTGACTTGCCCAAAGTCACACAGTAAGTGATATTAGCTGGGTGATCGCCAATTTAGCAAACACACTTTTAAGATGCAGCAAATTGAAAGAGGAAGAGGAGAAGTATATCCATGCACTGTGCCTCTTATTCAATCAAAACAACATGTGTGCCCCAAGTGTGCACCATAGCATTTACATGCGGTGTTGTAAGAACATCTGTTGCTGCAGAAAAGTCATACACTCTGCGTTACTACCATGTTACTTACAGGCATCGTTCTGAGTGTTCCACAACACACACAGCCATTTAATTCTCAAATGGAGCTTCTGAAAAAGTTTATATTATCATTCGCTCTTCAGAGCTTTCCTTTGGCTTTACACTGTACATAGGATGGAGGATGACTCTACTACAGTTTCCTATCTAGGCTGGTATTTTTGGGATGGGGATGTGGGATTAGGGGTTGTCACAGAAGCCTCCATACTCTCCTTTTCAACCACATATCATAGATATCAGCAAAAGTAGCCTCCTCGTTCCTACTTGGTTATTTTAAATAAATGCTAATTAAACTTTTATAGTAGTATCTCCTCTGATTTTCCCAAGTAAAAAAAAAGAAATTCTACATTTGGAAGAAAAGAAAAAACAGCTGAAAAGAAATTTAAAATGCATTTTAATCTAAAAAATGTGTTGCCACATGGCCAAAGCCATGTCACCCAAATAAGCAACAAGAAAATGTTCGAAGACAACCAGGAAGGCCATAGCTGTTCTCTCGGGAGCTTCCAGGAGAACTTGGCTGTTTTGCTTTCATTTTCCATGATTTCTCTTCATGCATTCTCCAGGCCAACCGACCTCAGCCAACCTGGTCTTCTCTTTCACATGCACTCTGGATTTGTGTTGTTTTGTTTTCCTTTGCATTAAAGCCTAGACAGGCTGGTCTTGAAGGCCTGAACTCCAGTAATATTTCTGCTTCAACCTCCCCGACAATTAGGAGTGGAGGTATCTCCTACATACATACATACATGACGCTTTTAACACTTGCTTTTCTTTTTGACTTCGCTGTACTCATTGCTTGCAATCCTCTCCCCATCTTTTTACCTGTCGCTGAAGGGACTACTCCCTTACCTCAATTTGGCTAGAAATGTTGTCCCTCTTGGGAATCCTTCTAGACTACTTTTACTTCAATTGTGGGTTTTATAGCCCTGTGATACCTGATACAATGTATCTTTCTATCCATATATGTTTGGGAATACATACTATAACTGTCTGAACATTATGCATACCATAGAGGGACAGGACAGCTCAGCTCGTGCATATCATTGTTTTTTCTATAACACCCAACCTAGCATCATGCCAGCAGTTGGAGGAAAAAAATCTATGAGCTCAGTTTTCTTATATGTAATACAAAAGCCTGACCAATTCTTGTCTTCTAGTCTTGTTCGGAGGCTCAATGAGATTATGTACACACAGCTCCCAGAATTGCATCTAGTCCACCATGAACACTCAGTATGAAGTAAATCCTATTATGATGAAGAAAATCATATCTCATCCTGGAAAGGAGAAGTACAGAAGCCTTCTAAATATTTTAGTAATTAAATAAGCAAATTGGGAAGCTAGCAAGCTACATCTATATTAATATTTTGTCAAATTGCAACCATCTTAGACTGCTATCATTTTTAAATATGTCATCAATTTCCGATCAGGTCCCTTGGATTAAAAACAAAGAAAAGCTATTGTGCTAAGTACATTCATCAATTACAAGGCACGTTCTCAATTCCAGAGACGACATTTCAAATTGTGGAAATGTAACAATTTCACACTAACTTCTCTCAGATTCTGAGACACAACGCTCTTTTGTGAATATATCTTCATTACTTTAAGGACAGAGAGCAGTGACCATCACCTCCTTGTTGTATCTACCAGTTACCAACATCTCTTGACACATGTCCCTCTGTGTGGTTGACACTCTGAGCCTGCAGTCTGCACTCGGGTGATACTAACAGCAGCTTGGTGTGGCAGGAAGGGGACATGCTGACCGCTGTCTTTGAAGCATCCTTTCTCTGTAGCTTCTGTCATGCCTTCCCAGCATCTCATGGGTAGAGCTGGTTTTCTCTAAACTATACTTTTTATCACAATATTACCTGAGAATCTAGATTTTCACACACTGATTCAACATTTCACACTGCTTTCAGACATTATAACCTAAATAATTTCTATAACTCTTGCCAACTTTTCTAGCTTATTAAAGGAAAAGAAAAGAAACCCCAGAACCAAGTACATGTCCCACTTCTCGGGTGAGGAAATAAACGTTCAGATACAATGGCCAGCCATTCTAGTTTACAGAACTAAGGTGTAAAATATTCCCTAGCACTGTGACCCCAGCATGAATGTGCCCTTTGTGTTAATGTAGAATTCACATTTTTCTACCTTGTTTTCTCTTCTCTGCTGCCTTCTGCTTCCTTGGCTAAGTTGAAAGCTACTTGTGGACACTCTTCCACCTAGAGCCACCATAGCTGAGTGTCTGACTTTGAACAAAATGTCTATGGGTTGAGCCCTATTCTCCATCCTGAAGTACAGTCCCTCACTTTTTTTCCCAGAAAAAGTAGGGAAATGGGGATCTTCATTATCACATTCCGTCCCCTACCTCTACAAAATTCTTTCATTGCATCCAATTAGTAGAAGTTGTCATATGGGGGAAATAGAGAATTCTTATAAACAATATAAAAACCGTCTTACTATTGGCAAAAATAAAACACAGAATCAAGGGCTCTTATTTTTGAATATCCCAATTTTCTAAGAAAACTGCTTGCTTCTTTGATAAGTGTCCTAGTGGCCAAGTAGAACTACACTTGAGAAATGGGAGCCAATAATAAAAAAAATCATCTTTAGTCATTAGGGAAATGCAAATCAAAACAACCCTGAGATTCCATCTCACACCAGTCAGGATGGCTAAGATCAAAAACACAGGAGACAGCAGTTGTTGGCGAGGATGTGGAGAAAGAGGAACACTCCTCCACTGCTGGTGGAATTGCAAGCTGGTACAACCACTCTGGAAAGCAGTCTGGCGGTTCCTCAGAAAACTGGGCATGACACTCCCGGAGGATCCGGCTATACCACTCCTGGGCATATACCCAGAGGCTTTACCTGCATGCAATAAGGACACATGCTCCACTATGTTCATAGCAGCCTTATTTATAATAGCCAGAAGCTGGAAAGAACCCAGATGTCCCTCAACGGAGGAATGGATTCAGAAGATGTGGTATATCTACACAATGGAATACTACTCTGCAATTAAAAACAATGAATTCACGAAATTCCTAGGCAAATGGTCAGATCTTGAAAATATCATCCTTAGTGAGGTAACCCAATCACAAAAGAACACACATGGTATGCAGTCACTGATAAGGGGATATTGACCCAGAATCTCGGAATACCCTAGACACAATCCACATATCAATAGATTTCTAAGAAGATGGAAGGAGAGACCCCTGGTCCTGGAAAGACTGGATGTAGGGGAACGCCAGGACAGAGTAATGAGAGGGGGTTGAATGGAGAAAAGAGGGAGGGAAGGGGGCTTATGGGACTTTCGGGGAGGGAGGAAACGGGAAAGGGGAAATGATTTGCAATGTAAATTAAAAAAAATAAAATAAATAATTAAAAAATAATAATAAAAAAAAAGTTACAATGCTGGAATCATTTGCTATCATGAATTCCCTCTTAGACTCTTCCACAAACAATATAGCCAAATGTGGTAGTCAGAATATTTCACCACAGATGAGGACTGTACCCAATAGGTATGGCTTCCTAGAATGTTCTACAGTGACTACATCACTGCCCAGGTCAATCTAACTAGCTCAGTACAGCCCCAAAGGGAGAAATTCAGAAATGAAAAAACAGTAACATTAATGGAATACAACAGCTACAGTTTGCAACTAGGTAAAGTTGACACTGAATTTTAAGATAACCCCTCATAATGATCTATATTGTTCTAAATGAACATCATGGCAGATGGGGTGCTAGTGCACACCAGTAACCCCAAGTGTTTAGGAGTCCTCAACATTCTGAGCAGAGCCAGAGAGAGGACTCTAGAAGAGCTAAGCTTACAATGTACCCTGCTTAGCTCTAGTTCAGCATTCCAATGGAACTATAATTGAATAACTACCAAGAGAAGGAAGTAGGAATCTCTGTTATTAGTCTCTCTATCGCTATGAAATTTTATATCACAAAACAAAATTCTAATGGCAACCCAATCTCTGTGGCTAATCAGGAGATTTCCACAGTAATAAAACATTTTAACTTGCAAGGCATCCTGTGTTTGGTTCATCATTTGATACTATTTAGGACACATAACCCTGAAAGGGGCAATCCGATAATCACACTAGAAGCAATTTTGTGCGATACTAGTGCTCAAAAGTCAATTTAACTTTCCAGCTTTATAAGACTTTGTTATTGCTATTGTTAATTATTTCTCATTTAATGGGAAATTGGCAACAAGGTCCCCGACTGTCATTTTAAATCTGCAGTAATATCATGTGAAGCTTTTCGTCCTTATTCCCAAGTCCTGGATTATCAGAGTTAAACGGCAGATCCGGCCGTTACAAAAGCTCAGGGGCAGGCACTGTTACACAAATTGCCAATTCAATTAACAGTGTGCAAATGCTCCTCTGGCAGACTGCAGGAAGGACGGCCATTTTGGCAAGTGTCATTCCTAATTTATCAAACTGTCAAACCTTCCACTCAGGTGCCTGCGGTCACTGTCTGCTTCTTAATGCTGCATTGTAAGAGCTGCAGGAGCCACTCTTGTAGCTCGACAAGGCACAATACTCAAAACTGATTTTAAAATCAAATGTACAGTTGTCTTAATTATTCTCAGTATAAATGATGTTTTAATTACAAAAACAGAGTGGGAATATTAAATCAGGAATAGATACTGGGTTTCCATGGAAAAGGCAGAACCTGTTCTGGGCTCATCTTGAGACAAAGAAGAGCATAGACTACTTGACATGGGAACCGACTACCTTCACCCTCATTTTAAGTGCTTTCATTTACATAATCCCATGTATACTGATACCCAGTTATAATCTGTAAGGAATAAAACATGTGGAGCACCATGTATCCATTAGTTCAACAACTATTTACCACACAAAGTGCTGTAGTCGGTACCAGAGTGTTCATCGGTAAAATCTGCGGTGAACTGAGTATCTCAGCGACAACTTCCCTTTGATACCCCTTCCCTTTCTTAGTATTTGTCAAGTAGCCACTTTCCCTAAAATCTCAAGGAGACAGCAAATGCAGGGCCAAGACAACATCTTCACTATGAGGTTATTTCTTCCTTTCTCCCCATACATTGCTAAACACGGTGTGAGGTTGGGTGACAAAGTATAAGGAAGGTTGGGTAGGGGGCTCTGCAGGTGAAGGAGACATTAGTTTAAAGTTTATAAGCACTATTTATCTAATAGGAGATCCAGGTGGAACATTAGGGGAACGATCTTAGAAATCTTGAATTATGAAACCACACTGTGAGCAGATCACTGGCAAGCATCTTGCGTGCAATGTGCACCTCCCCGGGTCAGCAGACATTCGCTTTACCTTACATGCCAGGTGCTTTTGTTAAGTTGGCCCAACTTAGATGAGTAAAGCATGACTCTGTATTTAAAGAGCTTTGGTAGGGAGAAGAGTGATGGCAACCCCTGAAAGAGAAGACTGGCTCCCTCTAGTTTGCAGTTGGAATCTCTAACATAAGTGTGAACAGAGAAATCTTTCATGTCCTCACCAAGGGGTGCTGATAGACAAATACGAAGAAGGCATCAGTGCATCCTTGGTCAAGACAGAAAACCACTTCAAAGGTATGTTCTAATGCAAAGCATCCTCTACAACCTGAAATAGCTCCAAGTCACTCCTTCAGAGAGAAAAGCCTCTTCACTTACTAGAGGCTTACCCATCAATTATTAAAAGCCCATTGGAATATTTAGAGATGAAATGAAAAATCAGAATATATAGGCCTGTGGGAATGGGACATTAAAAGAGATATTTAACAAAAGGGTGTGGATAACAACCTTCTTTAAAGTTCTGTTTAAAATGACACTTACTTTATATGTGTGGCGACAGAAGTATGCCTAGGTAATAGTGAACACAAACAGAATAACTACTCAATACAATTAGCAAGAACAAAACTGCTTCACATCTGAATCCCAGCTTTATAAATGGGAAGCCAGTTTATAGACTGCAAATGAAGCCAACCATCCCTTTACCAAGAATGCAACAACCCAGTCAGATACTGGAGACAGGCAATGGAGGTCAGAGCACCTCACAGCATCAAACCCCACATGAACTGAAAGACAACTTGACTTTCATCACTGCCTGTAGTTTTCATCAGTCTTGTGCAATTTAATTCAATAAACCTTTCACCCAGAGCCTGCCATATCCACAGTCCTATCCTAGGGAACCATTGTAGAAACATGAGGGTGTTTGGACATAGAGGGATTGCATTTTCTACCCAGCTTCTGGTAAAGCTGAACTCATTACTGTCTTCCAAACTTGACTGGTTCATTCCTCACTTTTGTAGGCATAGTAGTAGTTTATGGAACACCTGTTTCCTCTTATTAGTCCAAACCACTAGCTTTCAACCTTCCTAATGCTGTGACCACATGTTGTGGTGTTCCTCAATTATACAATTATTTCTTGGCTAATTCGTAACTGTGATTTCACTACTATTATGACTCACCTTGTAAATATCTGTGCTTGGGAGACTAGTGACATTTACTTGGGATCTAAAGGATTTTCTAGTTATTAGATAAATCATTTCTATGCTGCTTACTACATGAACACATCAAAATAAATTATAAATTAGTAACAGTATTAGTGATGAGTAATGGACTCTGAGTCTGGTTATTCTGTCTTTGAAGAACTTTTCACATGTTAACTTAGGACCTTCAGGCAGAGGTTGGGGTCATCACTACTGGGGAATGAATACTCAGAACTGGCAAGTCATTTGCCACAGGTCACACAGATTGGTAGTGAGAAAATCAAGAGTCCCTCAGGGTAGGTAAGCTCTAAAACCAATGCTCTCTTCCTGTTGTGTTATGTGTGTGCACACAAATGACATTAACCCCAAAATTGGCACCCAAGAAGAGTTTAAGGTCTGAGAGCTCTGATATTACTCATAACAAGTCTGGAGAATGAGAACAGACATTTGTATTACTGTCTTCCTCTGGCTGGGTTAAAAGTTGTAAAAAAAAAAAAGCCAAGAAGATAATTTGAACACTCAATTTCTTATTGTTTCCCATACCATAATACCTGTGGGGATAGACTGCATTCTATTTAGAATCCTGTCATGCATTGGTCAACTCTAAAGTATCCACAAATCTCACCAATCTTGCCTTAAAGTTATTTTGAACTAATTAAGCAGAGCAAGCCCTAATCATTGGTTGATATTCCTTACTATCTATTATTTACTTTTATTCCCCCATGAATCCTGATGTCTGGTAGGAAGTCTTTTATATAAAATTTAATTACCTCTTCCACCCTAGGGGAGGTGTGCAAAACCCTGATAACAAAATAAATACATGAAGGTTAAGGAAATGTATCCTGGTGCAGTGCTTTCCAAACACACTGAGAGCAATGCACTTCTCAGTGTGCAGGGCCACAGAGCACGCAGCATGGAGGACCAGCATGGAGGATGTGGGTAGTCCATCTCTTCTTGACGTATTCTAAACCGGTCTACCTCATTTGAACATACATATCTTGCTATCTAGCTCACCAAATATTGGTATATCAACAAGTATATGCTATTTTTCCCAGAAGGAGATAAAGTCATTTCTTTAATTATGTATGGAAATTAGCCTTTCCTAACTACATACTGAACATGCATTTTGTACACCTCACTGTGCACTGTGAAGTGATACAGGGGCAAACCTGTGTCAGGTGAACCCTATAAAGGATACACAGGAGCAAACCTTCTGGTCCCTGTCCTAAGCTAGCATGACCCTGCCTTTGGAGTCAGAGTACATTCTATGTCCACATTCTGCTTTTCACTTCCAATGGCATCTCATCTGTGGAGGAGAATCTTATATCAATGAAGGCCACAACTCCGTTTCTCATATTTTTGCCAAGTTGTTGTTTTTCTAAGCACAATCAAGATCCTTCTTCCAGTCATAAGCCTCACTGGTTACTGAATGAAAGTGTGGTCACTGGATGAAAATGAATCCTCTGAAAGCTAGCTTTCAAGTTCAGTGTTAGCTTGCCACTTCACTTGCCTTCCATTAGATGGACCATGGCCAAGCCCCTGGTCTGTGTACAGGCCTCTTCTTTCTGGTTGATGCATATTTTTCCTTTCTCTAAATTATTCTTGTATCACCCTTTGATGTCTTTTCTAATACCTCCTCTTCAGAGTCCTTCCTGAGTAACCAGCCAACTCCGGGAAAGAATCTCCCTTCCCATAAGTGGCATCATCCCCTGTTAGTTCTACCTCCTATAAGGCACTGGACATATTCTGCCTTTGAATCATTGTCAAAAGCAAGTTATTAAGTACCTATCATGTGTTACACATTTGCTCTAGAGGATGAGAAATAAAATTCATTCACTAAAAGATCATAATGAATCTCAACAGTCAGATATGTGAACAACTGCCGCCAAGTACAGAGGCCCAGCATCTTATGAAAGGTCTTTTCAAGCTTGGATAGACATTTGCGTATCCATTCTCTCATTTTGTACTGGATGCAGACTTGAGGTTGAGCTGCTCCACGGTACACTATGGGATGGAAGTAAACTTATTTTCGTTAAGGACACATAACCCACAGAGTACCTCCTACAGGTGCTTAACTCTTGCTGCTGCCCTTCCCATGGAGACCAAACTGTGAAGGCAAGCGCTGCTTCACTGGTACATCATACATCAAAACCCTTGACAGACTTGACTGTGTTTTAAATACTGTGGATTAAAGAGGGCCATAAATTTTAGCAGCTATCCTCATCCAGAGGTGGAATCTATATCCTCTTCTCTTGGGCCTAGACTTTCTTGAGAATTGCTCATAACCATCAAAAGGAGCTGTGCTGGCTCCTGTCATCAGTCATGTTCCTTCCGGTTTTGCCTTTATGGAAACCAGCTGCCACATGTGATGACTCAGCCCCCAGGGACAGGAAAGGACAAGAAAACCAAATGGTGAGTGGTGGCTTGCAGGCACGTGGGGATGAAAAGAATGGGAAGTTTTCATTTACTTTTTATAGAGATATATTTTGCTACATGAAAAGTTTTCTGGAGATTGGTGATGTAGTGATCTGATTCTACTGACCATGAGTGAGCTATGCAGTTAAAGTATTCAAGATGATGTTTTATATCTTTACATCTTAAGAGATGTCCATAACTGACCTTTGATTCTTTTCCAAAAGGCTTCTCTGTGTTTACATTTATAGATTGAATGACTATTGCCAAATAGTAATATTTTTCAAATTTTGTAGAAAATTGCTGATATTTACAAGTATTTAACTTTTGTATACATCTGACAATTTTAACAATAAAAGCTGAGATACAAAGTTATGGAAGACAAAGTAGTTCTATGTTTCTAGATATTAACCAAATAATATTCTTGCAGTCATTATTTAAGCAGGAAATTTTCTAAATAGTTTACTAACTATAATCTCCCCACTTTCTCCATCCCTTCTCCTCTCTCTGCTTTCTCTATCTACCTCTTTTGTCCCTCCCTAACCCTTCTCTCCTTTTAGCTTCCCATTCTCTTTCTTTCTCTCAAGGTCTTGCTACATCATGCTTCTTCTGTTTCTGCCCACACAGTACTGATCAGAGGCATATGCCATCATGCTTGGCTCCTTATTCCAATGTCTACCAACTTATCTTTTCTGTAGAATTAGTGACCTTTAGAAGTCATAGCTTCTCATTTTACTGTGCACACTTTAGTTATCTGTTGATGCATAAAAGGGCCTTGAGATAAGCAACTCAAATAATTATTGAATATTGATCCTGAGTCTCCTGATTGATGGGGGCATTTCTCTGCTGTTCCTGAGTCTGTCTGTGTGGAAGCATTGGCCTAAAACACAGGCTGCAGTTATGAGGTGTGTGTACGTATTTCAGTATGTGATCTCTCTCTGTGAATAGCTTGGAATTCTTCACAATGGAGGCCTAGCTTCCCTTCTTTCTTTTCCCTCCCCACTTCCCAGTTTACCTTTCCTAGCCTTTCCTGCCAGTTCCCTTGTCCCTTCTCTTATCTCTCACCTTCACCCCTCCCTCCCTCCCTAGCTCCCTCCCTTCCTCCCTCCCTCTCTCCTTCTCTCCCTTCCTCCTTCCCTCCCTCTCTCCCTCCTTCCTTTCTGTCCTTCTTTCTTTGTGGTAAGGACAGAACTGGGTCTATGTGTATTATATAACCCTAAATACATCAGTATTCCATCAAACTTCTCAATAACCACTCTAGGTTCCTCATTGAAGTAGAATCACATAGTATTAGTTAACTTTTAATTAATCAACTAATTAGTTAATCATTTTACATCATGTCTGAAGTTTCCTGTCCTCTTTTGTCCCACCTATTTCCCTCTCCTCCCACATCCATCCTTCCTCCATTTCTCTTCAGAAAAGGGCAAGCTTCCAATGAATATCAACCAGCCATGGCATAACAAGTTGCAGTAAGACTAGGAACCTTCTCTCCTATTAAGGCTGGATAAGGCAGCTCAGTAGGAAGAAAGGGTCCCCAAAGCCGGCAACAGCATCAGAGACAGCTCCTGCTCATGCTGTTAGGAGTCCCATTAAGGTGACAAAGCTATACAGTTATAACATATGTTCAGAGGGCCTAGGTTGATCCCAGGCCAGTTCCCTGGTTGGTGGGCCAGTCTCTACGAACTTCTGTGAGCTGATTTTATTTAGCATGGGGTCTTCAAGTTTTATCCATGTTGGAACATTTGTTGAATCTCTTTCCTTTTCTAAGGCTGAATAATACTGGCTTTCTTGCATGGACATACCATATTTTGTACATTGGTTCATCTTCCCTTGACTACTAGGGCTATTTCCCTCCATTTGGCTATTGTGAAAATGTACTATAAACATGGATATGCAACCATTCATGTGAGATCCTTAGTTCTTTGGGGGTAGATCCTCAAGAGTTGAGTCAGGTCATCTAAGGAAGCCTTGAGCCCTTTTAGTCTACACTTCAACATGCATGGCTTAGGAGTGATGCCTTTATATTACTTTCAAACCTTAGTGATATATGATATATTACATAAAGATATATGATATGTTATGGTATGATATGATATGATATGATATGATATTGATGCTCTGGGTGTGTAATCTAGTCCTTCCACTTACAGGCTTGATGACTTAAACATGCTACCTAGTCTTATAAGATCTTGGTCTCTTCACTTATCAAATGGGATGACAAAAGTGTGTAATGTCATAGCACTTTGTGGAACCCCAAAGCACATACCATAGTGCCTAGCAGAGGGCACGCATGCTCAGCCTGTAATCTGCAGTGACAAAACCTTCTTGCCACGCAGACCACTAAAGGTTTGCATGCCGTGCTCTTCCTCAATCATTGTGGACGCTCTTAACAGAGATAGCTGGGTCTCCCACACTCACATTTTCCTTTTCAGTGCAGTCTACCCTGATTCCTTAAATCCTTCAGCATCATTAGTCTTTTCCTTTTTGCTCCCTCCTCCTTTACCAGGAAGCTCAGTCTAGTTTAAAGGGCATACCTTATAGAGTTAATAGAATTTTATAGGGAACATTAGAAATTATCTGGTAAATCTTTCTCTCTCTCCCTACTTTTCCAGCCTTTGCTTAAATAACCAGACTACAGCTCAGTCCTTTCCAGTTCTGATATCTCAGTGTGACTGTTGTTCCTCCTGGTTCCCTCCTCAAGGCACTGGAGGTAGCTTTCCTGCTTTAGAAACAGAGAGAACAACCACCCTCACCACCAGCTCCAAGAGAACCCTACATGCTCTGCACACACAGATGCATACACAGAATGCCTGTAATTCCTTTCCAGTGATAGTTCAAGATTAAATGTGTCTCTTTGTGATACTCGACAGTCGAGATGAGAAGCAATGTTCCAAGGCTTGTCTGATGGGAAATGAATTCAATTTGTTTTATTAGCCAGCATCAAGATTAGGAAAAATCATATTGGTGTAGGCTCTCATGCCCATAGTGGAAAAAAATTTTTAGTTAGCACTTAGAAGTACCATCTAGAGAGGTGTCATGTGAGCTCACAGTGTTCTGCAAGACCTGGGCCTCCCAGGGTGCTCTAGATCCTGCATAAGATCCCCAGCACTCACGAGATTTTTCACAACCAAAGCTAGAAACCTATCCATCTATTGTTGCTCAACACATTTTGCACTGTTAAGGTGCTGTATATTTTAGCAGAGAATCTGATACATTTAGGAAGGGGAAGGGAAATCAGTTCACTTCATATTAAGCCGGCAATGCAAACTCTAAATTACCGAGCTAAGATTTGTGATTCAGTTTTGCAATTAAAATAACTAGTATCTATTAAGAAATGCTCGGTGTGAGCCATTTTTTCTGGGATAATTCTGGGAACCATTAATTCTACTTAAGAGACAGACAGAGGGAAAAAAATTAAGCTTTAATACATAAATGACCGTTTATCACATGACTGTGTTCTTTAAAACAGCAAAAGGAAATCACAAATTTAACTTATGTGAGATACTGTGGTTGCACAAACCTCAGGTTTATAAGTGAATATGCCAGGCAATATCAGCAAATGAGATCTCTGCAAATTCTGGTAGAAAAGCTACTCCCTGCCATAGCTGGGACTTGAGGCTAATCCATCACATACAGGTTTCCTGGCCAGCATTTCCAGCAAGGTTTAAATTACAACCCATTTAGTCTCCTCTAATTCTCATACAGTTATGAATCTTCACTCCTCACTCTGCCCAGCCTTCCTCTATGACTTTTTCCATTGGTGAGCTTTTCTCTAACACTCACTCTACCCACAATGCACTTCCCACACCTGTGACCTCCACGTTCTACCTTTCAAACCCAAGTGAAGCTTGTTTCTCCCCATACTCACATTGAAACTCTGCTTCCCTTTCCCTTAAGTGCACACACATGGGAGAGAGGCGGGGGAAGAGGAGGGAGAGTGAGAGGGAGATACAGTGGCAGAGAGAAGGGGAGAGAGACAGACAGAGAGGGAAAGGGAGACAGTGAGGAACAAGGAGGAAAGGAGAGACGGAGGGAGGGCTTATGAGAAAGACTAGTTTAGCAGCTCCACAATTGCCAAACCATAACTTTGTCTCATGCTTCTAAAGCAGTCACCTTACTCTCAGCCACTCCCATCAGATAACCCACCACTGCTTACTGCCTCAGCCCTTGGCTTTGGTAGACACACGTTGAAAGAATCTAATCATTTCTGAAAAGCCTCGAGAAAATGTTCACTTCATCAAAGCAGAATCTCTTTGTTAACTTATTGTTCACTCTACCTTTTCTTTTCCACAATATCTCCTTAGCATCCATAATAAAGTATAATCCAACCATCTTGTCTCATGACATAATGAACTCAGTATCTATAGCTTCCACTGAACACTATCCTGTGCGACTAAATTACAAACATCACGAAAACTTGGGTGGTGGTTTCACTTTCTTCTCTGACTTTAATCAAGTGTCTGCCAACAAACAGGGACAATATTATTAAAATTAATACACAGACATGTTGCTTTTGATTATATTTTATAGAGATGGTTTCTTTCTTTTTTTTTTTTAATTGAAGGTCCCTTACTGGTCCTGCTTCCGTGAGTGACCAAGATCAAGGGAAAGGGAAGGGCAACCAGCTGGTGCAGGGAGGGTCAATTCCACATTTCATTTACACACAGAACTAAACAGACAAGCACAGAGTCACTATTGTGGTTAGAAGTTTCTTTCTCCAAAAATGAGGACAGAATGTTTGAGCAAACCAGGACATTGTTAAAGGTCAGACAGCAGAGGTAGACCATTTCCTTGGGATTCAAACTGTGTCAGCTCTGCAGGGTTTCTGGGATCCACTCAATGCTTTTAATATCCTTGAAAGTTACCATTCACTTTATAAATGGATAATATCCTATGTTTAGAGAATAGTCTATCAATTATAATACAATTTTACACATATTTGGAAGCCAATGGAAGGAATAATTTTAAATAGTAATAGCAAGCACCTTACATTGATCATCTCTGTGTCTAGTAGTCCATACATGTTATAACTAATTCTTATCCCAACCTTGTAAATGGAGTTTATTACTGTCCTTTCAAACAGGAAGTGATGAACTCAACAGGAGCTGTTCAAGGTCACACACCTAGCGTATTTACCTCCTCAAAAACCTAATTAACTGTCTTGTGTGATTGAAAAAAAAATACAATTTCCATTATACCGAAATGAGGTTAATTTGCAGTTTAAACACCATAAAACAAGTTATTTTATACTTTATAATATGTATCTATATCAAAAAGATATAGACTATAACTAATTATCTATCTATCATTAACTTTGCATTTCATGTTTGCATTTATTTTTTGGATTTGCCTCATTTTTATTTATTATTACCTAACATTCTCTGACCAGATGCTTATTTATAAAATGATCTACTAGGTTAAAGTAAGCCACACATAATATTCTGAAATCCAAAGGAAACAAAAAGAAAAAAAAAGAAGAAACAATCAAATAACATAAATCAACAACAAGAAAAATGTTATCCCTCTGGCTATAGATATTGGAATCACTGCTCTGCAGACTTTGAATAGAGCTCAACATATTATGGGGACTGTTCGAAATGGGAGAGAGAAGCAAAGCTAAAAGAAATAGCAACCTAACCTGAAGGGATACTTAAAGAAAAATAAATCACAATGACAGAGATTCTTATTCTGAAGTCCCCAAGTGAGCCTGATTCCCTGGTGTGGTGCAGGCAGTGCATGGTCAGTGCACTTGACAGATAATCAAGTTGGACACAGTGTACAGATCCGAGTTTAAAAGTTCTGATAACTTAAAAGTGAACACAAGAATCATATCAAGTAATTGAAATTGACCCGTTTGAATTCAGTGCTTATTAATGTCACAGCTCCTGGTAGCATGTGCAGAGGTTTATTTTTATAACACCTCCTCATGGTTTTAAATTTGCAGGACCTTAAAGGTAAGCCTGCCTAGAACAAGGACATTTGTAACTCAGCAACCAGTGTGGTGTGGATGAGGAATGAGACAGACATTTCATTTACAAAGTCCACCGCTGGGGATTGCACTCCAGCGAGGTGCCCTGGAAGTTGGTATCTAAATACTTATTCTGACTGGTTTCCCTCTTAGCAGATCGCTTTAGATGGCACTGTGATTCAATAAACCAACTGGGAAACAGCATTAACTCTCAGTGTGTCAGAGCTTGAATATCCATTCATATTACAATCAGGGAATTCAAATGATAGATTGTTTCTGGATCAGAGTTTCTCCAGTCACGAATATTTTTATCTGATGAGAATGACTACTTTGACTTTGAGATATAAAACCCATAGAGATACTAATTCAAATACATTTAATCTGATCTCCATGCATCCTGGCACTTCACTGCTACATCCTAGCCATTCTTTATAGGGGAAAACTTATTGTACTGCCAAAATACCCCCTGCCACCTCAAATGACAAGAGCATTCATGCATTTTTATGAGCTCATTTGAGGACAGGAAGAGCAAGTTCCACAATTCTCCACAAACACTTTAAGATGCTAGAGTATTCAAAAAGGAATTGTAATTAAAGAAACAACCATCCTAATCCTAAAATATAGAGACCAGTGACAGAAACACATAATCTAAGAGACGCTAAGGAGGTTATGAATACCTTCTCTGCTTTCCCATCAAAGTTTTGTACAACTCTATAGTACGCATGCACTAATTATATGGCTTTTACTATCCATTTGGTTTTGTTTCAATCATCCTACAACATATGTGAAAAATGCTAATTCTCCCACATTCATTTGAGTAAAGGGTTTCCCTTTCAAAGACTTTAAGAATCAAGAAAAATATACTTGACAACCTGTTTTATAGTGGGGAATACCTATCAAAACACAAAAGGGAAGAAACGATCAAATAATTTGAAGCTTCAAGAAATAATTTCTATGGCCAAGCTCTTTAACCAGTAAAAGTACCAACTCACTGTTGCAATTTTGAAATCCAAACAGAAACTGGAAACATAGAGATTCAGAAAAAGCAAAGTATATCACTCCTGTTGATACAGGAGCCCACAGGTGTGATTATCTGACTGACTATTTCACCCACACATGCAATAGAATTGTGATTTTTATCAACCAAGCTGTAAGGAAGTGTGAAGAAAACTGCAAGCCTCATTACAGATGCAACCTGGGGAAGAACATCCAGAAATCCACCCATGGAAGCCTAGTGATGCCTAAGGAGAGGGGTCAGCACTCACTCACAGCATAAGTGAAAACGATACAGTTATTAGCAAGAGTAATAGTAAATCTGCTGTTTTTACACAGTTTCCATAAAAAGACCTTCAGTTGTGTTTATAGGCCAAATTCATCTGGAATGATAGCTATTGTAAAATGTGACCACAGTTTTGACTACTGTACTGCGACACATCCAATGTGCTAGCATTGCTGGAAGGTAGCAGCCATTTCTGACTGTTGCGGAAACTTTCTGGGAGTGATAAACAAATGTCTCCTCCTGAACAGGGCACCACCATCAATCCAAAGTAACTATTCTACCCAGGTAAACCTTGATGCATCAGTGAGTTTTATGGGCTTTATTACAGACTCACAGGTGAGGGGTTACTTATAAGAACATAGTTCATCCCAAAGTGAAAATTCTCATTCTACCATGGATGATGACTTCCCCAGGAGCACATAGATGGAGTCTTCCCCTGAAGTTAACCTCTTACCACCTCCAGTAGGGGCACGTGCAGTGCCTCAACATTACCACATAGAGTTGGGACAGAATCGTGTATAGCTGGTGGAAAGGGGCAGGAGGGTGTTACTGAAATGAGCCTCCTTACCCTCTCCTATGATAGAACATCAGCAGGCCCAGATCCTGAGAGTTGATTCTGTTGAAGATGGCAGTAGCTCTTCAGACTGTGTACCACAACACTGATCCATTCAAAGGTGACATATTTGGAAAAGAAAGATCAGTTGGACATAGCCCAGCTGAAACCAACATTTACCATGCAATCGTCCCTGTCAAACCTTCACACATGAGCCCTCCTTCTATTCCCTATCTGGTCAACTGTCCTTCAGCATCCATCTCAAATGTGGCCTTGGGTGCAAAGTCTATTTTGTTTCTCTAAGGTACAGTTACACTATTAACATGTATACACAGGTAGTATTTGTTATTTGGTTGTCCCTACCATCCAACTGAACTTGTGGAAAGCAGGAATTGTTTTACATTTCTTAAAAACTCTCAAATATGATGTTATCTATATAATTAATGAAAATTGAATAGGTGGGATAGATGGATGCAAGGCCAAATAGACAAAGCTAGAAACAAGAACAGCAAGGTACAAGCCACAGAAATCCGACACATAAAACAACAGAGAAATAGAGGACCATGAAAATCCATATGGCTTCAGTGCTCCTGTTTTTGACAAAACTGTCAAAAATACACATTGGAGAAAAAATCTTCAGCAAATAGTGCTGATAAAACTGCATGTTCACATGTAAATGAGTGAAATTATATTCATCTCTCAACTTGTACAAAAAAAAAAGCAAATCAAAAACCTTAATGAAAGAAACTCTAAAAACAGCTATAGAAAAACATAGGTAAACACATCAAGATATCTATAAACAAGTAATCTCTGTAAAAGATTGTAATAGTGCAAGGGATAATCCTAAGAACTGACCAATGGGAGTCTATGAAATGGAAAGGCTTCTGCACGCAGGGACATTATCAGCAGAGTAACAAGAAAGCCCTCAGTATGGGAGGATACAATATACTGGACAGGGAATTACTATCTAGAACCTATAAATAACTGAAAAAAATAAATACCAAAATCAATTCATCCAATCAAGAATGAATGGGCTGGGGAAATGAACAGATAATTTCCAAAGGAGAAATACAATTGACCAAGAAATACTTGAAAATATATTTAACTTTCTTAGGCATTAGGAAAACATGAATGGAAACTGCCTTGAGACTCCATCTCACCCTTGAAGATGACAAACATCCAGCAAACCAAAGACAACCAATGGCAGTAAGAATGTGGGGAGAGGGGAACCCCACTCACTGTTAGTGAGAGTATAAACTCAAAACCAAAAAACAAAGACTAGAAACACTGTATGGCCAAACTACACCATTTCTGGGAATATACCCAAGGGCTCTAAGTCATCATATCTGAGAGTTTTTGCACATCCACATTAGTTGTTGCATCATCACAAGATAGAGAATAAATAAACTTAGAGGTCCATCAGCAGAAAATGAATAAAGAAAATGTGGTCCATACACAATGGAATTTTATTTGGTCATAAAGGATATTAGCAGAGAATTCAATGGGACTGCATGTCATTAGGCAAAGGAAATAAATCAGATTCTAAAAGTAAAATATTGCGGGTTCTCCTTTGTCTGTGAGATGCATATTTGTATATGCATATAGTATATATAAATAAATGTACATATATATGTACATGTGTATGTATACAGGGGACTACGAGAGGGAGAGATTTAGAAAGAATGGGAGAAGGATCCAGAAAAAGTGATGGGAGATGTATGTCATGAAAGCCAAAGGAGAACTCTTTGGGGAAAGAAGGGGTTTCATCAAGAGAGAATAGGAGTACAGAAAGCAACAACAGACAAATAAGAACAGAGTATAATGATATATGTATGGAAATGTTAAAAAATTCTTCGTATGTTAACTTAAAAAAAATAACAGTAAATAAACAATCATTTAAAAAGAAGCCTTTGTATTTAGTCCTGCTCTTTGGAAATGTGAGTTTATAACAGAATTTGCTTGGTGTCCTACCTGCTGTATGAAGCCAATCCAGGTGACACATTCTCTGTGGCTTTTAAAGAACCTACACACTGTGGCATCAGTGACTTTAATCAGAAGGCATGGGCTATACAGTTTCAGGATCGGCATCATACAAAGAGAAAGGACATTCTGCTTATATCCACTCACATACTAGATCAAGCTTGTACATAAAATAGGTTTTAAGAAATGAGGCTCTCATTGAATAAAGACCCCAGTCAAGAAACATTGAACTTGAATGCGGATGCTTATTGTACTGACCTATAATGTTCAATGTGTCTGCGGCTTATGTATGGATGCATGACTCTTCTCCTTTTTCATTATCATTTTGAGATATGGAAGACATCTTGGGGAAAGACAACAATAAAATTCCAGAGGGTACTTTGAAGTCTAGAGGACAGCCAGAACTTCAGAGAAACCCTGTCTCGAAAAACCAAAAAAGAAAAAAAAAACAAACCAAAAAACCCCCAAGGAAATGAATAAAATCATTCTCTATACAGCTCAATAAATGACAAGGAGAGGAAGAGTGGACTAAGAAGCCTAAGCCTGCTTTGTACTCTCATCAGGAAACATCTATGCTAGATGGGACAAACTGAACTCACCCACTCCTCCTCCCTGGTTTCAAATGTTTGGTTTAACTGATCTGAAGTTGAGATTAAATGAAGACCTCAAAGTATCTAGTGACCCTAACAGCACAAGCAGAAGTACCTCGGGCTGTGTGAGACAAAGCTCTTTCCAGGACCAAGGTTGCTCTCATTGATGTATTTCTTCCTGGACCATATATTTCCCTCTGCTGAATTTCAGTCAACTCCATGGTACACAACACTGTCCATCTTATTTCATCTTTTTAACAGGGACTTGATGAGGTGACACAGGACTGATTCTTAAAAACACATTACCTGCTATGTGAGCCATTGTGTGACAGGAAGAGCTACCTTAGTGACAGGCACCTGACAGCAGATTTGTTGATTTCATGGTCACTTCATTTAAAGTAACAACAGGGTGAAGTATACCATCTGATAATCTGTTTGAATGTCGACTGTGAAAAGCACTTAGCATTTCTGCCAGCTTCTGTGACTACAGAATCTGTTCTTCAATATGTGAGGGCCTGTCTTCCTCTTCACTTGTTATTTAAAATCAATTTTTTGCCCCCTTCCCTTTTTTTTCATAGAAGAAATTCCCCCATAATTCCCTGGAAATAAGATTATATGGACACATTGGTGTTGAGGATAAATTGTCCTTATAAACCACACTTTTTTTTATTATTATTTATTTTATTTTATTTTTTTTTAATTTACATTGCAAATCATTTCCCCTTTCCCGTTTCCTCCCTCCCCGAAAGTCCCATAAGCCCCCTTCCCTCCCTCTTTTCTCCATTCAACACCCTCTCGTTACTCTGTCCTGGCGTTCCCCTACATCCAGTCTTTCCAGGACCAGGGGTCTCTCCTTCCATCTTCTTAGAAATCTATTGATATGCGGATTGTGTCTAGGGTATTCCGAGATTCTGGGTCAATATCCCCTTATCAGTGACTGCATACCATGTGTGTTCTTTTGTGATTGGGTTACCTCACTAAGGATGATATTTTCAAGATCTGACCATTTGCCTAGGAATTTCGTGTATTCATTGTTTTTAATTGCAGAGTAGTATTCCATTGTGTAGATATACCACATCTTCTGAATCCATTCCTCTGTTGAGGGACATCTGGGTTCTTTCCAGCTTCTGGCTATTATAAATAAGGCTGCTATGAACATAGTGGAGCATGTGTCCTTACTGCATGCAGGTAAAGCCTCTGGGTATATGCCCAGGAGTGGTATAGCCGGATCCTCCGGGAGTGTCATGCCCAGTTTTCTGAGGAACCGCCAGACTGCTTTCCAGAGTGGTTGTACCAGCTTGCAATTCCACCAGCAGTGGAGGAGTGTTCCTCTTTCTCCACATCCTCGCCAACAACTGCTGTCTCCTGTGTTTTTGATCTTAGCCATCCTGACTGGTGTGAGATGGAATCTCAGGGTTGTTTTGATTTGCATTTCCCTAATGACTAAGGATGATGAACATCTCTTTAGGTGCTTCTCAGCCATTAGATATTCTTCAGGTGAGAACACTTTTAAATCACACTTTTTAAGGTGCTAGTTTGAAGACACTGACTTGAAGCCATAGTTCCAGATGTCCAGAGGTCATAGGTTAGAATACACGACCTTTCTTAAACCTCACTTAACATCTCTAAATTCTACAGGCAGTATGACATGAACATTATATCTTACGTCTCTTCCTGTTTGCTAAATGATCTGGCCAACTTACCCAAAGCTCATATTTTAAAACATCTTTATGGCTACATTTTTTTTTCTAAAAAATTATTCTCATAAAGGTAGAGCATCACTTCTAAAATACTTGTGATCAAAATTATTTGTAGTTTCAGATTTGAGAATTTTTTTTAAATTAAATTTTAGAGTATTTAGATAGACTTCACAATTTCACAGCATACCTAATCAGAAAAATGGACATTCCAAATGCTCTGTAATCCAAAGCTCTTGAGTGACATGCCACACCCAATTCTGGGTTTTGGAGCCTTCCAGATTTTAAATTTCCAGATTAGATGTGCTCAGCATGTATTGGTAAAAGCAAAACCGACCAGGATCATAGCCAAGCCACAGCATGCAGGCAATGGCTCTGTGTGGATCAAATGCCTCTTGAACTCATACTGGAGACTGGGTGCTGAGGTATCTGCCTCCCTCTGTAGGGAAAGGGCTCCTCCCAGCTCTGCAGAAATCTATGTGCTAGCTTTAATGTGCCAAGAGATGGCAGACCCACAGAAAATAATTATCACCATGTTAATCACAGTAATAATTTGTTCTTGTAAAGCATTTCGCAGTCCATTTACAAAAATTAGGCAGTAAACGTGGAGTCTGCTAAAGAAAATCAACGGTTAAACTTGCCAGAATGGCTGTTTCTTTTCAAGTGGGTACTACGCCTAGCAGAAAAAAAAAAGTCTGTCCTTCTCTGGGCCATTATGACCCATTAGAAGAAAGGGTTAATTTCAGGCCATTTTACAAAACACTCCAATCCTCTCAGGAACCTAAGAATTACCTGTGCTGAGCCTGAACATATCATACCCTAATTGCTTGGAATCTCACACCTACCACAGCTCAGCCTGGTCACACAGCCCACACGGGAGGCCTCTTGGTCATCAACACGCTTGAAGCTTTTTAAACAACATTAAATACGAACCTGAAACAGCCCAGTTAAAATTTACACTTTCCCTGAAAGATTTTTGACATATTCAATGCTTGTGAAAGCTGAGGGGCTGACGGCTTAGTCAAGTACAGTTGAGTGAGCAGGCTGCCAGGCTCCTCACTCCACCTCCAGGGCAGGTGAACCGTGACACGACACAGAGGGCCAACCTCTCCTGCCTCCTCTATTCTTTTTCAAGAAAATATAAAAGAAAAAGGGGGGGGAACCAACTTCCTCCTAACTATTGTTTGATGATTTCTTTGTTTAAATAAACATCTCAATAGACGTAGGCATTCCTAGAAATTGTCAACTCCAAGGCTTTATCTGAATCTATGCTAGGCAGTTAATTTCTCACCAAATTTTCCCTAGAGAGACAGCTAGCTCATCCAAGTTGGAGGGTGTTTTCCTTGCAGGGAATTCTCCTTTTATAATTGATCCTTCTCCATTGAAGGAACCACTTCACAATTCTTAGCACTGTTTACCAAGGATATAAAAGAAAATGCCAGGTATACACCGATGAGAACATTTTCATCAAATGTGAGCCCGTCCTGCATCATCAGTCAGAGCAACTCCTGCTGCACATGCTTCCATGTTTATCCCAACTTAAAAAAAAATGCGTCTATTAAAACCTTTCCGACATGTTGTGGGAAAGAGATACTTGTGGGTTTGTTCTCTTTAAGTGCAAACAAATGAAAAGGGGTCTAGGAAAGTACTTAAGAAAGATATCATTAAATCAGAAGTGACAAATTGACAATTTGCTCTAAGATGACATATTCTCCTGAAGGTGTGTGTGCGCGCGCGCGTGTGTGTGTGTGTGTGTGTGTGTGTGTGTGTCTGTGTCTATACTATATGTTACTTTAAATAATTATAGAACAGCCCCCGTTTCCAAACTCCGCTACACTCTTCAGACTGCATACCTGTGAAGCATTTGGTAAAAACCATTGTGTGAACCCAAGCTCCATCACTTCCAGTCTCTGCCATCTGGAGGATAATGAAAATGAAATAAGGACCCCAAAGTATTTGGCTTTCTTGTGGTGAGGGGCAGGGCACACCCAAGGTATTAAGTTATTCAAACACCAGTAATGTATGACACTGCACATTCTCACTGTCATGGCCTTTGTTGAAAAGGATTTCCCTGACCTTTCCTGTAACCAGCAAACAAATAAGCCCCCTCTCTCAGCAGGAGAGAGGCACTGGTCCATTAGACATTAAGCAGTTCTATTCAGACATCCTTCCCCCCCTTCCATTCTCCTGTCCTTGGCCACGAAGATGGAACTGGCAGTGGTCCAATCAGTCAGAGAAAAGGCAGGCAAGTGTGATTGCGTAGAGGATAGCTTGAAATGTCGCAGCAGGGCCAGAGTCGCACAGCAGACAGCACCAAGGGAAGGATGTGGTGCTACATGAGGGGTAGTGTTCCAACATGGGAAGGCTGGGGTTTCAGTCTGCCAAACAACATAATGACTCACCCAGGCAGGGAAATATTACCACCATGGGGATATGTGGAGCATCTCAGGCTGAGAGTAATTAGGGACTAAACTACAACAGCACGCTGCAGTGAAGAAATGGGAAAATAAGCAATACCTCTGTCAAGTCCTGATTGGTGAGTGGTAAATGAATCAAGGCTTCCATCATCTCTGGCCAGCAACTGAACTTGCAGCAGATTTTCAGAATGGAGAACTGGGCCCATGTTTTCAAGATTTTCATGAAGCAAGATATGAGCACACACATACACACACACGAGCACACACATACATGCCCTTGCTGATCCTACAGCATCTCCTACCTCTTTTTATGCTGTCTATAAAAGGTGAAAATGAGCTCAGGATAGTAAATGCTAAAATATCATTTATTAATAAGAAAGATATACAAGTTCCAAAATAAAAAGCACATGTGCTTAATGAATTTAGGTAATGGAATTATTCTACTTATTACTATCAGTTGTACAAGTATACATTCTCTGGCAAAGAGGACAAATGTTCATTTTTATTTCTTTATATCTTCAAATTGCAGACAATTTGTATTCATTAGACAATGCAAAAACCTCTTTTCCCTCTTAATTGTCAAATGACATTATAATTAAATTGGATAGCCACAGAATAATCTGTAAGTTAGGGGAGTCACTCCCAGGCTGACTGGACAAAACCCAGGCACCATTTAACCATCAAGCAGTTACACACTGATAAGCTTTCAGTGAACAGGTCAAAAAATCAGTCACACAAAGAGAGAAAGTTTGGTGAGCCTGGAAGGCCTCAGGGTAGGGAGAACCCCCCTCTGAAGAAGAGTGCCTTCTCTGAGAAACCACATCTGATGGGTACAAACCTTGAAACTCAAACAGGCTTGTCTCATTCCTTCTAGTGGCTGGTTCCTCCTCTCCTTCTTCCCCAAATGCACTGTGGAATATCACTCTCACTGATTTTGAATAAGGGACAAGCACAAATTATCTATGTTCTCAATATGAACAACCTCTATTAGGCCAGGTTAATAAACTCTAATAGATGTAAGGGCTAATACAATATTCAGCTATTGACATAAACATAAATATAAATTTCAAAGAAAATAACCTACTTTAGTAAAACTACCTGTGCAATAAAAATTAATGAACTCCAAATGATTCTGCACATCTCCACCAAATTGCATTTTCAGGCTCACATCTTCAGGACATGCTGGGTGGTTTGATGCATTCCCACAATTCATCTCCCTGCTAAGCCCATTTTAATTTAAATGCAATTAAAGGCTCAAAATGAACATTATGTATTAGATAAATCCTCAAATCTGCAGACTATCATAAATATGATTTTCAGAAAAATTAATTACAAACCATTAGGGTACAAGTCTTCGAACTGCAAATGTTGAGTTAAATTGCAGAATTAGTTTGTTCATTCCATTAAATGTTAAATACTGATTTTGAGCTTTGTACCAATTTAATATCACTAGGTCAGTTTATGATAAAAATGTTATTTATAGCTGGAAGTTCTAAAGTCTATTGCTAATTACATATTATTTACAAAGACATGAAAATTACCAGGAGTCTGTTTTGCACAGATCCTAAGAATATCATTTTTGATATGTGGCTGTTTTGTATCACAGACTTGGCATTCTTTTTTATGCACTTAATATACAGTTTAAATATTCTGCTTTCATTTTAACTTACTGTAGGAATACAGGAAAAATATTATGGGCTGTCACAGATATAGCGATTCTGAGTTTTAGTTTCTAAGCATTCCTGCCTGCAGACTCTCATTTTACTGTACTCAACTAAGGTTATGCATACACTTCAAACTTAGGAAACTGTCTGTGATCTGAAGTGCATATGTTACAGCTCTAAGAATTTCAGGTCAGACAGGTCAGTCATGTATAACTGTGTTTAAACAAAATTACTGATCTAATAAACTGCAAACATGGACCCACTGCACACCCCACTTCTAGGACAGGATAATGTAAATAACCAGACAATCAACTACTCACTGGTTCACTTCTTCTGAACTTAAAAATTCAAAGAATTCTAGGAATAAAGACCTGGTAGAATGATTCTTTGTGATGTTGGGTCAACTCTGGTAGCCATTTTTACTAAATATATAATATGCTTGCTTAATTACATCACAATAGTGAGCTCATTGGTGGAAAGGGGTTGAGCATCCAGAAACACACTGTAGCCTTTGCATACTACTGAACAACATAGCAGTCACTCAACTAAAACTGTGGTATTCACATTTTTAAAAAAAGATTTATTTATTTATTATATATACAGCATTCTGCCTGCATATATGACTGAAGGCCAGAAGAGGGCACTAGATCTCATTACAGATGGTTGTGAGCCACTATGTGGTTGCTGGGAATTGAATTCAGGACCTCTGGAAGAGCAGTCAGTGCTTTTAACCTGTGAGCCACCTTTCTAGTCCTGGGTACTCAAATTTTTAAAGGTCATGAAACCTGAGTTCATTTGCAATCAATTTCAATTCTAATTATCAGTCCCAAAACATCTTCCATGTACTTTTTAATTGTGATTAAATATATATCAGGAAGTATCTGCTTGTTGTGTTTTAAAAATCAAGCATGGCTTTTGATTTGCAAATAATCATCAAGTTGCTAAATTTTGGAGTAAAAATTAAACTGATTTCAGGTGGAAAATGGCCCTTTTCCCTCTCTCAGGAGTGAAGGATGAAAGCCTCCATCTCTCAGTGGTTTGACTCTGGTCCCCACAGCAGCATCTCATTAAAAGCAGAAATATTTTATAGGACTTAGAAAAAAAATGGTAGATAATTTATTTTAATTTCTTTCTTCTCTGGCAGGTATAACTAACTTAGGTAAAGTCACTTATGCAACAGTTTAATGGGAACATGCCTATCATCTTCACTCATAACGCAATGTTAACCCTTCCCCCTACTTCTTCAGTTAAACTATACGAAATCCCACACTAGAAAAATCCCAACCCACCTTCTTCTCAGGGTTCCGTCTGAGTCCTTCCCTTTCTCCAGGGCACATCTGTCTAGTTATTACTGAATCCTGCTTGTACTATCCTAGAAGTTTTCTCAAGACCTTGAGATGAATCATTACTATAATCTGGAATTAAAACTTCATAATGAATTCCTTTGTTCTATTGCACAAATCCTGAAACAAGAACACCAATTTTATAAAAGTTGTTTTATCAAAATATTCCTCAATCCTAAGTCATAGTCAAGAATCCATTTTCCCATTACCTTAACCACCCCCTCCCAATTATTTCATTTATTCAGTCAAAATGAGCTATTAGAGCACCAAGCCTTGCCTCACTCAGACTAGCACTGGTCTCTGACAGCATGATACAACCTATTTGGGGGTTTTATTTAGAATTCTTTTATTTGTAATTTTTAGATCATCAATTTATTTTTGCTAATATTAAAAAAAATGAGCATTTTCAATATTCTCCCAAAGTCTTAGAAAATCTAGGAAAGAACCTAGAAACAAAAGGACAACTTAGAATAACTTTGATTAAACAGGCACAGCAAGGTTTCTTTAGAAATCTAGTTTTTTTGCAAGCTAAACTCTAGTCTGCTACACTGCAAGAGTTAGAGATTTAACTAATAAATACTTGATAAAAATTGATATTCACACTTTGAAAGTATTATGTAGATTGTTAAGTAGGTTAAATTTTGAATAAGTTCCGATTTTCCCCTGGAAAGTCTAAATCTATAATTGGCTGTCCTTCTACATAATTATCCCGACAATTACCTCAGCACTGTCTCTGTTGGAGTACAGCAGTGCTATTATTATTATTAAAAACTGCAAGAAACTTCCAGAAGGAAAGATATAAAAATCACCACACTGCTTGCGGGATTAAATAAAGGTAATCATCCCAGGGTACAAAATTCCAAAGTGTATCCTGTAAAGTGGAGTACAAGTCTGGAGGCCTAGAGTCATCACAGAAGAACATTTCCAGTGGTGGAGTCATGAGCAATCTGTTTTAAACATGTTGTCAGTCAGTTTGAGCAAGGCCTTTAGGGCTGATACCATGTTTGGTTCTGCAGGAGGATATATGAAGATGAAGATGCTTAAAGGCCCTTCCAAACACAGTATCATCCTGAGATGATAAGATACAGACTGTATCAATCCTGAGTGAGATATGACCTGGAAAAGAGACATGATAGCCAAGGCACCCTAGCAAGCTGAGACATTCTGCATCCATGGTTCTCCCGGGCCATCACTGTGGGGGAAGCTGGACTGGCTTCAGGGGCATCTCCACACAGTTTAGATTCATGGTCTATGTTAAGTCATTTAAGGTCATGTTCAACTATGCTCTTTCAAAACTCCCAAATATTTCTTCATTTCAATTTCTTTTCACACTGATGCTCAGACTCCAAACGACAGTGGCCCTCCACCATTCATCCCTCTGCCATGTCACAATTCATTTCCACTTTCTTCTGGCCAGCACTGACCCTTGTTAATTTATGAATGCCCATCTCTCATTCTGTGAGTTTCACTTGGACCCCAGCTTCAAGGAGAGATGTGTCATCAGTCTTCTGGGCAATAGCCTACTCCTTTTACACAGCTTCGGAGACTGCTGTTCAACTCAGCATTCCACGTTCTTCCTGCTTCGTTTTTTTTTCTATATTCTTTATTTACATTCCAAATGATTTCCCCTTTCCCAGTTCTCCCTTCCCCAAAAGTCCCATAAGCCCTCTTCCCTCCCCCTGTTCCCCATTTGCCTAAGAATTTCATGAATTCATTGTTTTTAATTGCTGAGTAGTATTCCATTGTGTAAATATACATGAAAAATATCTCTGATAAAATTGAAGAAATACATAGAAAAACACGGTAAGATTGACTATTTCATGGAAAAATTATACAGATAAAATGGTAGGCATAAAAATATTCCTAAGTTGATTAAAAGTGGAATTATAAACATTTTTTAGTAAAATTGAAAATCTACAAGGAAAATATTTCTGATAAAACTAAAGAAATATATAGAAAAACACGTTAAAACTGACTATTTCATGAAAAATTATATAGATAAGATGGTAGGCATAAAAATATTCCTAAATTGATTGAAAGTAGAAGTAAAAACATTTTCTGATAAAATTGAAGATTTACATGGAAAATATCTCTGATAAAATTGAAGAAATTTATACAGATAAATTGGTAGGAATTAAAATATTCCTAAGTTGATTGAAAGTAGAATTATAAACATTTTCTTATAAAATTGAAGATTTACACGGAAAATATTTCTGATAAAATTGAAAAAAATATACGGAAAAATATTAAAATTGAAGATTATCATGGAAAATTATACAGATAAAATGGTAGGCATGAAAATATTTCTAAGTTGATTGAAAGTGAAATTATAAACATTTTCTGATAAAATTGAATATTTACATGGAAAATATCTCTGATAAAATTGAAGAAATATATAAAAAACGTGTTAAGATTGAGTATTTCATGGAAAAATTATACAGATAAAATGGTAAGTATAAAAATATTCCTAAAATTTTTTGAAGTTTTTCAGGAATATTTTCCTTGTAGATCTTCAATTTTATCAGAAAGTGTTTCTAATTCCACTCTCTTCCTGCTTCTTAACAGTGCCATTCCTACCAATAGGAACAAATTCCTGCCTCTTCTCCTCTTGCATGTGAATGCAGTTTTATTAAAATACTTCCCCTCCCAAGTCCTAGTGAAGAATCCCTTTTGCCTTCCTTAATTCATCTATTTTCTCAGACTATATAGTAAGAATATAGTTGGTTCCTGAAAATACGTTGGTAAAACAGACAGGGTTCCCACTTTTATAACTCTAACACCCTGAGAAGTGCAGTAGAACATATAAAATCACACCATTATATTTATGCAGTTATAAGAAAGCTTGTAAATACTGAAATATTATTGGGAAACAAGGATCAATGTTAAAATATTAAAAATCAATATCTTATGATAAATGGGTTAAGAAAAAATTGTTTCTATGCAGTATTGTTTAGGAAATTGAGAATTTAGACTGTTGATGGGTTTCATCCTTAGTATTGTTCTTATTGTTCTCCTATTTATGGTCATATATATATATACATATATATATTCATCATCAGTGTCTTAGTAATGCTACAAATGCACTACCATGTATTGAATCTATCCAGTGGTGACATTTTAACCTTTAAGCTCTCCAAGGGTCTGTACTATGCTCAGTTTTGACAGAACCATCAGAGAGCATCTCACAAGACCACCCTTACATCCTACAAGTTTGTTGGCATGACGACAAAACTTTCAAGTCTTTAAAATTTAAAATGGAATATATCTTTCATGCTTCAAGTAGTACGCTGCAGAGTTCAAACTGTTCTAATTTAAGGGTGGCTCCTGACTTACAGTGGCTGTGCTATTCTCAAGAGTTCAGCCAGTATCACAAGTTCATTACAATAGTATGGCTAGTATTATGTAGTAAGTGCTGAAAAAACTTACAAACTTGACTGTAAGACCCAAAGTTAAAAGAATGAGTTTAATACATACACATACATACATATGTAGACATAAACTATCTGTTTATCTACCTACCTACCCTATCTATCATCTATCACCTCCCTATCATCTACTATCCATCTATTATCTATCTATATGTCTATGTATGTATGTATGTATTTGTCTATGTATGTGTATATATATGTGTGTGTATCTATGTGTCTATGTGTTATATATGCATCTATCTATCTATCTATCTATCTATCTATCTATCTATCTATCCATCCATAGAAACAAGATTTTTCTTAAAAGCTATCCAATCAAACAATGTTTTACACTTGCAAAACTCTATCCTAGACATTCTTAAAGATCTTTATATTTTTGATCAAATAAAACCTGAAATCTCTGAATAGTTTTTAACCACAAAGAATGGTATTCCAAGTCCATTTTAATTAAGATTTGGGATGTGGTCTTGCTTGGATCCCTGGAATAGAGACAATCTTGTCATACTTCAAATGTATATATTAACCTCTGTGCTACAGTTTTGAATTACTGTAAGGATGACACTCGCACATAATTAAATCACATTTTTTCTCATGATCTATAACACCATTTCCTACTTGAGTGACTGCAGATTTAACTGTTACAATAATCTGTTACATGAACCCAAGGTCTGTTCTAAATACTTTTCTACATATTTATCTTACTCTTGTAAAAATAAGGAAAAACATCATCTGAATTTCACATTTTTTCTTACTTTGCCTTCATTTTTCTCTTCTTTTACAGCATTAAAACCTTCTAATTGTGAAAGAACATTCAACTCATAAACACAAAATAGAGGTCACTCAACTCAAATGTAAGGACCAAAAAATATAAAATAAAAAAAACAATCAATAGATGGATAAATTGGATGGAATGGGAAAATGTAGGGTGTGGGGAAAGGAAGAAAGAAAGCAATGAAGGAAGGGTGAACTAGGATTTAGGGTGAGGCTGTGCTCAGATACAGAGCAGAATCTTGCTTTTCCTTGATGGGCTTCACATATTCACTCTTGTGAGTTGGTCAGATGTTGCCTAGCCTGTAGAAGCTGAGTTTGCTAAAGCTCTGATCCAATAAGAGAGTGTGGGATTTCTTCGTCCCAGCAAAGACTTTGCATGTGCATTGCTATGAAAGTGACTCACTCACACAGAGGAAAAAGCAAACCAAATTCTTCTTAAGAGCTGAGTCTTAAGCCTAATCTCAGCATTGCTGATGGAAGCAACATTACCCTCCTTGGGGGTTGAGCTATAAGGCAAAGATGCTGCCACAAAAGAAAATGAAAATGCTAACACCAGGAGATGGGTGAATGAACACTAGGTAGCCAAGGCTGTCTGTCAGTCGTTGCACACCAGCTTAGCTTTGGTGCATGGATGTACAGAGCTTCAGTTCTAGGTCTCCTCCATTTGATACCTTAATGGTAGAAATCTACTGGAAAGGGCACAAAGAAACCTGCTCAGGGGCCTCACCTACATATGAGTTGCACTTATTAAATGATGTTATTTGCTATGACAGAGCAGTATTATACAATACATAGGGCATACATTACCATGCCTTGTAGCAATTATCATAGGATGCAGTTAGAATGGATAAATAGGAGAAGGACGATTCTTTCTGTCCCCATTTTCCATAGATTAGATATCAGACATGTTTGGTTAAAGTATGACAAGATTATAAATAATGTTGTACCTCTGTTCATTCACACAAAAAAGACTTCAAAAAGGTTAGCCAACTGACTGCAAAGCTACATTCTCTATATAAGTTATTTTCCCAGAATCCTTTGAAACAAAGACACTGAGCTATGCACGTGGCTCACTTACTACTTCTCATCTTGTAGTGTAGAAAAGTTGTATTTCTCTCTTAAACAAATGAGACCCTGTTGTATCTCTGTATCTGACTATTATATATACCAAAGACAAGTGTAACAGAAAAAACACACAGGATCGGATAGTCCTGGCAGAAGTCCAAAGGCCAGCAAATCTGTGATCGCTGGACCCAGGAGAGCATTGTTCAGTCTTCAGACATGTATCTCAGAAGGGCAGCCCCCTCAGAGCTTCACAATGCTCTCTTTGTCCTGGTACAATCTGAATGAGCTGATTGGGCAGAAACAAACCATCTGTGAAGTTTAGTGGAATTTCAACAGAGATCTCACTTTAGGGAGAGCCTTATATATATATATATGAATTCCCCGGCATCTCTGATCACACAGTATATGAAGAAAGCACTTATATGTGCATCTTCTCATGGACTCAGGGGAGCGGACACTTGACCTAACCCAGAAGAGTTGAAGTGACACTTGCCAGGATGATAAATAATGTCTTACACGGTGGCATGACAGCACAAGGCCCCTGCACCAGTGAATGAGGTTCAGAAAGGTTCTCTGCAAAGAACTGGAAATGTCAGTGCTTCCAATCTTCCTAATGGAAAGATAAGATTCTTGTTGTATGCAAGCAGCAGGGCTCCTGACAGCAGGACTACAAAAATCTAAGTATTTACTTCAGTATGTTTGTTTTGGTGGTATACCCTTATTTTTATCTTATATTTGTTTGCACTGTTCTTGAATTAAAATTACTGATGATCACAGGTAGCATCTGGCTACTGAGCACAAGGCCCCTGCATTCAAAAAGCAAAACACATACTCAGCATTTCTAAGTAGGAATAATAATAACAAATGAGAGTAAAGGGATATGTGGGGAAGACATAAAAGGGACTGAACACTGTTACTCTGTATTTATAAATGCTTCCAGGACATTATGATCAATGACAGTTATTGAAAGCATATGATACACAGCATAAATATAAATGCTTTGTATATATTAACTTGCTTGGTACAGCCACCCAGAGGTAGAATTCTTCCCTTGCAGGTGAGGAAGCTGAGCTTCTCACTAATGCCATCACCAAGTACACAAAAGGGGATACAATGAGACACAGGGAATTCGCTTCCCTGGAGACAGCACCTACAGAGAGACCTGCCATGGCCCTTTCTTTATGAACTGGGGAGCTTGGTTAGTGTGCCTGCCTCCACAGCTTGAGTGGAAATGGGACCACAGGTGGGTCCCCAGTTTTCTAGGGGGAAAAAAATCACTGCAATCTTAGCCAGTCTAATGGAATCTTTAGCCACAGCATCCACATTTGCATAACCCCAACTGAATATTTCTACTTACATATGAACCTCCTGCTCAAAAAAAAAAAAAAGTTGAAAAATTTTCTACTCGGAATTAATGTGGTCATCATAGGGCATAGGATTTTAATGCAGGCTTTGCAAATCTGGATGCGGATCTCCATGATCTCGGAAATCACGAACACATCCACACTTAATGGTGATATAGTGGTGGTTAGCAGCCGTACCCCAGGTGCCCTTCATCTGTTAGGACTACATTATCTAAGACACACAGAACTCCACTGGGCTTAATAGATTTAAATCAATACACTGAATTAACCCCAGGAAAGAAATGTTGCTAAAGCAATGATGGGTAGGGAGGGAAGGACCCACATTTATAAAAGAAAATGCCAACATTTCCAGAGGTTTCCCCATGGGGTATAAAGTGGGTGTGCGTGTGCATGTGTGTTGACAGAGGTGTGTATTCGTGTGCATCTACACTGAACATTTATGTAAGATATATATCTATGAGAAGAGATACTGTCACCATGGCAATTCCTTAGTGAATAAAAAGTGTCACCCCTTGCAGGAACTAGATTATGATTTTTGTGAACACTCTTTACCTGGGAAAATTCAGGTTTGAGTCATTCTGTTAGTAAGACAGCTTATGAAAATCAGGCCCATTTCCCAAGTTCTTTACCACGGCTTCTAAGTTTGCGCAATGATTTGCTCCAGGGAAACATTCGAGAATAATGACAGTCCTCCATCTTTCACTGAGCTTACAGGACAGAATGCTGCGTCTTGTAGTGCTTTGAGGTTTTGGAATCTGCAGTGTGCTGCAGCATACGTGATCAAGTGAGCTAAGACCCTACCCGTTTGTACAGGGATATCGCTGTGATGTCTTAGCTAGCTGAAGCAGCCAGGCCTTCACACTCCACCCATGGCGCTGGCTTCTGTCTGTCCACACAGGTGAATGTCACTGTTCTTCATCGAGAGGGCATTAGAACTCTTAGTTGGCAAATGAAGCCTCCTTTCTTCCTAGAATAAGTCCTCTAGCTGATATTTCTCACAGTGTCCTCAGAGGCTAGTTCTTTTCAATCAAAACAAAAGGGGGTGCAAAGTACCATTTATTAATTTTCTTGTTTCTGTGAAAAAAGTACCTAGGAGTCACCCTTAAGGTAGAAAAGATTGGCCATGGCTTCTGAGAGTGGGTGCTTGGTGGCTTGTCTCTGCTTGTTCTGAGACCCACAACAGTGAAGCAAGTTATAGGAAGGAGAGAGGAAGGAAGAAAGGGAGAAGAGGAAAGAAGTTGTTAACTTAAAGGACCTATGAGATTTTTACCCTATTTTGGCTCATCAAAAATTGGGGTTGTCAGGACTTATTTGGGAAAATTTTTAATGTAATGTTTGGCTACTCAATGTAATTAGCCTTTTGGCCACATTTCCCCTCCATTTTGAAGTAGAAGGCAATGGTCACATTTTATTCATTTCTACATGGTGGACCAAATAGCATTGTACACATAATACATAATTTTTTCCTGCTTTCAGGTATTATTTTTTGTATAACTACATTTTTGGATCCTAAAACACAATCTATACTCTTTCCTAAATCAGCTTATAGTGAATAAAATTTGCCAATCTTTTCTATAAAACTGGTTTGAATTGTAAAATTCATTTGACCAAACTCTATTCCAGAATCCCAAACATCATCGCTGCTTTAGTTACCCATCTTCCTACTGTAATCAACATCTGGCAAGAATAAAACTCAAAGCAGGATGGGTTTATTCCACTCAGAGTCCCAGGGTCCAGATCTCAAGTGTGGAAGTCACCTCGTGGGAAAGTGAAGTCATATAGTGGCTTCCAAGGCCTTCGTCCAGGGACTCTACCTTTGCCATACATTGCCAGGACTCACTGGTACTCTAGATATACATTTCCCTCAGTTTTCTGTTCTTCTAAAGAGCCACCAGAATGACCCACTGGGTTCTGCTGACAGCATCTGAAGGCTTTTCTAGCTCCAAGTTCCAAAATCTTCCACAACCTTTCAATAAAACCAGTTCAGACGCCTAAGGACTTCCTGGTCAGGTTGATCCCCACAAGGTCTCAGTTCTCCATACTAATTTTTAAGGTTACTTCTCTCATTACTATGATAAAAATGCTTGCCTAAAGCAAACTGAAAGGAAGAAGAGTTTATTTTGGCTTACAGTTTGAAGGTATAATCCATCATGGCAGAATGGCTATGAGAGTATTTAAAATTCTTCCTGCAAACTAACTCCACAGTCTGTGATGCAGGCCAGGTAGTTTGTGCAAGGACTATGCTAATTCTCTACATTTGCCCTGCGCTGTCAGACTTTTCTTCACTAAGGATTACATGAGAGAGATTGTGTAATGGTGGGATAGATGCTTTTGGTGCATGGTTCCAGAGCTTTCAGTCCACTGTGGTGGGGAGGGTGTGGTTGAAGGGTGTGGCTCATCTCCTGGGTGGAGATGAGGAGAAAGAGAGAGGGGCAGGCAAGGGAAGAGGAGAGGGTGGGGAAGAAAGGAGGGCCTCCTGCCTCTAGATGCTCTAACCAACATTCAAGGCAGGCCTTCTTCCTTTATTTAATTCTTTCTAGAAATTCTTTCAAGGGCTCTGCCAGGAATGTGCTTTCCCCATCTATCTGATCAGGTTGATTACCAAGCGTAACTAATAAACACTATATATGCTTGCTAACAAGTGGCTCTGCAGCTTTACATATTCTGATTCATCTCAGTAACCTGAAAGCTTCCTAGGCTCTTGTGCTATTAGTGTTCCACTAACATACTTCCTTCAAAAGAGGAACCACCAGGCATTGGAACAAACAAACACATTCCACAAGATGCATGAGGATAGTTGGAATGCAACCCTAGTGAACAAGAAGTTCAGTCATTTGCAAAATGTGTCCCACATAGGGTAAGGTCTGAGGGAGCTGAACATGGGTGCCTCTTCCAACACTAACAATAGAAGATCCATTTTGTTTATGCTTTTGTAGGAAGTTTCTTTGCAGGAAGTTTCCTTACCTTTAAAATAGTAGTAAACTAAAATATAAAGTGGCTGACTAGTCAGTCTTTTCCTCATGAAGAAAGTTTCTTTTCTATGAGATGTATTTCAGTGCATATTGAATACCAGAAAAAAGAAACCTGATCTCTTGTTCTCTTCCTGTGAGATACATAATACACACACACACACACACACCACACCACCACCACCACTACCACCACCCACATCATCACCTTGTGTATAGTGGTTTCTTATTTTTATCACAGGATTGAATAATTAAAAATTAGCCTCTAACAAAACTGATGATGATGTAACTCTCTTATGAGATAGACTGCAGACACCCAAGTAAGGACTTCCCAGGAAAGTGAAAGACAAGTAGACCCCAAGTCTGAAGGCTTCCTGAGTTGGGAGTCTTATTATCCATCCTAATTCAATGTGGGACCATGATATCCCTGGGCTGCAAAGGAAAACAAAGTCTGCAGAGGGAGCTGGGCTTTATTGCTTTATGTAATGGGTAACCTGTGTTTTATTGTTAACTGCAGTGAGTCTTCAAATGGATGCTTCTGAATACCCCGGAATGTAAGTTCATAAAAAGAGAAGAATATGTGTAATAAGTGAGCTGGTAGAATAAATAGGAAGACTCAACGTGCCCATATACTGAACTGAGAGAGGCAAGCGCTGTGGAGTGCTCGCTCTGTTTTCTAAAATGCACTCTTTCTTACTCATCAGAGACAACAAACTAGAGAATCTGTGGGCAGCCGCTTCACTTATGTGGCCTCACTTTAAGTCTCGAGAATGATAAGCAGAAAGAATGGCTCTGGCCACCTGGCCATTTTTCAGTCGCAAATCCGGCCAGCCTCTGGTAGAAGCCAGGCACAGTTACAAGAGATGATGCCCACATTATTCTAGATCACCTTCTGGGTGCTTTTACAGAAAGACAATATTGTTTTTCACCCATTTCCCCCTTAACCAGATTGACAGAATTACAGGTTGACATTATTGTGAAATTTTATGATGTATCATGTTAACGGTGCCAGTTTGATTAGCCTTGATTGACAGCTTGTACCTGAACAGAAAGCAAAAGACTTCAAAAATGTAAAGCCAATAGATCTTGCCTGATTTTCACAATAAACAAAATCTCCAGCTAATTTGATGTTTAACTAACTAAGAATTTCATCCTAACCACATTCTATTAAGATTTTATTTCTTTCATTCTCACCTTGAGGCTCAAGCTGGAGGAGAATAAATCCAGGCTAGAGTTATAAAATCAAGGCTCACTTCCTGAGACTTTAAATGGATTGAGAACAGATTGCACACTTCACGAGGTCCTGCTCTGCAAGGCCATCATAGGAAACAGAATCGCCTCTGATCTGGCATTTCTATAAGAAGCCGAGGCTGAGAGATGAGGCCTTTATAAACAGTACTGGGAGCAGGCACACACCTCTATCTGCACTGTGGTGATGCCCCTCATCCGTTACCCCAACAGCTCTAGCACTGGGAGCCATCTGGCCTAGTAAATCACATATGAGGGTTGTACTTTCCCCTCTGGCTCTCCAGTGTGAACTAGACCTAATATTCAAACTGGAATGAGATCCGTAGTTTTCCATTCATAGGGAAGAGAGAAGCCATTCATATTGCCGAAACCCTGATTGAGGTGCAATTAGACGTCACTGTAGACTGTTCTTGTGGTCTGACTCCAAAACATAGTCATGTAAAGGGTAAGATCCGAATAATCCCTTCCAGTCAAGAAGCTTCTCTTTAATTTCTTTGTATCTCTTTGGAACTCTATTACTATGTTGTCCCATTTAAAATGCTCACTTGCAAAGGGGATGAATTCTGAATTCTGTTTGGGACAGAACCAATATAGCATGTTTCCACAAAATAAGCCCCTGAGCTGTGAGGAAAACCACATTCTGAGGACCAAATGGATAGCCGTGGAAGAAAGTAAATCCTTTTAAAAATTCAAAATGAGGGCTGAGGAGATGGCTTAGAAGTTAAGAGCACGAACTGCTCATCCAGAGGACACGGGTTCAATTCCCAGTACTCACTCTGGCTCACAGCTGTCTAACTCCAGGGGATCTAAAATCCTCTTCTGACCTTCATGGGCACCACATTCATACACATACAGGCAAAACACCCATACACAGAGAATAATAAAAAATCTAAAGTCTAAAATGAATACTTGATTCTTTTTAATATAGACATTACAGCAACAAGGCTATTGTTATGCCAGTTCTAGAACCATCTCCTGATGATCATCTGATGGGAAGGGGAGAACACAGCTGTAGAGAACCACTGGGACACATCTGACTCTCCCACATCAAGCTCACGTGGTTGTACATTTATATATATACTTAAATCTAACAAATCTGCTAATAATCCTTTAAAGTACATACCTGCACAGAAAAAACATCCTTAACTACTGGAGACCCCATGTGCTACAAGCTGGCTTCTCCCAACTTGTGGTGTTCAAGTTTGTTAGAAAAAAACCCATATATGACAGTTGTCCTCATTCTGATGAGACTGAACACGAGGCCTACATGCAGTATCCAGAAGACCGGAGCTGATGCCTAGCATGTAGGTGTCATGGGATGGTCAAAATCTCTGTGTTCTTTATTCTAGCACCTTAAATTAATAACCTAAAATTTATAGTGGGTTTCCTCAAGAAATAATTTTGACTTTTATTCCTATGTATGTTTACTTTAAATATGATGTACATGTGGAGGAATAATCATGTTATCAGGAAAACAGCTTTGATTTTGAATTTGATGTAAGGAATATATACATAATAACTCCCACTTTCTCAAATTCTTCCTCAATCTCCAACAACATAGTTTAGTTTTACCTTTATCAGAATCAAGTGGTATTGTTCTTAACTGTCTTCTTTCTTTAGTTGAACATTGTGTTTGAGATTCATCTATAATATCTCCATAATACCTTCTATAATATCATAATGGAGTTGTATAGAAGACTTCTTGAAGTAGCATTTCCATTGCAATGATTCCTGTACAGTTACAGTCTGCTTTGATGAATCTTGAGAGAAAAAAGAATCACTTGCTTATCTCAAAGATTCAAATCTGGATAGGGAAAGTGGATAGTTTGTGTCTTGTCTGTCTCTCCAGGTTTCACTGTATAGTTCAGAATGGCCTCAAATTCACAAACCTCATCCACATCTTCCCAAGTGCTAGGGATGCAAGAACACATCCCCACATCTGTCTAGGTCAGTTTTTCTCGACTTTACAGTGACAGTGTTGGAAAAGAGAGATGGTCAAGAAAAGGCTGGTTTAAGTTAACACATACTAGGACTGCACAGAGGACATATTAAAATGTATGGGAGACAAGATTGAAGAGTTCAGACTCTTTAAGATACGGGAATCCTGAACCAGGTAGACATAGCTCTCTAGCATCTTCCAGTGCTAAGACATAGAGATAGTCCAATTTATGTCTTTTTCTAGGATAGCACAAACTTCAGAGGTAAGTGGGGATGTCCACAGAGTCATTTTTATATAATAATCAGCAACTGGTAAGAAACTGTTACTTATATAGTATGATCAGTCTATTCATAATACCTTTTCTTGGAGAAAAGAAAAAAAAGTATGCCCAAAGGGTACTTAAAACTACAACACAATATACTGACAAGTGTAAAATGAGAGAACAAAATCATACAAATTTGGTGGAGCATATGTGCTAAGTTTCAGGAAACAAGAATGTATCTGTGCTGTGCCATTATCTTGCTTTTCCAACTCACCCTAATCATTATTACCTCTCAGCTTCCCTTTCCCTACCTGGAAAGTCAAATTCATTTTGGTTCTAAAATTCTAAACACTTCTTCAAATTGCTACAGGAAGTCAGATTACAGGTGCTCTAATGTGCCCTGGCTTGTACAAGTAGAGGCAGAGACATTGAGGTGGAGGGTATAGGGTTAACAAGGACAGAACAGCATGAGAGGTGACCAGGTGGCCAACCAGGCAGTCTGATCAACTCCCTTCTCTTCCTTTCTTCCTTTGTGCTTAGTTGCTCACACCCTCACCCTCCCAAGACCTCAATGCCTCACCCTGACTCACTGCGGGACTTGTAATCACAGACAAGGCCAGTAAGTAATCCCTGGGAAATCCAGAACCCTTTGCAGCTGCTCTAAATTGCTCCATTAAAAAATTCTTAGTGCAATCTACATTGTAGAACTTCATGTTTAGCAACAAAATGAGCTTGCAGCAAGATGCCCATGCAATGAAAAGCGGGGCCAGCAGTTCCAAGAGATGGGGTTATTTCAGGAGCGTTTCCACGCAGCCTTTTCCCTCTACAAATAACTCCAAAATGGCAAAGTTCATTTCTCTTAACCTATATCCATACACCAGCTATCTTTAAAATTACAAATTGCATTTCCAGGCTTTTGTAATCTCAAGATAAATATCCTATCTACAAATTAGATTTTTTTTCCTCCTAGCATTGCTAACCATGCATCTTCTGGATGACTCCGGGGATAACCACTATTCTTTGCTCAGGAAGTAGCTTTGCTCCCACTTAGTAGTTGATTTTACAGAAATCAGGGCTGCTATTTCACTATGGAGAAATAGCATCTTCCCACTGCATCAAAGGGATATTCTTTTGTTTCTTTTTCTATCTTCTTCACAGTGGGAAACGTGATTTCAGAAGCCTCATTGTCAGAACAAGTCAGCCCTCTGGACTGGAGTAGAGAAGGTTTTAAGAAAATACTGCACTTAGAAACCACCCAATAAAAAAAAAACCTAAGAACAAAGCTATTTCTGTGGTCTTACGTCTCTGCCATTGCCAATCATATTAATATGAAATAATGCAAGAGAGGAGATACCGAGTCAGTTCCTTATGACAATTTTTGTTTGTCCCATAATAAGGGGACTATCTCCATTCAACAAGCACTAAGTATTTAGGATCTAAGATTCCTTAAATATAAAGCCCTGTGGTCCTAATATAATACATTTGCTCATTTGCTTCATGAAAATTTAAAAAAGTAAAATTATGATTAACATCTCTCCGAACCTGGGAGCAAGTAGAGTGAATAAATGAGTTAGAGTATTATCTACACTGAGCTATGTTCATTTCCACCAGGGGTCTAATTAGGCTGAAGAACTCCTGTCACATATGAGATACAATTATCCATCATTGTTCTGATGGAATACCATGGCAAAATCTTGATGTCAACAGAATCTGTGGAAGAAATGGAACAAACAAGAGAGTCAGGAGGATGATCATCTAGTTGGCTACCTGATAACACAGTGCATTCTGGGCACTGCCAGGCACCACAGACCTGGCAGGCAAGAAAAGAGCCATGACTCCTACCCTAAAGTCCATCAGGAGTCTGGAGACTGAAAACAAGCTAACAAGGCAACAGTACAATAGATACTATGCCCAAGTTAAGGATGTCTTGGGATATGACAGAATAGGGTGGGGTACAGGGTGTCATTGTGAGCATTAGTAGAATCTTCACAGTTCAATGATAAGCAGTTGGGGAAACTAGTAAGCTAGAAGATTTAAATTCTACTCTGAGTCATAAATGAACCAAATTTAGATTTTGATACATAAATGGGAAAACAGTAAAGAAGAGATCTATTCAAGCAATTGGTAAAGCAGATGCTAAAACAAATGTCTAAAGACTGGCAGTGTCTATAAAGCACAAGCCTGGGGCAGATTAGGTTGCAGAAAGAGCCAGTGTCTTGGTTTCTTTTCTTGTTGCTATGGAAAAGCAACTCAAGAGAGTAGAGTTTATTTTAGTTCACGGTTCAAATTGTAGTTCATCAAGATCTGATAAGTCCAGGAAGCAGGCGTGTAAAACAGCTTGTCACATTATGTTCACAGTCAGAGGAAGCAAGCAACGAATGCATGTGTGCTAGTGCCTAGCTGGCGTCATCTATTCCCTGCCTACGGAACATAGCATCCAAAGTGAGTAGGTTATCTCACTTTAATTAAGTCAATCCAGATTATCCTCCACAGGCATGCCCAGGGGCCCACCTCCCACATGATAACTAACTTCTGCCAAGTTCACTACTAATCCTAACCACCATCGACAGCATCTTTAAAACAAAAACAAAAACAAAAAACAAAAAATGAACAAACAAAAAACTCTTGTGGTAATAATGCTTAACAGGAGTTGTACCATCTTCACAGATGTGTAATTGTATCACATGAGTTTGAGATGAATAAAAGATAACAGTATATGGTTTCCTCTTGGTTCTACCTCCTCCTATCAGTTCAGACATGGGTTATTGACTGTGCCTGGTCAACATAGGTCAGCATGAACATATATTTTATTCATTAACTGGAAGCTATATGCTACCTGGTCATCTTAAATTCAAAATAAACTATTACTTAATTCATGATCCAACTGATGGCCACTAGCATCATCATTAGGTTAGCTAGTAGAAAGGCCATTCTCCCATCTGTGTGTAAAGAGGTGGGGAATTGGACCAGACGCCAGAGCACCATCTCTTCTTTTCATTCCTTATGCCACTTGAGTTCAGCGTCTGATAACCAGATCCTTAAGTTGCTCAGTGTGATATGCATGGTTTATTTAAAGTCTGATTTCATTTTTCATATGACTGTGCTAGGAATGGAAACACAAGTGCTCTAGAAGCCCTTTAATTAATCCTGAAGAGGAAACACGCATGAAAGACTCTTTGGAAGTTACACATTCTCCATCTCCTTGGACCTTCCCGAAGTGCACACTGACACAGTGGTGACATCTGGGTTCTGCAATTAGATCTGACCAGTTAGCTATAAGACTAAGGTACTGGTTACATCCCCTCTATAAGCCTTGCACCTGCCATCTGTAATGTGAGGGATCTTGGAAAGAGTAGGAAGAAACATTCTGACCAGTGACAGGCACACGGGGAGCATATGTAAGATTGCATGCCACTCAACATGAACTGGTCTTTCTGCACATTCATCTTTATCATAAAGCTTCAGGGGAAAACATTTTTAAATAATGCGATCAATTTGGGGCCAGAAATGTGATCACTGCCTCACAATAATTATAACCAATATTAGAATTTAGTTGCTCCAAATGTCAGAGCTATAGCAGAGCGTCTGCACCCTCAGGTTCATTAGATGTAATCCACATCTGATCTCTTACCCATGTTGGCACATACTATCTGGATATGTCTAGTAACTTTCTGGAATTGTGTTTATTTACAAATACTTTGAATTTAGAATTTCACAGAAATTACAGTTAGGAGTCTTTTTAAACACAGAGCACCAGTTATAGGAAGAAACTATACCTCTTAAGCTTTTAAAAATACAACATAAATCCAGCTCTCTACAGGATGGAAGAGCTATCCAGGGCATGGCACAAATAGCTCTCCTCTACCATTGCTCCTAGTTTCCTCTGACATGTGTTGACTGCCCTTTAAGATGAGAAGAACATGAATGAGAGATATTTTATCTTTAAAGCTCCACTTTATTCTACAAATGATGTAAAGGAGTTTATAAAGACATAAGCAGCACAGCATGACATAGCATGCAAAGAGAAGATAATATATGTGAGGAAAGGAGGGGAATGAGGAATTAAGGGGGAGGCAACAGGGATGTTAACTAGTAACATATGTGCCAAGAATTCTCTGAGCTGGACAAGAGTGATGTCACAACTCACATCTTCCTGCTCCATGCAGAAGCTACAGCGTATTCTCACACTAGAGACTCTAGAGAATCCTATTATTTTGTAAACCCATAGAAGCTTCTTCCCATTGGCTTCCAAATCAACGGCAGTCTGATATTTGATGTCCATGTTTTTGCAGAAAGCACAATGATTAGCCTGGTTTCCATCTTTATGCTGGCTGATGTTCTGAATACTAAGACTGATGATTCCATAACACAATGATGTCCAAGAAATCCTCTAGCAAACCAAGTTGATAGAACATAGGATAAGGTTTTCCTTCCGATAGATTGTTAAGAGCCATCGTTAGAAGAATAGCAAGTGATAATTAAAAACTCTGCTATGAAGGTGAGAACGTGCACTCAAATGATTTCTATCCCTCCTTGAGAATTCTTGAAATGTAGTTTGTGTTTGTGTGTATGATTTGGCTTCTACAAATACATTGGAAGAGCCAGAGTACACTTTACTAAGCTTGTGTGAGCTCAACTAGATTAACAGAAGAACGATTCTCCACACTCTGAGACTGCTTTATAATGATTGAGCCACAGATATCCTACTTTTACTTCTGCATATGTCAAAAAGTAAAACTGAACCCAAATAATACTGCCTAGAGAGAGCTAGAGATCTTACTATCATGAAGAACAGCAGAGTAGTAATCCTAGGTCGCAGTCACTCTTTGACCACCACCATGACATTTAACTCTCTGGATTTCTCTTTGATCACATGTAAATTCTGAATATTGGGCCAGTCACAGCACTCAGTGCTTATGGAACAAGGATTTGTCTCACAGGAGGAATCAGCAATTAGCACCGATATCCCATTTTTGTGCAGTCAAAGTACCCCTCTTCAGAACAGAACACAGGACAGAGGCAAATGCTGGTAGCCAATGAGGGATTCAGAAGGTTCTCAAATCTTTTATCTTTTTTTCAGAAAGGAGTCACAGTTATAAGTGAGGCGAAGTAAGCTTGACCTCTACAATCTTCTATGCAACACATCTTCAAAGGGATCTTGAAACATTTAGGAAAGGGTCCTTACAGGGGGACAGTACAAATCTGAGCTGTTACATATGTGATGGCATGGAACACCTGATTTGGCATGGTACAACTATTCAGATGGGCTGAGATAATCATCTCAAATTTAGTTTCCCACCTCCCAGCTGTAGGCCTACCAGCCGATACCATACTCAGCTCTGCTCCAGGCTAGCAGTCGAGCAGACTAGTTAAAAGACAATTAGTCCAATTTCACATTCTCTAGCAGCCGAAAAATTTCATGTTATTTCAGTCACAGTGGATGGATGCCAAGTTCACTGGAAGCAGCCCTGCTGATTTATCCAGTCCATTTTAATACTTTAGAAATACTGTTAAAACATGGCTGTCCTAATTACGCAGGGATCAACGCACAGTGTCCCTCTCACCCAGGATTCTCCCAGAAGGGCTGCAATCAGCTGCATTCCCCTTAATTTCACCATGCAATTCCAACTAATTTCATCCTAGTACAGTGCTGTCAGACAACTCCCATGCCTCTGCGGTTTTAATCGATTAGCTCAATGTCTCTATAATGCATCACCAGCTGCCAGGCACAGAACTGGACGCTCTGCGAGCATTTCAGCTAAAAGACAGTTTAATTACTATACCAGCTTCTCAAAGGCATAGGCACAAAGCCCTGGAATCAAATTATTAAAATATTTGGTGTCAACAAGCCACTTTATAACTGAGCAAACAATGACAATCCAAAAGATGGAAATAAGGAGAAAGTCTGTCTTTAATTGTGAACAAGCTTTTTACGGACTGTAATATATTCAAGCAAATGGATGGTTTTAGGCTCACTGTATCTCGGAGGCAACTGCATTTGGGCCATTCTCCTATGGCACAGAAGAATAGAACTTATATATTTCACATTGGGAAAAAGAGTAAATGAGTCTGAGTCTGTCTTCTACTTTGAAGTTGTGGATTAATATAATTAGCACTGGCCTCTTACGCATCCCTTAACTGTCAAAGCTCACACAGGTACAACTGGAGGACCTGTGGACAAAGCAAACTATTAGAGAAGGGCAGTCGACTCTCAAGCTAGGTAACTTCTAAAATAGATTCTAGTTTCTCTACTTGTTATGACACAGCTTTTATCAAATCTAGCTGACAAAGGAACAAGGAGCGTTGTCACAAAGGAAAACCATATTTGTAGCATCGCTTCACTGTGTTATAGGATTGTGATAAAAACAAGCAACCAAGAGAAAAAAATTAAAGTATACCTGTACTGGTTAGTTTTACATCAAGGTGACACAAGCTAGAGTTATCAGAGAGGAGGGAACCTCAACTGAGAAAATACCTGCATAAGATTAGGCTGTAGGTAATCCTATAGTGCATTTTCTTAATGATTGATCGATAGGGAATGGCCCAGTCCATTTTGGGGGACCATCCCTGGAGTGGTGGTCCTGTGCTATATAAGAAAGCAGGCTGAGCAAGCCAGTAAACAGTACCCCTTCATGGCCTCTGCATCAGCTCCTGCCTTCAGGTTCCTTCCCTGCTTAATTTCCCATCCTGACGTTTTTTTGATGATAAACTGTTTTTTTTTTTTTTAATTTCTCAAACACAGATCTTTATTTAGTTCATGGTTCTGGGCAATAGAAAAGTCAAGAGCATCTCTGGCGTCTGTTTGGCATTGGATGGCAGGGGGGGTCTTTTTGCAGCATCAGAACATGGTTGGAAAGCCCAACATAGCAAATTAGAGCAAGCCTGCCAGAAAGAGCTTATTTTGGAGCTGTTTCTCCTGAGATAACCTATCAACACAGGAGCAAATTCGTTCATTCATAAGAACTGAGTGTTCATGCCTTAATCACCTTCCCAAATTCCCATCTCTCCTATGCCATTACCACAAGTCTCAGCAAGTAAACTTTGAGGAGCGTTTCCAAAGCACAGGAAGCTACAGAAAATAATGAAGTCCAATTATCTAAACACCTCATTCCAGATGTATTATTAAGCAATTCTTATGACATACCTGCTCTTCATATATAACCCCATTCTCAACATCCCCCCAAAATCCTCCTAGCATATGGCCTAGTTGATTCCCATTAGCAATGTCAAGCTGGCCCTTACCACTGTCTCCCTCATGCCTCACAGGCAAATTTATCCTTTCTTTAAAATTCATATTATGCCAGACATGTCTGCTGTGACATGTGCTGACGTGTGCTGTAAGTCACCACCGTCACCAAATATCTGGCAGAAGTAATATAGGAAGAAGGATTTGGGTTTGTGCTTTCAGAGGGTCCAGTGATGATTTCTTGCCCCATGAGCCTGCACAGAACATGGCAGTGGTGGGAACTCATGAGATGATGATAAACTGTTAAAAGAAACTGAGTAAAATAAGTCTTTTCTCCCAAAGTTGCTTTGGTTATAATGCTTCATCACAGTAAAAGTTGCTCCAAATAAGACAATATGTTTCCAAAACCTAACACAAAAGACTCTGAAGATAGGGGTTAATATATTTAAGGCCAGCAAGAAAACTACCATTTTAGATCTAATTAGCACAATCAAGGGAAGGTCTTTGTTTGTTGCTTATCTTTCATGAAAGAGTTCTGTATATTAGTCTAGAAACAGAAGAAGTCACTGATTGCAAAACAAATGCTTCTCAAGAAATTTCCTAGACAAAACCCAGAAAAAAAACTTTACCTGGAACAATTATCCAAAGGACAGTAGAGAGGCACAAACCCAGTAAAAGACAAACATCAATCATTCTTTTTTTTTTTAATGCTCTATGTAAGTGGTAACATGCTACAGTTAGTTTTGGCATTTTACTCTTGCTTCTTAAAAGTTCCTTTTAATTATAATTGCTAACTGGAGTCACACTTAGCAATGATGGCTAGAGTACCTGCTGATACTCATTGAAACTGAGTAGACAGGCACCCTATTCCCTATAGCAAGGAGGGGGCTAGTTAAGTACTTCTTAACTATATTTTAGAGTTTAAAGTCTTAGAATATCCATTTTGGATTTCCTCAAAACTCCATGCCCCTTCTTTTGTTATTTTCCATTATTGGCCACATGATTTTGGTTCAGTAAAGTATGTTTTATTTCTATAAGTTATCAAAATGCTTCCAGTTGCATAATGTAGTAAGACCCACATATCATGGAAAGAGTAATCAGAAATAGACACATAGAGAATATCATTAAGCTTTCCTACTTTCTTCTAGCTGGTAATAAAACCATGACCAACTCCCAGGCCACTGATTTCATTGACTTGTGTTGCCTGTCCTTGGGGGATGTGAAGACCAACTGTAGCTTATCTACCTACAACTCAGCTTCTACACCTAAGGCTCAGGAAATGCTGTAGAAAGAAGTTGGGATGTGTTGTAAGAACTAGAGTTCAACAAAAGTGTCATCTATATATGACAAGGAAGCTATACCCATAAAATCTCAACAATGTGGTGACCTGTACAACAAAATCAATGGGCATCCTAACCTGCATGGAGTTCTATCCATAGTTGAAAAGTCCCAGGCAATTAATGGATTATGAGAAGGGAAGAATCAGTCTTCTCTTGAATTTTAATTCACATTTTCTAAATATACATGAACTCTTTGTAATGAATTAACATGCATGTATATATATTAACATATATATGGTGTGTGTATCTATATATACTTTCTCTCTAAATATATATAAATTCTCTGTAACTAATTAACATGTATGTATATAAAGTCATATATATAGCCATGGATTTGGGGAAGTGGGTGCAATAAAAGGAGTTTCAGGGGGAGGGAGGATAGAAATTATGAAAATACAGTACTTACATATGAAATTCTCAAAAAAGTTTTTAAATTAAAATGAAAAAAAGCAAACCTTTGTGTCCTTCCAGCCCATGAGAATTAAGTATACTTGAGTTAAAATTTTACAAAGAGCTTAATATTTTAAAAGATAAAGATGTTTATTTCAAAGTGTGCAAGGTACCCTAGTGTCTCAATTTGCCTGCTCTTCACTGGACTCATTCTACCGAGATTCTGTTCACTTTTTAAGCGATTAGAAAGAGTCCACTTATTCACATCTGACTATCAAATGAATGTTTGCGGGAAGAAAACAGGAGCCATTTTCACATTGTTACACAATTTCTATATACTTGTGGTACTTTTCTTATCACTCTGTCTTTCCAGATCCTACCTGAGACCTTTTTTGTTAAAGTTGGCACACAGGCCAGGCAGTGGTGGCACACACATTTAATACTACCACTCAAGAGGTAGATCTCTGAGTTCAAGGCCAGCTTGGTCTACAGAGTGAGTTCCAGGACAGTCAGGGAAACACAGAGAAACCTTGTCTTAAAAACAAAACAACAACAACAACAACAAAACCTTGGAACCCAGGAACCTATTATCTTATTTCCTCCTAAGTTGAGTCTTATTAAGGTCCTCATTCTCACATCTTCAAATGTGGAGGGTCCTATAATCGTGCCCTAAAGCCCTTGCTCTCTATCTACGTGGTTCCTGGGTGACTTTACTTAGCCCTATAGCTACATATACCAGACACATTGATAACTCTCTCCTGGAAATGTCTAGCCCCGCTGCTACCTAACTTCAGGTTCACATTATAGTGACTTGGCATTATATCTCCTTAATGTCAACTTTTCAAGCATATTTCAAAATCCCCCTACTCCAAAGCTGTGTTCTCTGGGAACTTTCCCACATGTTTTTCATGGTCCTTGCTCTAGTTCATCCCACAGCATTAGCACAAGCTGTGAAGTCTGTGAAGAATGAGTTCTTCTGTCCTAAAGAATTTGCACACAGCCTATCCACAGATTATGTGGCTCTACTGTCAATGCATTCTCTGAGCAGGTCTTGTGTGGTCTGTTTACCTCCACAGTCTCTGTGAGGTCATATGTGTGTCATGTGTGAGTCCTGTTGTGTCTGGAAGACCTGTTCTTCTTGAAGTCATCTACCATCTCTGACTCTTATAATCTTTCTGTCCTTTTGGTTTGTCTGAATTTTTACTTTGTTTTTTTGTTTTATTTTGTTGTTGAGAGGGTAAGTAGGGGCAAGGGAAGTGGGGGGGGGAAGAGAGAGGGAGGCAGAAAGAGAGGAGGGGTGAGAGATAAAGAACAGGAAGTTGGGTGGTTGGATGGTGGGGAGGATATTGGAGGAGTTAGAGGTGGGAAAACATCAGAATATACTATATGAACAAAACTAAGTAAAAATTTAAAAAATATTTCAAAAATATACATCTACCCTGAATCTGGTTATTTCCCAATCCACCACACTATTGTTTAGGATCAGAAGTTCTATAGTAAAATCGTTTGAACTAGTCTCTTTGTTCTGCTTTGGCCCTTCCTACACAGCTACCAGACAGATGATTTTTTTTAATTATTTTCTTTATTTAAATTTCAAATGTTATCCCCTTTACTCTTTTCCCCTCCGAAAACCCCCTATCCCATCCCTCCTCCCCCTGTTCACTAGCCCACCCACTCCCGCTTCCCAGACCTGGCATTCCCCTACCCTGGGGCAATGAGCCTTCATGGGTCCAAGGGTCTCTCCTCTCATTAATGTCCGACCAGGCCATCCTCTGCTACCCATGTGGCTGGAGCCATGGGTCCCTCCATGTGTACTCTTTGGTTGGTCGTTAAGTCCCTGGGAGCTCTGGGGTACTCGGTGGATCATATTGTTGTTCCCCCTATGGGGCCAGACAGATGATTTTGCTTCTTTGGGTGCTGTTGATTCCCATACTGACATCTTACAGTGTTCTCCTTTTCCTCTTTGAGATCCAAAGTCTCTGCCTTGTCTTGGTTATGATGCCATCGATCTCTACAGCTGTTTCTTTCTCCCTGTTACACCCATCCTCACTTTCCGAGGTTCCATCAGCCTCACTCCTGCAGACAGCTCTGCAGGTTTCTCACCCCAGGGTCTTTTCCCAGGGATGCATGCGATTTGCTCCTTGACTTTGTGGAGGGTTTTAACCTAGGTGTCCTTTCTCAGTGAAATGCTGAAATACTTGATACACCCGGGAAAACCCCATTGTAGCTTCCATTCCTTTAGAGCAGCTTATGTGTTTATAGAACATGTCTGTCACTTCACATCTGCACCTGGTAAACTTCTTCTCTGGTAGAGGTAAGTTCTAAGAAAGCAGAGGTTTTTTTCCATTCATTTGTCTGTCCCTATGAATCCTATTCAATAGGCATTTGGTAAGTATTTGATAATGATAACAAATCACTGAGGCATAGGCAAAGTGAATTGCATATGGCTCCTGGGTAATCAACTCCAGAGCTGGGCCTAGAAAGATTTCATTCTTTCACCACCCATCATTTTGCTTTCTGACTCTGTGCAGTGGGAATTGAGCCACTGTAAAACACCAATGGACACCTCAGCCCACCCCACCTGCATGGCTGGCATTTTGTCTCTGGGTTTGCTTTGCAAGAGAAAAACACTTGGAGCACTCTCTAAACTGTTCTCTATTACTCTGCCATGATGCCCAAGTTTCCTTTGTACTACTTAGTTTGACATACATTTATATTTGTCTACTTTATCCTCAACTGGATGCAAGCTCTGTCAGGGACTGGCTTTTTTTTTCTCACTTCTTTTACACAGATACTTGGCCTCCACTACCTTTCCTGAGTCCTCAGAGCATGAATACATTGATGAAGGAATCTTTCATTCTATCATCCACTTTTATGGAAAGTAAGAATTCAACCCTAAAGAAGCACATATTGGGGTGAGAAGGATACATGGTACAGACTCTCTTCTTTCACACTACTATTTATCCAAAGGCATAAAAGAATCACCATAATTCCTGTTTATAATCATTCACAGTGCTTGTTATATGTCAAGTATGCTGTGTTCATTGTCTCTGATCTTCACAAATAATCCTGTGAAATAATTACTATTATTATATTCATTTTCCAGGTGAAGGAATGAAATGAGCCCAGGAAACATAATAAAAGAAGTAACTATCTAGGAGTAATTGTCTTGGTGTTTGGAAGGAGCGAACATAGGATTCATTTCAACATCAATGCCCTCTTTTAAAACTTTCAAATCAATATTGAATCCAATAAATCATACTGCTCCCTTAAAATTTGAGGAATGTTACTGGGAATAAATATTACTGTTTATACCAGTGTGGGGGGTGGCTTAAATGAATGGATTTACATTTCCTTGTGGCCTGGCAGAAAGTTATCAATTCAGACAATATTTAAGACATGACATAAGTCTTGCAGATACATAAAAGTAAAGGAAGAAAAATTAATCGCTTCTACTATTATGATAACTACATTCATTTCTACCCTCACTACCTCTGTGCTCTCTTGTTGGGCAGTTACACTTTTTGAAAGTAACAGAATTAGAATAATCTTAGCTTTTAACGAATATGCATGGGACAAATTTAACTGAGTAGTGACGAAATGATGAAGTATAAATGAGTCTTAAGATCTGGTGATGATGCAGTCAGGATCATCCAGCACCAACCTACAGGATCTACTGGCACAGCCTGGGAACCAAAAGCCTCACCCTGAAAATCTCCATAGGCACTGACCCCCTAGACAAAACAGATGCTTCTCGATGGACCTGCATCTGGGCTATGAAAGAAAAATTCCCAGCCCACTTGGATGCTTTTCTACTTTGCTTTCTGTTGTTGTCATAAACACTATGACTGAAAAAGAATGTGTGGGAGGAAAGGGCTTATTGCAGCTTATAACAGGCCATCGTCCATTGTTGAGAGAAGTTAGAGCAAGAACTCAAGGAGGAATGACAGCAGAAACTGTGGAGGGACAGTGATTACTGGCTCTCTCACTGTCACATTCTTGGCTGGCTTTCTCATAGAGCCTCTGTCCACTTACCCATAGATGGTGCCATCCACAGTGGACTGAGCCCTGCCACGTCAATCCCCAACTAAGATAGTCTCTCACAGACAAGACCACAGGCCCATCTGATCCAAACAATTCTTTAGTTGTGGTTCCCTATTCCCAAGTGGCTCTAGGTTGTGTCAAGTTGACAATAAAGACTAACCAGGGCATATGATGAAAGGTAGTACAGTATCTTGATTTTTATATTTTAAGAGTCATTTGCAGTTCTGAAGTTTTGAGTTCTTAAGAATTAGAGTCGTAAAGTTATGTCTTGAAAGGATTTGGCTCTTACTCAAACAAAGCCAGTTGATCAAACAGTCAAATTATCCTAATTTATTGTGACTATCTACCACCATCAAAGCAGAAGAGAGAAGAGAAAAAAACACACAAAGAAGTAAGGGTGACAGGAGCATTGTCAATCGGATGAGAGCTGCGGGAAGACAGTTCTTTAAACACGAATTCTATCCTGGACGTGTCTGTTATGGATTTGACTTCACAAGGAAGCAAAATTACTTAATTCATTACCAACCCGCCCTGATTTAGATCTATGCGTGTGAAAATCTCTGTTACTAATTTTAATTGCACTATTCCCTCTCCACAGGATACTATTAAATTGGTTTGGTGAAATAGTAGTGAATCACATCAAAGTGGTGGGCTACATTTTATAATATATCTAAATAACGATCCCATTTTCCCAGTGTGTTGCCATGCATTTTAAGTATTAATATTATGACTCTGGTTTAGAAGAATGTAGCCTTTTTCTTTAAAATAAATTTTCTTGCTCTTTTAGCACTGTTAAAATTGGGCTGGATTTTAAGTGGCTAACGAGTAATAAAAGAGCAATATCTGCTACAGGGAACCACAAAAAAACATGCCGGCAGGCACATAAAATATGTCCATGTAAGTCACTTGCAGATACATCATTCTGATACAGTAATGGTTTTTCCAAACTAAGTGGGCTCCCTTTTGTAGCTGTACTTTATTATCTGGATTCTTATTTTCACTCTTACCCCTGGATCTTCAGAGAGAAGCATTTTTTTTCCCTCTTACATGCACGTTTGTAAATTCAGAGAAGCGGAAAGGGTCGAGAGAGAAAAGAAGTTCAGTCATGATTCAGATCTGAGAAAGTGCGCAGGCTCTGCCGCTGCTGGAGGGGCTGCGGCTCAATTTTGTTCACCGTTTCTGCTTCTCCAACTAATAAAATAAAAGGCATCAGCAGACTTCCCTCACATTGGAATTTAGCCTCTTAAAGCATGGCTGCACATTCATACTCCTCCAAGTCTGTCTGCCCGTCTGTCTTTTTCTTCTTCCTTACTTCCCTTTCTCTCTTTTTTCTTTCTGCTTTTCCTTCTTTCCTTCCTTCTTTCCTTCATTCCTTCCTTCCTTCCCTTCTCCTTCTCCTCCTATTTTTTATTTTTATTTTTTGGCTTTTTGAAGAGCTTCTTTCTGTGTAGCCCTGGCTGTCCTGAAACTAGTTCTGTAGACCAGGCTGGCCTAAAAGATCAGAGATCTGCCTACCTCTGCCTCCCAAGTGCTGATTAAAAGTGTGCACCAACATCACCCAGCCTGTGTGTTTCATAATGGGGAAGGTTTATGACCAACTAGAAGGAGCTTAGGTGATGAAACAGGAAGCCTAAATTCTAGACCTTGCCTGGCCACTAAAAACAGTCTTATTCTCTCTGTGTATAGGCTTTTTGTTTTGGTTTGTTTTTCTTATGTACAAGTTGGTTTAATTTTGAGTTTTATAAGGCTCCATCATCAGTTTAGATACTAGTTTAATACTAACCTAAAGAGGAGGAGGCTAGTCATGAGTTGAGGGTAATAGTAGACTTGAAAAAGGATGGATCTGAACAGAGTGGAAGAAACAGAGGGGAGGGGAGTGGAAAATTAAAAAAGTTAATTAGGACTTGGCTAGATACAAGAGGCCATGCAGTAGGCAAGATCAGGATGTCATACAGTTAATGGGTGGCACTATTAACAGGTGTAGAAAGTGCAGTTGGCAAAACAGTATGGTCATGAACATGTTTACTCTAAGCTCATCTGAGAAACACAGTGAAAGAGGGTAGAAATGAAGGGCTCTGGTTTAGTGGAGAATCTAGGAGAGCCAGTTCTGTTTAGAAATTGCTGTGTCATTGCAAGTTGTTTTGATTGTTGGGTAGCCCTCCATTCAGCACTTAGCAAGTGTGCCAAGCATTTACTCCAGTGTTGGACACACAATAAGACAAGGGTGTGTCTTCCTCCTCCTTCAAGACTTTCACAACCTAGGGTGCCCATGAGCTAATCAATAACTAGCATTTTCAAAATTATTATACATGCCAGGACTGTGCAAATTATTTTAACACATTCACAGGTAGTTAATCAGGATGAAATAAATAGTATAGCATCAAATATATAAGATAGGAAAGTATAGCCTCTGAAAATCTAAGCTTCTCTGCAAGTCACTGAATGATGCGGGCAGAATTGTGGCTCAGACCTAAGCCCCATCCTTGATTTGACATCTGCCAATTTCTCTCCTGTACACAATGAGAACAGAACATAGCTAGAGAAGCGGCTGAGGACTAGTGTACAGAGGATGAGCAGTAGATTCAGAATAATGCACCAGAAGCCAGTGAAGGAGTCCCAGGAAGAAGGAGGAAGGTGGGGACAACTGAAAAGCTCAAAAACATCAGAAAGTCAAGCCACCCTCAGTGCTGGTCCCACACACAGACATCTCTGTCAAAGCCAGAAGCACCAAAATGGAGATGGCTGGAGCCATGCACTGCAAGACTGAGGCCAGATCAACACATGGCAGTAGTGACAATAGATACTGAATCATGGGACAGAAGAGACGCCAAAGTGAAAGTGCTGGTCCAAAGTAACAGGAGGTAGCCATTCAGGGTGGTAGCTCAGATAGCAAAGGCAAATTTTCTTTTTGCAATGACACTACTTTTTACTAGACTTCCTTTTTTGTGTCCCAAAGGTAATTACATTGGATGAAAACTTCAGATTGTACAATGTTAAACCTGTCAGAATTTTAGTGATAGTTCAAGAAAAAAAAATCACTTCTGCTCCAAACCTGCTGCAAGATATTTAAGATTATGGTTCTGGTTTAAAACTCAAAGTTCTAGTCAAAGCAAGAAGTTGAGGGGAAGGCCAAAAACTCCAATGCTATGACTGTGTAGATTGTGATCAACAAGATGCTGTTTCGGTGGTGGAAGAAAGGAGCAGCTATGAGTCTCTAGGAAAGACCTATTGAATATGACCATGTTGGAAAGCACAATGTGTGCTGGAAGGACAGGCAGCTCAGCAGTTATGAGCATGTACTGGCCTCACAGAAAAGTCAAATTTAGTCCCCAGCACCTATACTGGGCAGCTCCTAACTGCTTGTAATTCCAGCTCCAGGGGCTCTAACAGTTCTAGTTTCCTCTGGGTCCTTCACATGTGCAAACACACACACACACACATACACACACACACACACACACACACCCCACACATATGCACATACATACATATAATTAAAAATAGCAATAAATATTTTATAAATTAAACAGTATTTTGCATCACTCAAACCATGACTTCCTTAGGAAACTGAATGAAGTAGGGTTCATTCAGTAGAATTATTTAGAAGACATGATTCCTAACAGAAGGAAGCAGGTTTCAAGTGCTAGGCAAAGGGGCTGGCCCGAGCCTGGAACTTGATGAGAACCACAACCCATTGCCTAGATCGTCATCAACTTATTCATTGGTTTAGAAATTTATATCACTTAATTTAGACATGTTTTAGGAGAAAAGGGGGAGAAAACAAAGTAACATCACAGAAATAAAAAGCAACTTGATCTCTTTTTATTTCGTACTTCCCTTTGAAACAGTTACCAAGAATTATTCAAGGGCTGACTCTTCACTCCAGATTAACTGTAATAAAGAATGTGACATGTTTAATTTTATAAATACCTTGCAAAAAACTATTCCCTGCCCCCTGCAAAAAAGAAAAAAAATGGATATACTAGTTACAGTCCATGCCAGGAGAGTAGAAGGTGACAGAGGAACGTGCTAATTTAATTATGCTAATACTGTGGGACCAGATGGCAGAACAGGCAAAAAGGGGAGGAATTTTTAAGATGAGATTTTTTTTTAAATAAATATTTGTGTTCCATGACTCTACAATACAAGCACTGGTTCAGTACTATTCTGTTTGTTATCATCAAGAATGGTTTGAAGCTCCCAGAGTTGTATGTTCAAGCCTCCTTCTCCTCTTCCTGCTGCCCACCCCTGCCTCTAGGAAGGTATTTGATTCAACTTGTTGACCTGGGATACCTAGAGAGAATTGTCTTCATGGCACAGGTTTTCAAATGATAACCTGTGCTTGAGATCTGTGGAGTCTGGGCTTATAAAACGAACGTACTTACCATGTCAGTGAGCTGTGCTGTTTATTTGTACCTGGGAGAATGATTCAAACATGATTCTGCATTTTCAAGACCAGCTCACATTTTCACAGTAAGTGTCTACTTCATCCCTCTTTCTTCCTCAGAATGCCCTCTCTTCCACATACTTTCGTATTTAACTCTTGAATCCCTTAGTAGTAGTTTTTTTAAATAAATAAAACATCCATCTCCATCAAGTTGAGGTAATATGTTCCGTGTCTTCTCATAGAGCATCTCGTGCAAGTCCTTGGGCTGGTAGCACTGAAATGCCTCCCTCTCACCTCTTCCATTACCTGGGCCAATCTCTTGCTCCCTTAGTTCTAGAAGTGTGTTTGCCAATTGTTCACAACTGTTGGATTCTCTGAAAACTTACCCTCAGTCACGAATCACCAAGTCTGAACAGGTCTAGGAGGTTATACATGGAGGAAAGTGTAGAGAGAAACAAGGACTAAGTTTTGTGCGGTAAAAAGGGCTGGTTGGTTCCTTTCTTTGATTTGATGGAAATTTCTAGATGCAGTATCTCCCACAGCATTAATGATCTCCAGTTGTGGTCCCCATCTTCCATTGAGCCCTGGCAAGTCTCATGTGACAAAACTGCCCACTGTGACACTTACAGAAGCATCTCATTCAGGCTCAGCACCCAGGGCATGTGGCCCAGACCCCTCTGATAAAGCACTTGCAGTGTTCCAACTTGTAGAAGGCACTATGCTCTGTTAGTTGAATGAATACTTCAACCTATACAACCCATTTTCCATAATTAAGGTATTTTGCATTTTGACAGTTGTTAATGCCTTCAGGTGGAATCACGTACATTTGAATAAAAGCTTTTTGGCATTAAAGGTAATTCTTGCATACCTCAGAGGCCATTCTGAAATCACACCTTTTGAGTTGGCACTTTTGATTGAAATCATTCTATATACCCTATGCACACTTCCTCAGAATTTCCCCCAAATAACTATCTGAACCAAGAACCTAAAACCTCTGGATGAAAACTGTCAAGGTCAAGCTGATGACTTGTATTTGTATATCTAAAAGGTTAGTGGATGCTCAAAGCAGAGGACAATTCAGTGGCTTCACGACTGACTAATCCTATACTGCGTTCTGCTACTGACTACCTTAGAATCATTGAATTATAAAGATTGGAAGGACTCATGAATGGACAGACAGACAGACATCATCTCTATTGCTTCCTTTCCTTGTCTATAAAGTTAGTAAACCCACAAGACTCCATCTTAAAATGGCTTTGAATCTATTAGGCCCCGATAGAGATGAAGAGCATAGCACACAGTAAACATTTACTAGACTTTGACACCTTGTTCTTTCTTAGTACACTTTGTAAAACAGTTATTTTAGATGAAATCACTATTTCTTAGGAGTTTTCATATCAGGTTCCTACTAAGTAATTCCAGACCTGGCTCAGCTATCGGGGGATAATTACAAGAATGGATCCTGCATTAGATCCAGAGTTTATCAGTCAACAGTCAAGACAACAGAATCTTTCATGACCTTGTATTTCAAGGGCAAGAATAATGACACAAAGCCCTTTCCAAGATTCTTTGTCTTTCTTTCTCTTACCCCTTCCTCCCTCTCCCTCTCTCCTTCCTCCCTCTCCCTCTCCCCTTCCTCCCCATTCCCTCCTTATCGATATTCTTCCTCCTTCCCTCTTGACCTCCCTCTCCCTAAGAGAAACCAGCAGGTCACAGATTCCAAGAAAATATTCCAATCAGGAATATTAACAAAGTTTTCATATTTTATGCTTCCTTGGGCACACAGTAGTAAATAAAAAGCAATTTCATAAATGTACATATAAATTTGAAATTCTTCCCATCTCTAAAAGTAACAGGAGGAAGTGGGGTTAGCTCAATCACATGGAAGCAAACTGCCTCACTCATACGACACAAGTTTGCACACTTCCCTCACTTCCTCTCAATGAGTGTTATTAGCACCCATACGTGCCTGACCTGGGACTAAGTGTTTTATGAGATTAAAACAAAGTATATGTGCAGGTGCTAACCTTGGGAAATTTGTATTCTACCTTAGGGTTGTTAGATTATAGTCAATGATCGTTCTTAAAGAAATATTTCTAATTGTTCCATCTTAAATTGTTCAGAAAAGTCTTATGTAGTAAGACATCACCAAGAAAATATATCATTAAATTCTATTCTTCCTTCATGAAGAATGCTGGATTATATGCAGGCACAGAGGAGAAAGAGAGCTTAATTTCATGGGAGAGCTTTCGTAAGTAGAGAGGAACTCTTTCAGCTCACGCAAATGCAACCCCTCCCTACCCTTAATTCTCTCCTCTCCATTTCGATGAGACAATAGAAGGAAGAGCCGGTGTCTACAGCCCTCCCAAAAGTCAAGACCCTTAAATGCTGCCGATGCTGCCTCAGCAGCACTCAATTTCAGAAGTCTGTACGTATTCATTTAATACCTTCTCATTTGTACATTTATATAGTAAAATTGACACCATAAAAGATATAGAAAGTACAATGAGCTGGAAGCACTATCTTCTAGTACCCTTAATACCCCAGGAATAGCCTGACCTTGATATGCCCAGCTTCCCTAAGGTCTTAAAATCATACGATGTGAATTGTGGCATTTAATTTATTTTATTCTATATGCTCTAAAATGCAACCATTGATTTTTTAAAGCCTTTGGGCAATATACAATAGCAGATTTCATAAACCATGGGGTAAGAACGACAAAGCCATAATAACAAATGCCAAGCTGCCAATTACCCATCCCAAACAATTCTTTGCATTGCTATGTTAGGTACTCCAAATATGTCTCTTTTGGACAGAATATAAGGAAGAATTTTTAAATGTATCAACTCCCTCAACAACCCTCTGCATTCAGACCTTTGATATTTATCTCTAAAGATGATCAATAAGAGGTGTTGACAATATGTGGGTTGTGAATGCAAATATGTATAGTGGCTAAAGTATGAGATGTCTGTTTAATGCGAGAGTCCATTCTCAGAGCTCTGGAGAACTATCTGTGGTCTCCCCTCCTGGATTGTTACAAAGCAGATCTGATGGCTTTGATGGAGTCCCCTTTCCTCCATGAGCCTCAGTTTATCTCATCTGTTAAATGAAGTGATTGTGCCAGACATATATATGACGGGCAAAGTAGCAGCTACAGAGGAAGTGATCTCGGCTCTTGCTTTACCTGTCTAGGTGGTTTGTTTGCAGCAAAGCAAAGGCAAGCACATCTAAGAGCAAAATCAGGATACTGGCTTGGGTCTTGAGAACTGTCCTGGGTATCATCTGGTGTAGCAGAACTTAGATTCCACAACTGGAGTCTTTCCCTCACTATGAATCATCCCATTGCAGATTCCTTTATAAAAGAGAAATTTGGACCTGGGAAATAAAGTGTCTCTCAGTTATTCAAAGCTGGTGATATGATGCTGAGGTCCGCAGATTAATATGTAACCTGTCACTGCCATCTCTCACATACATAAAGAAGGGAACCACTTCTTTTACCCCTTGGTCGCTTCAGCAGATAGACCTCTTTAATATAGTACTGTTTTAAAAAATGAATTTCAGGAAAAGCACATTCAGTGACTTCCCAGGAGACATCACAGCTTTGTAACGGTTTTCTATCAGCAGCTTTTGAAACACAAAAGCTACTTTAAGGTATAGGCTCAGTAAATATGCATGTGTTTATTTCTATGTTCTTAATTTACATATACATGGTATAAATTGTTTTATATTACACATTTGTTTCATATATATAATCTTCTAAAATGTTATCCTATGTATAATTCAAATAAAGAAAATCATTTAGAGTATCAGACAACATAATTTAAGGTCTCACTGCATGGAAGCCAATAAAGATTTTCTACTCTTAAAATATTGATTAAAATATTTCAAGTAAATTCAATTGAGGAGAGTACAGAAGCCAGTGTTTACAAACATGGGCTGCAGAGACATGGTGCCTGGGCTTGCACAGTGATTCCACAGTGACTTCAGGTGAGTTTACTGAGCACTCTCTCTACCAGGCTTACGTGACTAAGCCCTGTTTTGTTTGTTTGTTTGTTTGAAACTGGGTGCTGGGGATTTGAACATAGATCCTTGTGCTTACAGCAACCACTCTTACTTTTTTTTTTATTTTATTTTTTTAATTTACATTCCAAATCACTTCCCCTTTCCCGTTTCCTCCCTCCCCGAAAGTCCCATAAGCCCCCTTCCCTCCCTCTTTTCTCCATTCAACCCCCTCTCATTACTCTGTCCTGGCGTTCCCCTACATCCAGTCTTTCCAGGACCAGGGGTCTCTCCTTCCATCTTTTTAGAAATCTATTGATATGCTGATTGTGTCTAGGGTATTCTGAGATTCTGGGTCAATATCCCCTTATCAGTGACTGCATACCATGTGTGATCTTTTGTGATTGGGTTACCTCACTAAGGATGATATTTTCAAGTTCTGACCATTTGCCTAGGAATTTCGTGAATTCATTGTTTTTAATTGCAGAGTAGTATTCCATTGTGTAAATATACCACATCTTCTGAATCCATTCCTCCGTTGAGGGACATCTGGGTTCTTTCCAGCTTCTGGCTATTATAAATAAGGCTGCTATGAACATAGTGGAGCATGTGTCCTTACTGCATGCAGGTAAAGTCTCTGGGTATATGCCCAGGAGTGGTATAGCCGGATCCTCTGGAAGTGTCATGCCCAGTTTTCTGAGGAACCGCCAGACTGCTTTCCAGAGTGGTTGTACCAGCTTGCAATTCCACCAGCAGTGGAGGAGTGTTCCTCTTTCTCCACATCCTCGCCAACAACTGCTGTCTCCTGTGTTTTTGATCTTAGCCATCCTGACTGGTGTGAGATGGAATCTCAGGGTTGTTTTGATTTGCATTTCCCTAATGACTAAGGATGATGAACATCTCTTTAGGTGCTTCTCAGCCATTAGATATTCTTCAGGTGAGAACTCTTTGTGTAGCTCTGTACCCCATTTTTTAATAGGGTTACTTGCCTCTCTGGAGTTTAACTTCTTGAGTTCTTTGTATATCTTGGATATTAGCCCTCTGTCGGATGTAAGGTTGGTAAAGATCATTTCCCAGTTAGTTGGTTGCCGCTTTGTCTTTTTGACGGTGTCTTTTGCCTTGCAAAAACTTTGTAATTTAATGAGGTCCCATTTGTCTATTCTTGATCTTAGAGCATAAGCTATTGGAGTTCTGTTCAGGAAATTCTCCCCTGTGCCCATATGTTCAAGGTTCTTCCCTAGTTTCCCTTCTATTAGTTTCAGTGTGTCTGGTTTTATGTGGAGATCTTTGATCCACTTAGAATTGAGCTTAGTGCAAGGAGATACGGATGGGTCAATTTGCATTCTTCTGCATGTTGACCTCCAGCTGAGCCAGCACCATTTGTTGAAAAGGCTATCTTTTTTCCACTGGATGGTTTTAGCTCCTTTGTCAAAGATCAAGTGACCATAGGAGTGTGGATTCATTTCTGGGTCTTCAATTCTGTTCCATTGATCTACATGTCTGTTACTGTACCAATACCATGCAGTTTTTAACACTATTGCTCTGTAGTACAGCTTGAGGTCCGGGATACTGATTCCCCCAGAGGTTCTTTTACTCTTGAGAATAGTTTTAGCTATTCTGGGTTTTCTGTTATTCCAGATGAATTTGAGAATTGCTCTTTCTAACTCTATGAAGAATTGAGTTGGGATTTTGATGGGGATTGCATTGAATCTGTGTATTACTTTTGATAAGATGCTCATTTTTACTATATTAATCCTGCCAATCCATGAGCATGGCAGATTTTTCCATCTTCTGAGGTCTTAATGGCACACCTGAAAGCCCTGGAACATAAAGAAGCAAATACACCAAAGAGGAGTAGAAGGCAGGAAATCATCAAACTCAGGGCTGAAATCAATCAAGTAGAAACAAATAAAACCATACAAAGAATCAACAAAACGAGGAGTTGGTTCTTTGAGAAAATCAACAAGATAGATAAGCCCTTAGCCAGACTAACCAGAGGGCACAGAGATAGTATCCAAATTAATAAAATCAGAAACGAAAAGGGAGAGATAACAACAGAAACTGAGGAAATTCAAAAAATCATCAGATCCTACTACAAAAACCTGTATTCAACACAACTAGAAAATCTTGAGGAAATGGACAATTTCCTTGACAGATACCAAGTACCAAAATTAAATCAGGATCAAATAGACCATCTAAACCGTCCTATAACCCCTGAAGAAATAGAAGTTGTCATTGGAAGTCTTCCAACCAAAAAAAGCACAGGTCCAGATGGTTTTAGTGCAGAATTCTATCAGACCTTCAAAGAAGACCTAACACCAATACTCTTCAAACTGTTCCACAAAATAGAAACAGAAGGAACACTACCCAACTCGTTCTATGAAGCCACAATTACACTAATACCAAAAGCACACAAAGATCCGACAAAGAAAGAGAATCTCAGGCCAATCTCTCTTATGAATATCGATGCAAAAATACTCAATAAAATTCTTGCCAACCGAATCCAAGAACACATCAAAACGATCATTCACCATGATCAAGTAGGCTTCATCCCAGGGATGCAGGGATGGTTCAATATAAGGAAATCCATCAATGTAATCCACTACATAAACAATCTCAAAGAAAAAAACCACATGGTCATCTCATTAGATGCTGAGAAAGCATTTGACAAAATTCAGCATCCTTTCATGCTAAAGGTCTTGGAAAGATCAGGAATTCAAGGCCCATATCTAAACATAGTAAAAGCAATTTACAGCAAACCAGTAGCCAGCATCAATCTAAATGGAGAGAAACTTGAAGCAATCCCACTAAAATCAGGGACTAGACAAGGCTGCCCTCTCTCTCCATATCTTTTCAATATAGTACTTGAAGTTCTAGCTAGAGCAATTAGACAACAAAAAGAGGTCAAAGGGATACAAATTGGAAAGGAAGAAGTCAAACTATCACTATTTGCAGACGATATGATAGTATACATAAGCGACCCAAAGAACTCCACCAGAGAACTCCTACAGCTGATAAACGACTTCAGCAAAGTGGCCGGATATAAAATCAACTCAAGCAAGTCAGAAGCCTTCCTATACTCAAAGGATAAGCAGGCTGAGAAAGAAGTAAGAGAAATAATACCCTTTACGATAGCCACAAACCATATTAAGTATCTTGGCGTGACGCTAACCAAACAAGTGAAAGATCTGTATGACAAGAACTTCAAGTCTCTGAAGAAAGAAATTGAAGAAGCAACCACTCTTACTAAATGAGCTATCCTCCCAGACTCTTCGGCCTCTTTGTAAGGAATCAATCACCTCTCAAAGGCCTCACATTAAAATACCTTCAGCATTCATTAAGCAGAGCAGGAGAGAGGTAGCTGCTAGAAACAGAAAAGCAGCCCTGCCCTCCCCAGACTGCAGGGGGAACAAGGTGAGTGCCTACACATCCAGAGTTTGAAACAGAGTCCAGCTCATTCACTGTTAGCTTTCACCGGATTTGGTGTTATAACATGAAAAGAAAATGTTCATGCCTTGCTTGTACCAAACATCACAGAAAAGGTTAAATCTATCACCATAGAATAGAGAGCATGACATCCACGGGTAGAAAAGTATATATTGTAAGGGGAAAATAGGCATCCCTAAGAAACATGAACACTGGGTTCCATCTAATTTCTCAACTGCAAACTCTTCTCATGTCTCAAGTTTTAAGCTTAAAGCCTACTTCATGGGTTGTTGGTGGCTGTTGATTTGTTTGTAATGAGTCTTCTTTATAGTTCTTTGCCATAATACTAGACAAGTGTTCAGTAATAGAGCTTCAAGGTTAGGGTTTAGAAATGACAGTGAGTGAGGATAATCTTGGCATCTTTGCTGCCCCTTCTCCAATGGATCCTGTCCATTGCTGAGGTCTCAGAAAATGTCATCCCATTGCAGAATCCAGAAAAGTTAGCTACAGGGGAGGTTCTTTCTGTGAAGCCACTTAAGACCCAAAGACTATTCCAAAGAAGTGAGGGTGGTAGAAAACTTCCAACCCACTTTCTCCTTGTCTGCCATCCTCCTAGATCCAGCCATAACAACTCAGGGAATGCAGCCATGGACTGAGAAACATTATTGGACACAGATCTGGGAACAAGAATAAAAAGCAACTATACAACTATAACTGGGTCTTGGAGGGAGGGGCAGGGAGAAGTGGAAAGGAGGGAAATGTGGTTGGGAGGTAATGCATAAGATGATAATGATGATTATGATGATGATAAAAAAGGAAGAGCAGAGGTTGAGCCCACAGTAGAGAGCACAGTAGAAGGTTTTAAAGGGTCCTGCATCTAGGAGAGACCTAAGAAAGAAGGCTAGAAAGTGGCAATGACACAGAGGACTTTCACTGGGCTAATAGTAGCAAGAAAAACAAGGAAAAGAATGGTTGCTTAGCATCTTCTGTTATCCATGCTCTGTTACAAGTGTCTTGTCTGCTGGAAGAAAGAGGGAAACGTCAGAAGCTCAGCAGAGGGAATTCCATCCGTTCCTCACATATTCCTGTTTCCCTGCAAGCTCCTAATCAAATATAAGGAGTCTGTCGATATCTAGGCAAGTGGTAGGCATACAGACTCTTATAGAACCACACCACACAGTACCGAAGGAAACATTCGGGTTTACTTTTTTTAAAAAAAAAATATTTTTTATTTGCTTTTGATAATCTTCATACTTATTACCTTTTAATATAAGTTTTAATAAACTGCTCTCAATAGCTTTACTTAGAAAGTAATGATCTTCATTTTTTATTCAAAATCTTTCTCTTATTAATTAAGCTGTCTTTGTAGTGAGTGGATTAAACCCACATTGAGGCTATATGTATAAACATGGCATGAAGGACTGCACAAAAGTCAAGGCAGGTAATAGCATACTATGATCTTAGATGACTAATGTTATAATGACTCCTTATTGTTATCACGGATGTTCAAGATCACAGCTTTAATGTTTTACTGTGATGTGAGAGATATCACTTAAATTGTGTCTCTCCCTAATTTCAATGTCTCAAGGTAAAACTTTGACCAATCAACCAAAATCTGCCCTACTCTCATCAGAATCTGAAGAAACTATAAAACACTGGGGCGAAACTCAGAATTCTGCTCACCACACTAGACTTAGCTATGAGATAGTCGATACAGTGCTAGAAACAAGGCTCCTGCTGGGATGTGAATCCCTCAGAATTACATCTAGAATGACGGAAGCAGAGGCTAGAATACAGCAGCGAGAGCTGCTTGTGTGCTGCGTTCTAAAGTGGCATCTACCTCCTGACAGCTTGTTAAAAATTGTCCTCTCTACTTTTATCTTTGGAATACATCAGGCTTAAAACAAATCTGAGGAGTGAGTCATTTTTAAAGCCAACACTTTTCCCTTCTGTCAGGCTCCTAGCAGGTAGTTTATTTTAGACTCTAGATGAGCTGTGCTTTCTGCTTCATTACCTTGCACCAAATACTGCACATATCCCCCACTTCAACTGTGCTCTCAAGGCAAGCACCAGCTCCTCCCGATTGTCGCTAAGCCCAAGAGCCAAGAATTCCTATAATAAGATAGATACCACCTCTATTTCCTCACATTGCTTTAGGATAAAATGATGTCTGAATTTCAAACCCCATTATGTTGGAATAGAAAGAAAACTACTGAAGTTCTTATATGGAAAGAGTATACTAGAAGAAAATGACTTTGACACCGAAAACTGCTATATCAAACTTTGTATTATGATTATCTGAAATGTTAACTTGCCAGTCACTTGACAAGTTTTGATTCTGAATATCTGGAAGAATATCTAGAAGAACGATGTCTTAATTTAATATGAACTGGAAGAAAATGTAATAGCAGGACTGTGAAGAGTGTGCTTATAAAACAAACAATTTTTATTGGCAAAATTGAGTCTTGAAATCATTATTAATTCTAGCATACATAGATAAAGTGTGAGTATGGGAGACTGGGTGAGGAACAGAGTGGGGGGAAAGACCTTACCATGAGCAACTCAATTCAACTGTGTCTAGTATAGTCTAACACAGTATTACTTCAATTACAAGTATCATTGCAGCAACGAGAATGACCTATTGGGGTACTAGAAAGTCATGGCAAGAGAGGAGGGAGATACATTTCCAAAATGAAAAAATTAAGAAGCTATGGATTTTAAAAAGTTACTTAATGTTCCATTTTCTTAGCAGAATGAGTATCCATTTTGTGAGAAGAAGAACTTTACAAATATTTCAGGAAGTTTAATAGGCACCTAAGCTCACGTTCATCATTACAAGTAGTCATGAGCCAACTTCATGTAAGAAAAAATACAGACACTGCAGTTTTAAATAGAAAGTGACCAAGAAGGGAAAAAGGTTTGATTTTGAATGAAAAATAATTGCTTAGACAGACTGAAGGAAGGCATGTCGTGGAGGAGATTAAGGAGTGGATGAGTACCATTTGGTACTAGACAGAAAGCAAGGAAAGCCAAGTCAAAATTGTCATCCTGAGGAACAAGGCAGATGAACCATCAATGTAAAGTGTAATTGTTACACAGAATGTTGTGCTTCTCTAGGCAGAAGCCAAAGAGACAATTATCTCAGGAAGAGAGTTAAGTTTAATTTGGATCCTAAAGCCCAATATGCAAGCTTCTGTTAGTATCTTGAGAACTTCAATGTAGGACTCGGACAATCAATGATATCTCTGAATTCAGGTTGATATAAGAAAACTCAAGTGAGATACTCATGTAAAGAGATTCTTTTTCAAACATTTAAATTATCTAAGTGGATGCCCCTAAATAGCAATGATGTGTTCAAAGATCCAAGTTCAAACTCTCAAAGTAATAACAGATTGAGTTGAAGATTTTATTACAAGAGAAGGAAGTAAGACAATTTTCTGGGGAAGGCAGAGGCTAGGGAAAAAGCAGTGAAAGACAGTAGCATCCTTTGGGAAGAAATGTGTACATGGGAAATGGAGAGGTTGCTGGAACTACCATAAGTGCTGCCTGCAGTGGGCTCATGCTTAGCAGAAGCACGGCTGGCCTGTTCAGTTCACCCAGGCTCAGCTCAGACACGCCCCCCATGCATTCTCTTTCTGCCTCCGTTGTTGCTTCCGTATTCCCCTGAACAAGGTTGTTAGAGCCATTCTATGGGCTCATGGCTATTTAAGATATTACTATTTCCCATTCTTTATTTTTATAGTTAAATATTGAACATAAAGTAGTGGCCAGACTGGTCATTTATACCACTTACCACAATCAGTACAGATCTGGGAAGACTACACGTAAGTTTTTGTACAGTGGCTATTTCTTTCCCATCATTTGACTCTAATTTGCAAAAATAATTATTTGAAAAATATAGTTGTTTGACAATATGAATTATATTTACAATACTTCTCTATCAAAACATTTCTTGAGTGTTGCCAATTATCCATGTCCCTTCACATGAGTCAAGGGTTACTGAATATGCCTGTGTCTTAGTTAGGGTTAACATTGCTGTAATGAAATGCCATGACCAAATAAAACTTGTCAAGGAAAGAATTTATTTTGCTTACAATTCTATATAACAGTTCATCCTCAAAAGCAGTGAGGGCAGGAACCTGGAGGAAGAAGTCAGTGCAGAAGCCATGAAGGGGTGCTGCTTACTGGCTTGCTCCCCATATCTTACTTAGCCTGTTTTCTTTTAGAACCCAGGACCACCAGCCCAGCAACGGGATAGTCTCAGCCACAATGGGCTGGGCCTTTCCTCATAAATCACTAATTAAGAAAATGTCCTATAGACTTGCCTACATCCTGATCTTACTGAGGCATTTTCTCAACTGAGGTTCCCTTCTCTCTGATAACTCTAGCTTGTGTAAATTTGACATAAAACTAGCTAGTATAGACTGTAATTAATGATAATTGACTGTTGTGTCTTTTTAAAAGATGATTGTCAGGAGTTGTGCAGACTCATGAAATCCCAGTCTTCCAGAGGCTGAGCAACGTGAGTTTGAGGTCAACCTGGGCTCCATAGCACATCACAGGTCAGCCTGGGCTACAGAGTGATACCCTTTCTTAAAGACTAAAGAAAGGGGTTTGGGGAGGAGATTAGAAGGAGAGGGAAGAGGCAAGAGAAAGGTAGGAACGTAGAAGGGGAGGAGAGAACTGAAGAAGAATAGGAAAAAGACAGAGAGAAGATGGGGTTTACTTTCGTTACTTTATTTAAAACTCAGAGTGGGAAATAATTGAATTTCTGTTCCATGTTTTTGGTGGGAAGTTTGATTCGGAACCATTTTATGAATAAAAACCTAGAGTTGGGCATTGTGGTACACTCCTGCAATCCCAGTCCCAGGGAAGCTGAGGACAGGGGCTGCCACAATTTCAAGGTCAGCTGGGACACATGGAAACAAAGGCAAGAGACAGACAGGGCAGGTCAGTGGTGGAGGATAAATAAAAACAGGTGTGACGGACATGTAAAGAATGCCAGGAGGAAAAAGCAATTTTAAATGACAAATCTTAGGAATACATGATCAGGGACATTTTTTTTCTGTAGACTTCTATAGAGAAAAAATATAAAATAAAAGTAAGTATGTTCATATCAGAACTGATGACTAGAAGAGACTGACTAGGAACCATAAGCCTGGAGTGTGAGGCTGAGATAAAGAAAGTCAGCATTGCAAACAGATAGGAAAGTCTGTTGAGCTGTGAAGGCAGTCTTCACATGAACAGGCCAGAGCTAGGCATGTTTAGGGCAATGTAGGCATTGTCTTCCATTCAGGTAGGACTCAGGAGGGAGAATTCTGATAGCTAGAAAGGAAAGGTATGAAGACGAGCTGTAAGGGACACAGGAGAGACGAGGGCAGCCCGCCCTTTTCCCATTAGACTAGGTCCAATACTCAGGACTCAAAACATCAGAGAATGTCATGCAGAGTTTCACATCAATGCATATAGCAATTCTACTCAACCATAAAAGACATTTCCATGCCCAGGCCTCTCTAGTCCCACCCGCATTAGATTTATGTACTTGGAAAAGACAGAGAAGCCCAGATGAAGGCTAGTTCTCCTACAGGGCACCAGGTCACACTTCCTAACAAGGGTTTAGTATTCCATTAAGTGCCTTAACTTTGTTTTCCAGTGTATTTAACAACAGTGGACATTGAGTTGCTCTCAGTTTTCCTTGCTTTGTAATTTCCTAGAAGGCCCAGCTGAAGCATGTCAAAATTCTGCAAAATTTAGGAAATAACAAAATGTGGCTAAAGGACTCAAGATATCATCTTTACTGAAAATATTAAAATCAAGCCCACTACAATCCGAAATGGCCCCTTTATGCCCACTACCATAACAGTCAGTCCTGTGACATTTTGTGATCGAATAGAAAAGAACGTTAAAAGCTGAGGTTTTTATTTTTGTGAGAAAACAAATGACAACAACTTGCCCAGCTGTTTTTTAGACTAATCCTCCCTGACTGGCCAGCTAATGGGAATTGTGAAAACAGAGCCACATTTGGTGCTAATGAGCAGAACACTGCTTGGGTAGCTCACATGTTCTTCATCCTATTCAATACTTTTAAAATGATCTATTTCCATGGTACACCTTATTCCTCGTTTGAACAAAAAGAAACCCTATCAGCATACATGTATGTAGGCATAGCTTTATTGAACTTAAGAATGAGACTAAGTGCTTGAACTGATCAAATACCAACATTTCCCTAGCAGTCCAGATTTTAGGCTTCCTTGGTAACTTTGGAAGCTAAGAATCACTTGGTGCATAATATGCACAGATGAGAGCAGCAGAATTGCCAGAGAGGGACATGTGGCGGCACAGACCCAGGCCTTGAGGACACAGGTGCTAACATGGGAAGCACAGCAAAGGCACTGTTCAGTGATGTGAGCAGGGCCCCAGGGAGGAGCTGAGGGTTGGAGGAGGCAGGGGAAGAGAACATCCACTGCCTGGAGAGCAGCAAGCTGGAAAGATGCGGAGGAAGAGGACCACCATCTTCAGGGGTAGAGGTACAGTCAGAACAGACAGGAGCAGAAAAATCATTTGTGGGAGCTACCCAGGTGACCAGTCCTTATGAAATAAGCCCAACCTTTGAAACTCAACTGAACAGAGGTCACCTCAGAACCTGTTGGTCTGCCTCCAATCCTTTCACTCGGCTTATCTTTGGAGAAATACTGCACCCCCTGTCTGTAAAGTGAGGAAAATAGCTGAGTGACCCATGGGAACCACCCAGCTCTAGATTTCTGCTTTTGATTGACATTATATTTACTGATTCAAAGTATGATCTAGACATTATCTGACTAACATAATATTGTGATGAAAATTACACTAGAGAACAAGGAGAAAGAAAATCCCAAGCACCCATCACAGGGCAGAACAGCTCAGTTAATGAAGATGTGCTGTGCCCAAGAAACAGATAGTGGATGTCAGGGGCTTTCATCCCAGAAATAACTAGGTTAAGTAAAAATCTGTTAATTGGTTTAATCTCTCAATGATATATATGTACCTCAAAATCCAGTGTTGTACATGATAAGAACATACGATGCTATATGTCAACTTTAAATAAATAAAAATGAATTAAAAGAAAAATGTAGCCTTTGGAGAGAATGGGAGAGATGCCATTTCTCAGAGATCCACATTCATCTCCGTCAATCTGTTCTCAGCAATTCCTGAGCTACATTTTAAAACTTTCACTGGCCCTGGTGGCACAGTAGTTTTGTAATCCTAACGTGTGGGGAGGCTGGAGTAGAAACATTGAAAGCTGAAACATTGCCAAGGCTCCAGAGTGGCTTCAAAGCTAGCCAGGGCAACTGAATCAAACTCCATCTAAAATGAAAACATCCATGAAAAGACGGCTGCATGTGCAGCTTGTAGCAATGTCCCTGCATGATCTGTGAAAGCGCTGGGATCAGTTCCCAAGGCAGAATGGAAGGATGGGGAGGAAGGAAGACTAACCAACATTCATATGTAACAGACTAACATATAACGCTAATTGTATATCCTAATTATATATGATACTGGATAATAAACCATTTGTACCTAAGGGAGAAATTGGAGCATATTTGGCTCCAAATGGTTGCCATTGTTTTTTTTTCCTAAAATGACAGCAGTCAGTATTAAGTAAGAGCAAAAATAAATCTGATGTAAGGAGTCTCGGTAGATTATATCCTAACTTATCACAAAATGAAGACCAAACTAAAATTGATATTTTGGGGGAGGAGATTTCAAGTTCTAATTAGTAGAATTACTAGTAATTTGCTATTTCCTAGATTTAAATTGGATCTGTTACTATTTATAATTTATGAAAACAAAAATCAATAGAAAATAATTACAATCCAATCCAAATGAGTGGAATTATTTATTTATACTTTCACCCCGGAAGACATAGAAACTTTGTTTTTTTCTATAATTAGATGTATTTCTTGTTAGACTGATATCTATGGTCAGAATGTCTTTGGCATTGTTAAGTTTCACTCTATTAAAAGTCTATGGCACCTCTCTGGATGGTATTTGAAACTGGCTTTCGGACCTGTGACTCTAACTATGAGAGTCAGGTTTTACCTAAATCTAAACACTAATTCAAATGTAAAACTGACCAAGAATACAGAAAGTGGATCTTGTTCTAATGCTGTGGTTTTGTTTAAAAGATATAAACAATGAATATTTATGAATGATTTTAAATTTAAAAATCTGTTCCTCTCCATTTTACCTAAACAAACGTTTTTTTGGATACATGTTTTAGCCCCCTAAACAATTCTTTCAGGACAAGATCCTCTCCCTCTTCCTCTTCCTCTCCCTTTCCCTCTCCTTCTCTTTCTCCCTCTCTCCTCTCTCTCCCTCTCCCCTCCCTCTCACTCTGTCTCCCTTTCTTAGTTCTTTCTTCTTTTTCCTCCCAGCTCCTCCTCTTTCATTCTTCCTCTTCTCTATTTTAAAACAGATCTATTGTGCCTGTGTAAGTCACTACGGGTGCTTACGGAAGCCAGGAGAGAGCGTCAGAAGCCTTGGACCTGGAGCTGCCCCTGGGGTGAGTTGTCCAACAAAGACGCTGTGAACCAAACCCAAGTCCTCTTCAAGAGCAGTCTGTGTCACCTCACTCAGGATGACATTCTCCAGTTCCACCAATTGCCTAAGAATTTCATGAATTCATTGTTTTTAATAGCTGAGTAGTATTCCATTGTGTAAATATACCACATTTTCTGAATCCATTCCTCCGTTGAGGGACATCTGGGTTCTTTCCAGCTTCTGGCTATTATAAATAGGGCTGCTATGAACATAGTGGAGCATGTGTCCTTATTACACTCTGGAGAATCCTCTGGGTATATGCCCAGGAGTGCTATAACAGGGTCCTCCAGTAGTATCATGCCCAGTTTTCTGAGGAACCGCCAGATTGATTTCCAGAGTGATTATACCAGTCTGCAATCCCACCAGCAGTGGAGGAGTTTTCCTTTTTCTCCACATCCTCGCCAGCACCTGCTGTCTCCTGAGTTTTTGATCTTAGCCATTCTGACTGGTGTGAGATGAAATCTCAGGGTTGTTTTGATTTGCATTTCCCTGATTACTAAGAATGTAACCCAATCACAAAAGAACACACATGGTATGCACTCACTGATAAGTGGATATTAGCCCAGAAGCTTGGAATACCCAAGACACAATTCACATATCAAATGATGCCCAAGAAGAAGGAAGAACAAAGTGTGGATACTCTGGTTCTTCTTAGAAGGGGGAACAAAATACCCACAGAAGGTGATACAGAGACAAAGTGTGGAGCAGAGACTGAGGGAAAGACCATCCAGAGACTACCACATCCAGGGATCCATCCTATATACAGTTACAAAACCCCAGACACTATTATTGATGCCCACAAGTATTTGCTGACTGGAGCCGGATATAGCTGTCACCTGGGAGGCTCTGCTAGTGCATGACAAATACAGAGGGGGACACTCTCAGTCAGCCATTGAACTGAGCACAGGGTCCCCAATGGGGGAGCTAGTGAAAGGATCCAAGGAGCTGAAGGGGTTTGCAGTGCCATAGGAGGAACAATGATATGAGCCACCTAGTACTCTCAGAGCTCCCAGGGACAAAACTGTCAACCAGATAGTTCACATGGTGTTACCCTTGGTTCCAGATGCATAAGCAGCAGAGGATGGCCTTGTTGGACATCAAAGGGAAGAGAGGACCCTGGTCCTGGAAAGGCTTCATGCAGCAGTGTAGGGGACACCAGGACAGGGAAGTGGGAAGGGGTTGAATGGGGAACGGGAGAGGGGAAATGGCTTACGGGACTTTCGTGGTGGGGTTGGGGGGGGAACCAAGAAAGGGGAAAGCATTTGAAATGTAAATAAAGAATATACCTAATAAAAATTTTTAAAAGAGGAGTAGTATGTGTTATTATCCACATTCCATATATACATACATACATACATATATATATATATATATATATATATATATATATATATATATCTTTACAATAGAAAATTGTCCATTTCACACTTGACTTTGTGAATCTTAAGTGTCAACCCCTCTCTTTGAGTGCTAATCACTGCTGAACTGGGCTTCCCAGACAAGGCAGAATCTTCAGGATTTTTCACTGGAAGCAGAAACAGCGTATCTTGGGGCTATGTGACTGCCTCTCTTATGGGATAAAACAGCCAAAGCCAAGCACGCATTCACACACACACACACACACACACACCACCACCACCACCACCACCACCACCAATAATAATACTGAATAATACTGTACTGAAAGGAAATAAACTAAAAGCCTATTTGAAAATTGAGTCTTGGGAACTGGGTAGTGGAGGGAGTACACTGGAGGGAGTAAACTTACACGGCTACCTGGGGTCTTTCTAGATCAAATGCTCCATGATTATAGATATGTGAATTTTATAATCTATAATAACATGTGGGTCCGATTGTGATTACTGTGATTAACTTGTAAATGTGTCTATTGAGCATTAACTAAAAGAAAGAGTTGCAAATGACAAGAGAGTGACAGTGTCATGGAAGCTGCATGCTCCTGAAGTCTCACTATGAGCTAAAGCAACACCAACATGCATGCCTGGCAGGACGATCTGAGCAGCAGGTCCTTTAGGCATTCTGCTCACATATCCCTTGAATTACTTTCAGAGTGAAGGCAAGCATTAAGCAATTTCAAAACAGAGTCATTTTCAAAGTTCCATGCTAACCATGGCTTGCTACTGTTAGAAAGGAACATATCTATTATTGAACAAGGTCAGAAGCAAACTCCCTATTCATGCAGGCTTTGGCCTGTGCCCAGTTCCAAATTTTTCTGGCCAACACAGGTTTAATACATTTCCAGAAATAATTTTAAAAATAAAAAGACCAGGTCAGTCTGCAGCTAGTTTCCTGTACAAATTCCTCTGAAGTTGCCAGAAAGTTTAAATCATCTCCCATGAGTCCATGAGTTCACATTTCCATAGCTTTTCACAATGATCTATCCCCAAGATTAAGAATTTTCCCTATATGCTTCACATTTAGGAAATGTAGTGAAGTTTGAAGGCATATTATATTTCACACATCCTCTAGAATTTGGTCAATAAATAATGTCACTGATGAGGTAGTTTGTTTGTTAATTGCCCACCTCTTTTGCTTCTTTGGTTCCTTCAATTACTATATTATCTAACTTTACAGTTTTTACAAATAGTTGTCCTAAAGAGCGATTCTCCTAATGTATTAATCCATTCTTCCTTATGTAGTTCACTGAATGAGTGGTTGCTCTTTGTTTTTTAAAAATGTCCTCCCTGTTTTTGTTTTGCTTTGTTTATTGAATATGAGTGGTTGCTCTTAACTATGCACTTCAGTTGGCTTGGAGGATAGTGAGAAGAAAAGCTTGAGGAAGGTGACAAAAATCAATGTACAAATGAACACATCATAAAAAGGAACCCAAGATGTGGGAATGAAGATAAGAATTCAAAAGACCTCCCTGGAACTGAAGTCTGCAAAGATATGCCATTCTGGTCACTAGGTTGAGAAAGAGGCAGAAGATTGGAGTATTGTCACTGCACCTGAAGGCAATGCTAAGGCCAAGAAATAAGGAATGTGTCAATGACAGAGATAGGGCTGGATAGGCAAGTATGTTTTAGATATAAAGTACTATGAATCCCCATGCAGTTAGAAAGCAAAGGAGTAAGACTAGAACTGGATGATTTTGTATAAGAAAATGACATACATATGTTTTTTTCTTATAGAAAGAAAACTTCTTATATATAAAGAAGTAGCTTTATAGACCATTGGAATGTAAGGAAGGAGGAGAAACAACAGGACACACAGTAGGACTCCTGTTCATCAGAGAGTCCTCCAGGTGAGGATATAGTGACAGGTTCAAGAAAGGTAGAGGGCATCGGGAGAGAAAAAGGCAGAAATCATCAATGGGAATGGGAGGTAGAACTTAAAGTTGGCTTTGCAGTACATGCTGCCATTCCTGGTTGGTGTGATTTATTTTACCTAGCTAGCAGACACAGGAGAAGAAATAGGTTTCAGAAGATAACTGGTATCAAACATTTCACATTTAAAGAGCCCCTGGCAAATCAAAGCAAAATGCACAGCAGACGGCTGAGCATGTGGACAGACGACTCGGAAAAGAAATCTTGGGTGGAGAACAGAACTGCCACATGATATTAGGTAGGTAAAATCACAGAAGCGAATAAGCTCAGTCAATCTAGGTATGCAAAAAACACCACCTAGGAAATGCTCACATCTAAGGGTGTACGGAGTCTATAAAGCCCACTAAGCATAATGAAGGACTCAAGCTGGGGGGAAGGGCAATCGACAGAGAAATACCTGAGGAAGGAGGAAGACGGAGAGATGAGGAAGGATGGGCAACAAACCCAGGACCAACAAATGACCACTGAAGATGGATAGCATTGGGCAATCAGCTGTACTGAGTTCCTTCTCACAGTGGGAACACTCTCCATTCCCTGAAGCCTGGCTTGTGTAAAACACAAACATCATGCTTAGGAATCTGCTGGAGTAGTATTTTAATTAGGACTCCTTTGGTTTCCAGCTTGGCTTATGTAAAAAGTTATTCAGTTACTCCTGGTTTCCATGTCCTCATCTCAAGATAAGGGTTGCGATACAAAGGGACCTTCTCAAAGCACACATGTAGACATGCATAGGTATAGGTCATTACATCTTCAGAAATGTCTACTCCTCATTCAAGCTTTAATTCTTTTACCTGATTTGCATATCATCCTCTACTGAGCCCAAAATTAGGATTTTAGAAATGCAGTCTGATAGGCTACACCTGATTTTTTTAAAAAAGGTTTCATATATATCTCAAGAAATAATCAAGCTACTCATAGAAGTCACATAAATTAAGTAGCTTAAACACAATAGATACTAACCAAGTGGGTTTATTATTTAACACAAAAATATAGAAATGTATGAATAACCCTCAACCAATATTTCCCAGCACAGAATAAAGCAGGAAAAACTAATCATGCAAACTATAATGTACTTCAGTTCCTAGGTCTGAAAGGAATTGACTGTAACCCCAAAGAACACATAAATGCTTTTGAATTTAAGTTGCAAACAGCAGCAAAATTCTAGATTGTCATTGTCTACCTTCACAACTGAGTTGTTTACGTGATCAATAAAAACGCTGTGAACATATTAAATTGAAACAAGAACATATTGTTTTATGATTTAATAAATTTCCCTTTAAAATATTTTCATATTTGTTTTAAGCTGATACTTTTACTACATAAAACACTTCATTTAAAATTACACTACACTCAATTCCAGCAGAAGAATGACCTAAAGGGTCTGTAACTAGGAAAAGTAAAGGCAAGGTTCAAAGATACAGAGGAACCACACCCCAAAGGTGGCTATTTGGGGATTGTGGAGAGAAACCTTGCTACCTAAGGACAAATCCATACACTGCAGTGGCCAGGTTATCACTATATTGGATACAAACATCAACAGAAAACTCAGTTTATTCACATACTGTCCTTTATGCCATATCTGACTTCCATATAAGGAGGCCTACCCACCACGTGGTCAGCAGCACACATCTCTGCAAACGTGGAGCATTAATTTTGCTTTAACCAACATGACCCTCAACTCATTCATAGCCATATCAAAAGGACACCGAGAAAAATGAAGTTCTATATAAGAAAAGGAAAGGGGAATGGCTGGGAAAAGAATCACACTGAGCAGTATTGATAAGCAAGATTGATGGTTTCAGATTTCTCTTTGTGTTTACTGACAAAAGGCAGTATGCAATAGCAGGCTTGGTTTGTTCCAGTGAAAAATGAGCAGTGTTAGATTGTCTACCTACCAGAAATGTTTGCTTTCTAGAATGTCACCCATCCTTCCCTAGTCTAATGTTGTCTATGTTAAATAGACTCTACTCTACCCTCGTTGATAGAATTAACAGTTGTATCCATATTGGAGCATGTGTTTCAAATAAAACAAGATCTTTACGAACAGTGTAGGTATTTGTAGGAGATATCCATCTGCAGCATTTATGTAGCCAAGTATGCATATGAATTTTTGGAGAGGCAAAAAACATCCACATTTAAGTAGTTACTTGTATTATACAGTTATATCCTTCAAATAAATAGCAAAGGCTGAAAAATGATCAGACCCAAACTAAACATTCTTTTTTTTTTTAAGGAAGATGTCCATTCATAACTACCATCAAGCATGAGCAATTACCAATTCTGAATGTGAAGATCATTCAAATAAATGCAACTGATAGATCATCCACAGAGGGTACAAGTCAGAGTAAACAGACAGTCCACTTTAGAAAGTGTCTAGTGAATTGATTTAACAAGTTTAATGCGAGCATCAGCGTGGGGCTATTACTGATCGTAAGCTTTACTGATGTTATTTGTTCACTTGGAAAAATACCGCTCTTTGGAATGAGCACATTAAGGCTAAAATTGCAGAGAAAACCCTATTACAACTTTATTGCTGGCAAATTGGAACCAAACCTTGTCTGTATATCAATTACTTAGAGTTACCACAGAGATAAATCCTTTTTTTCCTTTTCTCTCTTTCTCTCTCTCTCTCTCTTTTTTTTCTGTGTATAGGCTCAATGTTGAAGACAGTGATGAGAAAGTCCTTATTATACCCTACCAGCATCACTAGGTTTTCTTAGCAATTTCAAGAAATTGTCAATTAAGTTCTTTTTATTAGGTTCCAAAAGCTGTTAAGTCAAACACAAATCTATCATAAGGCCTGTAACAGCATGTTATTTAGGCGCATTTCAGTGCTCCAGTCTTTCATTATCTACCTACCCAGTGCAACTGTGAAACTCAAGCCAAGTAGAGAAGTTTCTCGTTGGTTATCCTGGGTTTACAGATATTGGAAGTCAGTGGCCACTCATTTGTAGCAAAAGCTTTGACCAAACAAACTCCCATTCTTATGAAGATGAAGGGTAGAAAAATGATAAATATATAACTATGTATTATATATAAAGTAATAAATTTATATTATATAAAATGTTTATTATATATAAAATAATAAATATGTTTTATAATTAATACACACACACACACACACACACACACACACAAGATGGATTTGTACCAAAACAAATTGTTGTATTTATTTGACCAAGAATGAGTTTGATGCAGTTCCCCAGGGTAGCAGGGCCACCAAAAGCATAAACGTAGGGCTTTTCCACAGTGGTACAAATGTGTCTATTATTTTCAGATTTCACTCATGACCCAGGAATCATTATGAGTCAGTGTTGAATCATCCAGATGGCAACTGACATCTAAAGTGCCCCAGTGAGCAGTGGAGACCATAGCAGCATGCCGGCAGTTGTCCTTGCTCCCTGACCTAAGAAAAGGTAAATGCTCAGAAAAGGCAATCCTGTGGGGCCCAGGAAGAAGGAAGGAGGTAGTACCCTTGGAAGAACAGAACAATAGAGGTGCATGGAGGTCAGCCCCAGAGGCAGCTGCTCCTTTGACCTTCTAGACAGACAAATGGAGCTTAATAGGAAAGGGACGGAGAACAGCACATAATTCTAATGAATAAATATGGCCCAGTGCTATTCAGGAGTCTGCATGGGAGGCATCTGTGACATCCACATTTCAGATGAGACTGTTTTAAAAAAAATTAAAATGCAATAAGAGTGATGAGTCCTGACTGAATGAAGAATGCTGTGATCCACAACTTTTAGTCTTTGAAGAAATTTTCACTGTTGGCTTTGCTTCACAGAAAAAGCAAAATAAATAAGTAAATAAATAAATACTTTTAAAATTAAGAAGAATCAGTGTTTACTTACTCTTAAATCCTCTGACTTACTTTCTCAATCAACTTAAGTACTCTTCCAATCTCTGGGAATTGTAATGCTCTCTAGATAAAGATTTAAATTCTCATTTCACTTATATCCTGAAACATGTCCAGGAGCAATGTGAACCTGAATGCTTTGGTAACAGGTAGGATGCTGAAACCGAAGTAATGCTTACCCTAACCCTCCATTCTAAACATACCCACAGCCAGACTAGGAGGCAAAAAAAACCATAAATGAAGGGATTTTTTTTTGGTTTGTTTTGTGTTTTTCTTAAACCATCCCAGAAATGGAGCCCAGTTGCAAAATCCTGAGAGGCAGCTCCTGTGCTCTCAGACTGCTATGGCTGTGGTTTCATAAAAATTGTTTTTCTTTTTCTTTTTTTTTAAATCTGACTTTGTATTTATGTTTCCATGACATTCTGCTATAGCCTGACTACTTGGTCACAGGCTAACGACATTTGAAGAGGAAGAAGGTCAAAGCTATCATTATGGTGGTGACAACCAATCACAGTGGGAAAAAAATAAGCTTTATTTATTACTCTTAATACAAGAAACCTTTACTGTGGAATATAATTGCACTGTCACTACACACCAGAGATTTTTAATCCCCAATCATTTCAACATATTTTACAGTTCATTACCTCTTCAGTTAGATAGAGCAGGAAGGACTCTCCTGAGCCTACACAAAAAAGCATTAAAAAATCTACTATTTTTACACTCATATTTCCAACACACACACACACACACACACACACACACACACACAAGTAAACAAACAGGAATTGTAGAAATGGCTAAACTCTTATATTATACATGAACACTGCAAAAAAGTATATGTATCATAATCAACATTAAACCCTCCCACTAAGGACAAGAATGCCTAACATTACAAATCATCTACAGAAATGGAACCTAACAAATAAGCTAGGATTTTAAATTGACTTTATGACAACCAGCATGGCAGTGTCCAGCCTAAGCAAGACTGACTACACACCTTCCTACCAGCACTCACAGTTCTGCAGGCCATACACAGCTATGCTGCCTTTCAGAGATTACCTGTGATGGTTCTCACAAGTCCCAATAAGTGTCATCATGAAAAGGAAAGTATTTGTGTCACTGTGAATTCTGTTCAGTAAAAACCTATCACTCACAGTCATTTTTCACACACTGCAGCTCATGTATCTTGCCCTACATGGATTGAATTTACACTTCATCACAATTTTGCTATGACAGAAGTTGTCTAGTTAGCTAAACCGTATCATGAAAATGGAACTCACTTTTTCAACAATTCTGGATTCTGACAGTGATGATTTTCTGAACTTAAGGGTGTTCATTGTTATGGGTCTATAATGAACTTGAGAACAGAAATAAGGGGGACAAATATATTCCTTCCAATTCTTACCTATTGACTATGCAAATAATGTCTTTCTTCTCAAATGTTTTCAGTATCATTTTTTCTATAAAAATGATCAGAAATGAACAATAACATTTAGATGTTCACCAAGTTGTAGTGACTTTTCTTTGAAAAATAGAATTTAGAGAAAGTCTCTTCCAATACACTGTTATGGCCTGTGCTACCAAGGTCATAATACACCCCAGCTGCCACCTTGTTATAAAGAACCCAAGTCCCTATTTCAAAATAAGTCAATCTAAACATTGCTTGCTTTTGAGTAGGATAAGAAAGCAGTTCTTAGTTGTTTCTAAAACTGCCTTCAGGAGAACAACGTAAAGGAAGCACTGCCTTCCCAACTCACAGCCAAGGACTGCTACATGGGAGGCTCGGCGCTTTCTCCAGAGCTGAGAGAGGTAATGCCTACTAAAGGGAAAATTGAAATTAAAATGAATGAAACTAAAAGAATTAAATTAACATAGGAGGAGGGTGAAGAATAGCCAGGAAAGTATTTGCTTAACATTTCTAAAGAAAAGTGACCAAGTTTGGCTCTGGGACTCGGGCTTTGCCACCGATTTTGTTAGCAAATCTTGAGTTAATGCATCTGACATTCCAGGGACAATACATTCCCTTCCAAGGACCTGAACTTCAGCAGACTAAGATAGCTGCACAGTGGCTAGAGCTAAGTTTGCGTGGTAGATTAGAAACAAGTTATGGGTCCCAGGAAGCACATCTGAGACTATTTCAGGCCTTCACTAAAGGACTCTGACCCTCCGAGTACATCACACTTACCTAGGGTCACAGGATTCAACAGAAGGAGAGGAAGCAGTGACCCAGAGTCAGCTGACTTCTAAGTCTTCCTTCCTTCCACCCACAAACACACAAGGTACAAATAGTAGTTAAAAGGCAAAACTTGTTTTGCTTGTCTTCAAGTATAACGGAAATTAGTAGGCTACAGAGATGGGGGAAACCCTCTATTTTAATTACTTTCCTCATAGCCATGACAAAACTTAACAAAGGTAGGAGATATTTATTTCGTTCATGGATTCAGAGGGTTCAGCTCAGGCACTTGAGAAGACTGTGGAAGCAGAAGTATGTGAAAGAGGCAGTCAGTCTTTCAAGGAAGTGATAAGAGAGCAGTGAGGGGTGAGCCCCCCATGAGATCTACTTCAGTCACAAGGTGCTACTTTCTACCTTAATCCTTCCAGTAATGCCATCATAGCGCCATCTGCTCATTGCTTCAGAGCCCTCGTGCTCAGATCATCTCTGGAAGCAGATCTCAGATGCAGCCAGGTGTGTTTTCCCGATGCTGAGTTATTTATCAATCCAATCAAGCTGGCCAATTTAACAGACACACTCATTTCACACACACACACACACACACACACACACACACACACACACACACGCACGCACGCACGCACGCCACAGTTTTAGTGTTGAATGTATGTAACACTTAAAGTTGCTTATCCAAGGAGTTTTTCAAGCTGTCATCTGAGCATGAGATACCTTTGGACACTTACTAGCACAGTCAGGAAACATTTGACAGACAGCCTGAAAGTGCTTAAAAGAAACTCTTCTGAATGCTCAAAAGAGCCTGCTTCATGATGCAAAATTTAAATTTCACTTTTACTGTCATTTGGAAACTCTGCTTATTATTGTCTATTTTTTATAAGAGATGGAATGATCGAGAGTGGACAAAGCATATTGTTTTAGCTAGTAACTTAGTGACTTATGGTATTAAAGCGTGAACCTAGGGCCTTGCACACTTTAAGCAAGTATTCTGCCACTAAAGTATGTCAGCATCCCTTTTTTCACTTTTTCTTTTCATACAGATTTTCACCAAGATGCCTGCCTGGCCCTAAACTCATTTAGTAGGCCACAGAGATGCTAAGCCTACAAGCTTTGGTCTCAGCTTTTCTATAAGCTGAGATCAGTTGTTTTCACCCTCTGACCTGACTCCTCTTATTCTGTGGTATAAATATACAGCATCAATTATTTTCAAATAATCAAATGTTTAACAAGATAATTTAGAGAATAAAGGTACCTTAGCAAAAGACATGCCCTACTACAAAATCAACAAAACAGTTAAGTATCTGATTGGGGAAAGAAGGAGCCATGTAGAATATGAGTGAAGGTCTCTGTATATGGAGATGGGTTATCAGGATTAGAAATCGGACTCTTTTAACTGGCTTGCTATGTGTTGTGAAGATTAAATGAGATGATTCACCAAGTGCACATAGTGGATTTTGTACATAGAAATGTTATTTATTATTATTCTATAATCAGACTCATCACTAAAGCTGCCTGGTCAATTGTCAATAAGTACATGGAGTCAGGTGGCCTAAATGGTGCTACAGAGTACATATTCTAAAAGCTCTCAGCTGTGTCAATCTGGAACCAATAACCTAAGGCCATGACTTTCAAACAACCAACCGTCTGTGGTTTGTATCTCTCAGTAAAATGTCCTCAGTGTAGAAAAGAAGAGAATATGGAAACCATTGGTCTAGAGGAAACCCTTTGTCCCAAATGAAAGGTAGAGATAGGTCAGAAGAAGCATCCTGGAAGGAGCAGGTCCTACTGAGAGCAATGGCAGGGTAGTCTCCATGCACACCACTCAGTTAGGGCAATAGCTCCCAGTTACAAACACATACTGTTGCTGTGATAAGGTACCATGACCAGAGCAGCTTATAGAAGGTAGAATTTATGTGGGTTTATGATTGAAAGAGGTAAGAGACCACAACAGTGGAGACTCAGGGCAGCCAGAGCGGGAAGTGAATAGCTCACATTCTTAACTGTAAGAATAAAACCGGAAACAGAAGTGTTGGGAGTCTTCAAACTGGTGACATCCTTCCTTCAACAAGACTCCTCCTAAGTCTCCACAAATACCAGAGCCAACTAGGGATTAAGTGTACAAATATCTGAGTCCCTGAGAGATATTCTGTTGCTGTTGGTGGTGTTGTTGTTGTTTCTGTGTATGGGTGCTTTGCCTACATGTGAGTCTGTTCAGCACTTGAATGTCTAGTGCTTGCAGAGGACAGAGAGAGAATCAGATCCCCTAGAACTGTAATTACAGATGGTTGTGAACTTCCATTTGGGTCCTGGGGATTGAACTCAGTTCTTCTGGAAGACTATCTAATACTCTTAACCACGGAGTCATCTTTTAAGCTACCATGGAAGACATTCTGATTCAAATCATTACAATACATTTATCGTTCTAGTAAGGTATTGCAGACAAAACTAGTAAAATTGAAGAATGTTCTGATACTGACTGTAGCACATAGTAGTCTCATGGTCCCAGACTTGACCTCTTCTGAGCTTGCTTTTCCCTAACGTTTTATAACATAAACTCTAGAGTTAATAGGAGGCTAAATTAAAAGTTAGCCAGCTAGAAAAATAATCCACAGATGAATGAAAAGTGGTTTTAATTTTACCTTGGGCCCATCAGCTGAATAAGACTCAAGGAAGTAAAAGCCACAGATATATGTCTGACACTATCATCTCTAGACCTTAAGGTCTGAAGCTTCACAGTCCCAACTGCCCAGATATAGTTAAATTATATCACCTGTAGACACTGATAAAGAAAAAATAATGCTCAATAGGCTATGCCAGAGTATAAAATCTACTGCAAATATCCAGTGCATTTATCGAGCATAGTTCTGGAAATAAGTAGAGGATAAAGGTTCCCAGGAAACTGCAAATTTACGGCTATGGACACCAACCAAGACTGCCAGAAACTTTAATGAGATCTTATTTTATTTTGATATATAAATTCATAATAAACATACTTGCCAAGAAAATTAAAGTTAGTCAAGAGATGTCCTAGTGCAAAAGAAACCCATAACTCAGGAATGAAAATCAAGCAAACCCACAGGCCTGGAGGTGACATGGACTAGGCTAGGACAACTTCTAGGCAAGGAAATCTTCAAATCCCTTTATTCCTTTCTAAACAAATGGTCTTTGTCCACTTGAAGTCTGCAAGCCAAAGGTCATTCTTTTTTCTTGACAAACACAACATTTATGACATATAAAATTAATAGTGGCAAATAAAAAAACAAAACATGAAAGTTGCCCCTCATGCTGGCTTAGAAACCTTACTCTGAGCTGCCCTGGTGCATTAGGCACATAGTCACTGTAGCATTATTTTCTATGTAAACACCTATGCTCTGTGCTATCTTCCTCTCACAGGGCAGTCAGCTCCTGGGCAGCAGAAGCTGCAGCACCTGCAGTATCTGGGAGGTCACTAAGGGTTTATTAACAATGCCAGTGAAGGGTTCTCAGCAAAGGTTTCCCCAGCTGGACCTAGGTCAGGCCAAAAGGACAGTTGACTGAACCTCAACTCAGAATTCTAAACCATAAATTCTGAAGACTGGTCTAACCATTAGCCATCCCCATGATTCTAACCCATGCCAAATGGTGGGAACCACTGAAGGAGGCATGCAGAAAAACAGAAAAAAAAAGTCTCATTCTTCATTATTTAGGATTAGTGACCACAGCTTCTCCAGCTCAGTGTTTATAGATAAATAGATCACCCACTTTGCATTTTTCTCACTACAATTTTTATCTTTGATGAGGTGTTTCTGCTTCCATTATAGAGTTATTCTCTATTTTTTTTTTATTCTTTGAGGTCACAGTAGTACAGAAAGCAATTTGTCAGTAATGATTTTTTTTTGCTAGCTATGTATCAAAAAAAGGCAACATAAAACAATGAAAATTAACAGTTATCTATAAATTGTATGCATGTACAATTTACTTGATCAGCACCGGAAAAGTGATTTTTAAAGTCTCCTGATTTTGTTGCTCTGCCCAAATTTCAATTAAAATATGTTTGAGAAATAAAAGCCTTCCATTGGGAGGAATGTAGACTTTGGGGGGAAAATTGGAAAGAATACTCATTTTATCACCTCCCTCCCTGACTCAAGGAAATACTTTATACAATTTAAAGTCATCTAGAGCCATAGCTCCATACAAGAAATGATATTTTAAAAATACATTTGTAGCACATTGTCTCAGATGATCTTAGATTTAACCACACATAATCTCCGAAGTGGCTGCTTGCATTTGGGCCTCATCATCAAATCTGACTGACTGGTCACAAAAATCTGTCTTAATCCAAAGTGATCAGAGATAAGAAAACAGAAGTTGGCCAGTTTCTGAGCTACAACGTTGACCTTCGTAGCCTGAGTAAAGGAGAGGCACCTGAATGTCTCTTCATCCCTTCCTGTCTCTAGGTAGAATTGATTGTGACTCAGGCCTGTGAAAAGGCTTCCAGGGAAAAATGATTCACTAGGCTCATTTCTGTTTTTATAAGCAGTCTCTCTAGACTGAAGACACCACCATATATTTCCCAGCTAAGTTGCGGAAAGAATCATTAGGAATTTTATTGCAAATACAGACTTAGCTATGCACAATTTTAAGGGAAGAAAAAATAAGTCATACAACAGACATTCCCATGGCTTGTTCTTATGGTGGAAATGCTGGACACCTCTGCTGGTAAATTTAGACAACTTAATTCCTCTTGAATTTTCGAAGGAAAGGGAATCCCAAAGGGTACCTTCTATTGTTCTTTTGCTTTTATTCTCAAAACTAGTGCCTTTCTAATGTGTGCTCCTCTCAGTGACTTTAGAACTTTCTTTTCCTCACCAAAAGGTTGAATCCTCAAATACTGTTAGAGGACCTGTGCAAAACCACAGCTCCCCAAGTTATTAATACATCAATCTGAAATGAAGTCCCATGAAGGAGACTTGTAAGCGGTCAGTCCGTTAGCAGAATCACCAGCTGCAATGGTTTACAAATGGAGGAGGGGTAAATTTATCATTTACTATTTAAAAAAAAAGGGAAACTATTTTCATGTTACATCAATATGCATGTCTAGAAGCTTGTTTAAGAAAACTATTCACCATGGAAAGTTTTAAGTGCACAGTATCAAAGAATAATTTTTGACATTTTGATTCATACATGCTTATAAAGCTCTAAGACAACATGGTTTAATTATAAAACATATTTCTACTGCCTTAGTCATGCCAATTAAATTTGATTGGATACTTTCTTTATTCAACAAGCCCCTTTCATGTCATTTTAATTTACTGTCAAAGCAGCCTGAATATTGGAAACTAAATTATTTACTACAGCCCATAAGCCAATAATGTTCCATTTGTCTCGTACAGAGAGAGACTAGACTAACAAGATTATTAAGGACATTACTTGTAATAGCGAATGTCCTTCACTTTATTTGAGCTTCATGCTGTGCTTTCAGAGATCATACTTCAAAAGAGCCCCATTTCATTCCGTCACAGAACCTCTGATATAAATTATTCTCCACTCCCTTTGTAATATTTTGATCACAGAGAAAGTGCACCCAATATTGTTGGGTTGAAATGGAAGCACTCTTCTCTCAGATAGCTACATAGTTTGTTTCTGTTAAACACCTTTGATGCCCTCCTCCGTGCCAATCTCTCCCAACATGGAAATATCAGTTGAATTTATCTTACAGTGATAAGATTTCATACATCAAATTCACAAAAGCTTTTGTTTTCACCATCTTGAATGCAAACAATGCTGCTAAGATTCTGGGATATATAAGTAAATCAATACTCTTAGTTTTCAGAAAATCACAGAGTTCACTAGGTACTATATATCCAGACAGGCACTCCACACAGATCTCTATTACTGTGAAATCTTAGAAATGAATTAACATGTCTCGTCCAGAAGCACTCTCAAAGTCATAAAAAATAAATAGAGCCATGGTAAACTCTAATGTGCCCATGGTCCAGGGGAATTCTGCTGGGGTTAGCCTCATGCTAAGACTTATTTAACATCTTCATTAGTGGTGTGGAGAGAAAGGAAACACACCAATTACATTCACAAATGGCAATTAATTGGGAAGTATGGTAATTATTAGTATAAAAATGAAAAGAACACAAAGAGGGCTGTGGAGGCCAGAGCCACATAAAAACTTCTAACACAGCAACTGATCAGTAAATTAAAAGGCAAACCCAGAATATGAACATCGAGTCCCCAAGAGGTACTGGGAAATTATACTTTAGAAAGATCAGGCAGTGATGGTACATCAGGAATGAGCTATAAGGCAATCCAGCCTGGGAGCTCAGAGGGAAAAAAGGAGTTCAAAGACCATAGACACCTTGGGCAGCAATGGCTACTTGCTTGACTTGAGTCAGAGATAGCGGAAGGTGATGTGATGAAGGTCAATGTGAGGCAGAAAACAGAGAAAAACCATGTCTGTTAAGTAAATAAATGATTGTTTATCAAACCTCAATAATGACTGAGGTTAACAGATAAAGCAAAGGAATGTTGTATTGGGCAATGATATTTAGATACCTCACAGTGTTCTGAACGATCTTTAATAAGGTGGAGGGGGCTGTAAGAAAATTAACTAGAAAAGAATCAAAAACAATAACAAAGAAGAAAAGGAGGGAGAGGAAGGGCAAGAAATGAAGGAGGAGGAGGAGGCCAATAATGTGTTTAATGTGGCCATTTGTTTTGATTTTGTGCAGACAAATGAAGTTTAGGCTAGAATGTAAAGTAAAGAACAGGTTCCAGCTTCCCAGTGAGCCGATACAATAGCTTAAGTAACAGATTTGAGATTATCCCAAATATTGAAAAGATTATCAAATCAGTGTCTCTTTCACACCCATGCTTCTATGCAAGGAATGACAATCCCACTAAAATAATAGAAAGAATTACACTGTGATAGACGGGAAGCACATCTTTTCCAGGAATGTGAAGTAAGCTGTTTAGTAGAGCTTTGACCATTAAGTGATCAGCCTTCTTTTACTATAGGAAAACACAGAGGCTCCTTAGTTACATTGGAAGAGTTCTATATACTATGGCTGAGAGCAAGACATGCCTGCAAGCTTTTTTTCGTGGGAGTTACACTATTTAACTCAATCAGGAATAAGAAATCTATTTCTAAGTTGGGGGAAATAAATGCATATGAAGGAGCAGCTTACACTTTCTAGGCGATAGGTCTCAATTTTGATGCCAGGTATCACAAGGTGACACTTTTGTGCATGGCTCAGATTCATGCAATAATGGGCCAATATTTCAAAGCAAATGCAGCTATGATGTTTATGTTAAAAACAATAGGTTATGACAGCAGTCAGATGTTCTGTATCCCTCAAGTGTTGAAAATAAATTGTTTCTTTTTTGCACACAAGAGATGGAGATTACCAAGGTGAAACATGACAGAAAATTTGTAGAAAATGATCTTGTCTGTGAGCAAAGCTAGCTTGCTGGTACCGGCTGATAAAGACGGTACCCCACGGGCCACTGTGGACTGCCTTAATGAGTCGAATGGCAGTGAATTTTGAACAAAGAGCCTTGGGGGGGGAAAAACACCTATTTTGCTATCTGTCTTGGGCTAAATTTCTATTCACAAAAAATAATGAGGCTTTGAGTTTAAACAGCAGTAGGAGGCAGTTTCTATTTTATTTCAAGATGGTGGCAAGCCTGGAACACATTAGATTCGCAGTAATTCCTTGTTATAAACTGATAGACTGCTTGTCTTTAAGCTTCCCATCTCTCTCCCACATGGCTGGCTCTTACCTTGGACCTTGTGCTTTCATCTAACTAAATGAAAACTAGCATTTCTCAGCACCAAGACCCTGAGAATCCTTCCCTAGACCCAGAGAAGAGCAAACTGGAAGATAAATGTGAGGCTAAAATGGACGACAGAACAACTCACTGATTTTGTCAGAGCTCACTCTGACCTCCGATTCTGCTCATATACCCATGTTTGCAGGTAACACACCTCCATAGGTAAGGATTAGCTTGTGAGCAGAACAGACTTGTCCAATTCTCAATGCCCTGATTAACTTGGAGAAGTAGAGATTTTTTACCCCAACTTGTATACACATTAGCTACAGTTGACTAAACTGCCAGACGTTATAGGAGCTGGACTCTCTATATTTATTTTATATGCCATTCTGTGATTTATTCCTTCATTATTGGATCATTTTCTTGGTGAAAGAACTAATTACTAAACTCACTAACACAAATGGGAAGAACTAACTCACTGCACTGCCCCACTAGGTAAAAGACAACAGCTTTGATTCAATTATTACTTGAGTTATTCATAAATTACTGAATGCAGTCATATATCTCTACAGACAGTGTCCCCTTTTGTGATTTTTTAACTTAAGATGTTTAAAATTACACACAATGGAAAAAAGTATACACAATGTTACATTTGGGTCATTTAAATAGCTTGAAATTTAAAGGAAGTATTAATTTTTCTTTTCTTGTCAATAATCAATCATTGGATACAGGTTCTACTCCATCTGAAACTTGTTCTATAAGCACTAAGGGTTTATTTGGAGGTGTTTGCATCCCATCACACTTGTCTGCATCAGATAGAGAGGATAGGAACTGAAAAACCTAATTGGGAGAAACCAGTAAATGATATCATTTTTGATTTCATAGATCATTTTTTGTTTATATGTATCTCAATATAAATCATTGTCTCTGTGATTCATATTTGGATATTATCAATATCAGCCCTAACATTTACAATCCCTGATTTGTCCAGGCTCTACAGTCAGTACTCTCACAATCTCAGCAGATTTAACATGTTTCCCAGCTTCAAACTGAAAAAAACAAAGATATTCCTTGAGATATTGGACACAGCAATTGCTTACCTCCCCCAATTACAATACTTCATTTTTTATGAGCTGATCAATGCTTGAATTCTTTGGATAGTTCATTTAGAAATACATACTATGAATTAGGTCTTCTATGCAAGGATTGAGATGTGCATATTCTGCTTATGAAAACCTACAGGAGAAAAATCCAAATATACAAAACATATTGTAAATACATGTTGAATGTTATAATTATAAGGTATGCCAAAATGCACAGTAAATATAGGCTGCACTGGAGTATTTTAATATTTGTCTTCTTTATATGAATACGCATGCATAAAATTCTATAAATAAAATAGTAAGATAGAGTGAATAACATTTCAACACAGAAAATGTATATATGCAAATCTATAGATATATGTATGTGTATGCAAATCTTCAGATATATGTATGCATGTATATTTTCCTGATTGAAGTTTATATCCTACCCTCCATTTTGACTGAAACAGTGAAATAACTAGCAAGTTGCCTCTCTGAAGCCGAAAGCAATTTCCTTTTCTAATTTTAGTTATGCAAAGCCTATGGGCATCATCAGCATTTAGTAATTAGTTTTATAATTACTGCTGTTTTGCTCACTGTCATTCAATTTTTCTTACAACATGGTCTGGGATTGAAACATCCCACATCCACAGCTGTGTAAATTGCTACCCATTTATAAGGCAAAAAAAAAAAAGTAATGTCCCATATACATTATTATTCAGTCAAGAATGTGTTATGGGTACTTAGGTGATGCCTTCAGTGAGTAAGCTGTCCACTAAAATGCCGAGAAAACTGGTATTGCAATGTTCTGGAAAGGCTGTCTAACAAATAGCCTGAGGACACGAAGCTCCCAGAACAGGAGGATTACATCAATGAGCACAATGGAATATCAGAAACCTAAAGATCGTGATGTCAAGACAAGCATTTAGACTGTTAGGGGGATGCTGTTTCCAGTCCACGGAAAAGAAAAAACACACCATACCCAGATATCCACAGGGCTCTGCTGCATTAGGAATATTCTGTTCTTTAAAACAGTAGCCAAAGTGCTGCGGAGGGTGCAGTCTTGATAGATTAAAGTTTTCCAAATCTGGCAGAAAGTCCAGCCTCAGGGGTTGATATTTCACTTCGATTTTAACTGTGAAATCAAACCCCTGATTGACCTTTCATAAAGACTAGAAGCAGAAGGAGAACAAAGGGTCCTTGGAGTGTCAGGGCACTATTAGCTTAAAAAGCAGCTTCAGGAAACTTGGAGCATTGTTGGGCTATATCACTTGGAGCTACATTCCCTTAAGATGTGTGAAAATCAAAACAAAATGACCTTGAGTCTCTTAACGAAATCTGAACTGTTTAGGCCAAAACTGAGGGATCCTGTGTCACCCACATCGTGGAGTTGGCTTCAACATAGCCATACAGCTTAGGGTTGGCTTCCTTGAGGATATACAGTAACGTGGCACAGAAATGAAAGCCCACCTGGCAATGAGCTTGGTCTCTTTGAGCCTCTATACATTTCTTCATCTATACATATGGACGGTACCTTCTATAAGGCTCACTGAGTGGAGAGCACTTAAAGGTGGATAAAAGCTAATGAGAGCATCCCCACACTCCTCCTGTGATCTTCAAATGTCCTCTTTAGACCTTGGGTACCAGCACTGTGCACTGCTTAGAGTTTTCTTCAGTTTCACGAGTTATACCTCATAGTGTACCTCCTCACAATTAATGGTTCTTATGTTTGAAGTCTTATTTCTACATTGCATGAATTATAATAGTTTAAGAGCTGAAATGCATCTTTTGTTTCCTTTTTGTCACATGGCAGGTAGTCAATATAAGCTTTCTATTCTAAATGTATGAAAAAAGTTGCAACGAGATGGGAGAAAGAAGAGAAATGGCTAAATCTGCTGACAGTGAGACCTTGGACTAGGCAGGGTCTGTGTAACTGACATGCTAAGGCAAGAATTCGAGGAGAAACACAATGAGAGAAGCTGATAGCTAGGCTGAAGGTTTAACTTTCACCACCCCTTCCCAGTCAGCCACGATCATCAACAGACACTCTCAGTGCTGGGGAGACTGGTAGGTAGGTAAAGAGCACAAACATGAGGATGCGAATTTGGATCCTGGCATGCACTTTGAAGCCAGCGATGGCAGCACACATCTGTAACTCCAACAATTGAAGAAAGGGGGAGACGGGCAGATTCATGGAGTTCACTGCTCAGCCAGGCTAGCTGAATCAATGTGTGTGTAAAACACCATTTATAAAATACATCTGATATTGACCTCTGGCCTTCATATGCACATTTAAACATGTGCACATGCACTTCACACACACACACACACGTGTGCTTTTTATTTTGTTTATTTTCAGGTGGAGACAGAGAAAACTACAGAAAGGATAAAGGGAAAACCACAGCAAGCTCTGCCATCCTTCTGAGTCTAAACCCTGGAGCTAGGGACACAGAATCATGGATTAAGATGGAAAGATAAACCAAACAGGTGCCATGGATTTCCTACAACTCTCTCCTTATTCATTATCTTGATATACTTAAGGCCAAAAGGCTCATTTGATCTAGTGTTTCTGAGAATGATAAGAAACTCAGAAGCTACTATTTATTTGTAAACTAAATGTCAATGAATTTAAATAACATATTTTAATCCAAATACTCCAAATATTTTTTCCAAACCATTTATATTGGAGTCTGGCTATATGCACCCACAGATCTCACATACTTGCACTTAGGTTTTGAAAGTCTTTCTCTATCTTTCCATCTTTCTCAAATGTTAAGTCATAAAAGAGCACTGAAGGCTTCTCAGGAGATGTTGACTTAACTGTTACTGCAGTTACTGTTACTGTTAAATAAACTTAACCAGCTAGATATAGATATCTGAACAGAAATTAAAGCCATAATTTAGACAAAAAAAAAACAGAGATAAACCTTTATTTCAGTGAATAAAAGGCTATCAATTTCCATTCTTGATTCATAGGGTTAGGGTTAGGGTTGTTTAATTACACACTCAGGAAAAAAGAGGCAAAATAAAGAGAATGTGCAGAATTTCTGCTCCAGGGCATCTGACACCTCTGACCTCTGGAGGAAGCAGTACTCATGTGCCTGCACACAACAGACACAGTTCACAGAAATAAAACAAATCTTTGTGGCTGAGTAATGACTTGGTAGTTATGAAACCATGGTGCTCTTGCAGAGGACCTGAATGAGGTTCCCAGCACCCACACAGTAGCTCATAACTGCCTATATCTCCAGGTCAGAGGGATTTCAGGTTCCTCTTCTGGCCTCCATAAGCTACACACACACACACACACACACACACACACACACACACACAAGCAGGCAAGACATTCATGACCACAAAATATTGTTGGAAAAACTGAGAAAGATTTTCGTTGATATGCTTCCTCAGAAATTCATGAAATACAAAGATATGGTTGGCAGGAGAGGTCCAGGAAGGAAGAAGGTACATTGAGAAAAAGTCATTATTTAAAATGAAAGAAAGGGACCTTTCCATTTATTTCACTATCAATACAAGTTTCTCCACACTAACTTTGTGAATTTTATTTAGTTTTAGTTTGTAAATTACAAATTAAGAATTAGATGTTTTCCAAATTTTACTTTGCCATTACATAACGGTTCTGCTTTATCTAATTCATTCATCAAAAACCATCCTGATCCAACCCAGCTACTACTGCCAAATGCTTGCAAAAAGTGAGTGCCACCACAAGCAATCAAAAATCAAACACAGAATGTGAGAACAGTGATGTGCCTACATGAACAAGCACCACAGAGTTTCCCTGCCTGCCAACTCTCCCCAGTTCTAGGTGTAGTGCTTTCAAGTTGAGCTAGCTTGAGAGCTGGAAGTGACCTGGGACTACTGAGTAAGCTCTACTGAATGCACAAACTGTTAACTCAGTCACTTAATAAAGTGTGTCTAGAAGCAACACAGGACTAACTAAGGACACCCAAAGTCTTCTAGGTCTCTAATTCATACTTTCCATTCACATCTGAATTACTTTGTATCCCTGCTCCTTTGGGTCTACCTCTCACCTCCCCATTTCTCAGTTGCTTCTGATAAAACTGACACAACAATTCCAATGGAAATATTTAGACATTTTTGTTTCATATCCAAACTGATCCAAAGGTACCTTATGGAAAGTTAACTAAAAAGTAACTTCCAGTTTATTAAGGAAACTGGCATAAACATTAGTATCTATAGATAATAAGGGAAAAGCTAGCTAACCAGAAGGAGGTTGGTAAGACTTTCAAGACCTCATTTAACATGAAGCTATTTTTTTTATTTTATTGGGATATTTCTCTTCCATCACTGCATAATCTAATATATTTGAATTAGCAACATAGTTACTTCTGGTTACAAACTGTTTTCCACATAAGAACCAAGTCTTCATCAAGGGATCTAAACAGAAGTAGAAAGGAGAAAACCTCAGTGGTTTTCACAGCAGTGCAAACATGCCAGATGCAGCTAACTTTCTCAAGATCTCAACTGAGTTTTCTTGAGTATAACAATTAAGTTCCTTCAACAGTTAGCACTTTTTAATTCTAACAGCACAATACACTAAAGGGTTAAAACAGGCATAAATTAATTTTATTGTCAATCATTACATGCAGAAGAATAATTAACTCAGTATGTTTATTTATCTACTTTCTCTACTTGATTAAATGAATGATTGATGACAGGTTCCTTGTTTTCTTTTCTTTCTTTTTGTCAGTATAAATGATCAGTATGGAACTAAACGGTGACATTAAAATGAAATCATTAGCAAACTAAAATGCATACCAACCTTCACATAGGATCCTGTCTCTTTCGATACTGAGAAATCTAATCAGATCATTGGTAACCCAAACATACACAGAGCATCATTAGATACCCAAATCAGGCCCTCAGTTTCCATTTTGGCATATCTCTAGTTATGTTGCAGGCAATTCATGTCCTTTAAACTCATCATAATAAAACTAACTTATTGGGTTTTGGACTCACTTGTCGGTCATATTTATGAAGTATAACACTAGCATTTGTGGTCTTTACCAAGGGAAACATCAAGATGCCTCTGAGCTAGATTTGTTCAAAATCAGAATATCAAATCATTGATGAACGACCATTTTAAGTGACTTGGCTGCTGCAGGATTTGTCATGATTTGATAACCTTTGAAAGGTTATTAGTTTTAGTTTTGCAAATCACGTGACTAACAGCAGCAACAGAGGTCTATCATGCACGTTCCATATGGACAGGTTTCCTACACCAGCAGGGCAGAAATGACCCATAATGCAATAGTGAGTTTCTTCACTCCATGTCCCCCCAGCCAATACTACATGTTCTAGAAACTGAAGAGAAACCTTTAGATCCCATAGAAACTTGTACTTAAACATCTGATTCACATGGGCTGCCCTTCTGAGCATTGCTTAGTCATCATTTAAAATGTTACCACTATTGGACAATTTTGTACTTCAAGCCCTTGAACAAGACTATGAACTGTAACACCTCGAAGGAATAGTTCAAAGAGGGAGCAGAAAGAGAAGAGGAAAATTGGGCTGGAAGGCAGAAGGAAATCGAGGCAGGAAACTGTGAGACACTCTGGGAACTCAGATCTCACTAGCTACATCCACCAGCACATTGCACTTAGAGCAGGAAGAAACGCTTTGCACAGACATAGTTCCAAAGCAAACAGCAAAGAATGAGTTCAATGAATCACTGGTGTACGTGAGGAATTCTCACTCCAGTTTGGTTAACTCCAGAAAATTGTCTGTGTCAGAGTACGACACATTACCAAAACCCAGTGAAGAACAGATTTAAAGTTGGATCAAGTTATGATCTAGCGTAGGTTCATGAGTGAGTGAGCAAATGTTTCAGTGTAGTTTAGTGATTGGTTAAGTCAAAGCAACCCCCTCCATGGTAGGGAAGCAGCTCCAGAAGCAGTCATACTTTCCTGCACAGAGTCGCCTGCAGATTATCAGTTATATCTAGAGGCGAGTCAGTGGAGTTAATGTCAAGGCTCACAAATATAATGGCACCAGCATCACTCAGTCTGCAACCTAAGAAACTATTTCCTTACCAGTTTCAATCCACCTGGGGATACTGCTAGAATATGATAGGAGATAATACTGGATAAAACAAAATCCATACCAGTAACTAAGTCCATACCAGTTGTCTCTATAAGAACTTTAATATGAAATATAGTATAAAATATTATTAAAATCATTTCAGTTTAGTTTGCTTTCTTAAACAGAAGTCAATAATATTAGATGTACTTTACTTTAGCTTTTACATAGAACATGGATCAAGTTGAATGCATTTTGTTTGGCAAATTTGTCAACATATAAAGCATCTGCATTCATCTTAAGAAGAATTATTAAAGCCATCCTTTTCATATTTATCTTTTGTATGAATATATAAAGACTATTCACCATACAAGAGGAAAAGACAATACTCATTTTATGATACTTATACAAATATGGGACAATTGATACACAATATTCTCCATATCTTTGTATTCAGTTAGTTTCAAAGATCTTTGTAAGCTCTAAAGACCAAACTGCCAAATGCATATTGCCTATTTGGAAAAATATATATATATATGTAAATATATATATAAATGGTTCTCTGTATTATCATGTTAACAGTGAATTCAGTGGCTTCCTGTGACAGGGACAATTATGTCTCCCTGATACCTTAAATCATAATTTATAGATACAGGTCTATTTCTTTTCTTTAAAAATACTAAAAGAGTAGCGAATGTTTATTTGAAGAAAAGTATCTATTGTTTTATAGAAAACAAAATTTACTAAATATCTTTAACACAAAAATCTTTAACATAGAGAAGTTTTTTAATATATAAGAGATGTGATTTGTAAACATTTATAAAACATTCTGTGAACAATTGGTCTGTGGTTTATCATTTCAAAAAGCTCAATGACCTTTACTTGCAGACAAGCTCAGATGACAAGAATTATAGTTGCCACTCTATACTCTTATTAAACTCAAGAAATGTTTTGAAGATACATGGGTAACAAATTGAAATATGAAACAGATTTCTTAAGCAACTACTTTGTGAAGAATTTCTAAGTGCAAGAATAAAATGAGTTTTCGTAACTTCCTACCATGATAACTTGTGCCACCTCATTAGTATAAGAGAAAGGCTGTCCTTCCATGAGCATGTAGCCTGTCACAGGGGAGCGCATTCAAAATAGAATACAAGTACCTCTGGTTTACCAGCACATATAACTCCATTTCATGGAGCAATTAACTCTTACACCTATGTAGTGTATGGACAAGGGTCTTTTGCATGGAAAACAATAAAAAGGAATGGTTGGCTAGACTCAGAGTCCAGAGATATTGGTGATTAAGACCTTGATCTGTCTCATAGTCATCGCCATATAGTTCCAGTCATCTCCACTCTGCTTTCTCTCTTGTAGAATGAGTCTGTAGTAAATTCCATGTCATATTTCAAAATATAAGCTTATTTTTAGTAATCTGGGGTAGATATTGTAGTTCTCTCATGTACACATCAAGTATAATATGGAACAAAGATTAGATGAGATTTTTCTCTGTCCGTAGAAGTTTGAGAACTCTCTTCTAGGGAACTTTAATATACAAAACCCACTTTGTCTTCTTAACTCCATCAATGGCGTGAAAGTACGCATGGCTGTAGCTTTCGATAATCAGAGTGTAGACACCGTGCCTGAGTTTAGAGTGGGCTTGGTGCCTCTGATGTTAAGTTACAGAGAATTAACACATATTAATTTGAAGCTGATTGTGCAAATGGTTCTGGCATCTCCTTCAGCACTTAAACACATTTTCAGAGAATGGACTGCTGTAAAAGAATGTAGGCTCATTAAGAGTTTATTTCCTCAAAATGCCGAAGGATGGCAACTTTCTTCTGTGGGGAGCCCAGCAAGTAGCATTTATCTCCTTAGCTGGGGGGGGGGAAGACCCCACAGCACTCTGTTTCCAGCAGTCATCATGGGTTCAAAAATGAAAATTTTCATCTTGTCACACTCCGGCTTACCTTGTTTCAAGGCTGGCTGTGTTTTCTTTACACAGAATAAAATTTTAGCAGGAGCAGAAGCCAAATGCATAAAATGAATGATCAACTTACAATTTGTATGAATCTATTCTTTCATGGCCTTCTGCTTAAAAATAGCATCATAAATGCACATCTGCAAAGGCTGTAGACGCCCCCTCTCCTCAATTGTACAAATTATTAGAGTCGTTGACAAAAGTGTTTTTTTTGTTGTTGGTGTTTAGGGGTTGGTCTGGGCACTCTGTTGGCAGACTGCCACTTTTGGAGCAGTGGAAATACTGCTCGCAGAAAGCCACATTGTACAGAACAGCTGTTCTGTTAAAACACGGAGCTAGCAGCCCAAGAAATGACTGACTTCACATGTGAAGCGAAATTGTTCCCTCCCTTTGTACTAATTTAAACGAAATGAAAGTATAACACATCCACTTCCACACTGTCTAGTCTCTCTTCTCAATTACAGCCTGTGGTGACTTGCGTGCAAATCCCAAGTGCAGGGGCAGCTTGCCTCGGCCTCCATGCCATAGGCTGGCCCTTGAACTTGGGCCATTTGGCTTCTGGGCTCCAAAGATGGGGTTCCTTCTCTGGTGTGTTTTTTTTCTTTATTAGGATTAGAGGGACTGAGGAAACCATGTATACTAGAAGTTCCGATTTTAAAAAGATACTTTTCAATATCTGTTAAAAGCAAGGGCAGTAGAAAGGAAATACTAGATTATAGTTCATCAAGCTGTTTGTTTGTCTTTATAAACCATAGTGTGTGATTTATGCTGTTAGTTGTTTGAGATATGTTCAGATAACAGAAATATATGATATTTTGCTTAAAACAGTCTTTTGCAAGGGAAATCCTTTCCTTAATATGTACAACCCAAATATCAGGGCCCCAATTCTCATTAAATGTCACAAGGTTTATGACATTTTCTATGATACATTGTAAATTAAACAGTTTCATGAGTACCTAAAAATAAGACCTTGAATATTTTCATCTAAAAATAAAAATTCTAGTAATACCTTTCTTAGTCTATGGTTACATTTTTATTGAGAAAGCACCATTCATACATTTTTAAAATATGCTCACTCATATGCAATAAAAAAGCTAGTAACGCTTGAAACCCAGTTTACAGGCTGTCTGCTTTAGACTTTACACTTCTTTTGATATAAATAATATCTTCCCTTATCTGATTTTACTGATACCCAAGTAAGATTACTTCTATTTAGACAAACTCACAAGAAAGAAAAGTGGCACATATATTCATTATTATTTCAATAAATTGGCCTTTGAATTTCAGGCATCAAATGTTTAAAATATGTTTTGTTTTCTTATCAATTCAATGAAATATCTACATGCTGATAATTTGTAAAGCAGCTTCATAAATCTTATCTTGATTAAAATACTTTAACATTCTCAAGTCACTTGTGCCATTTATGAAATACCAAATTTCCTTTACTCTATTATGAGTTAATATTTTTTCATATTAGAATCTGAATTACTTTTTAAAGAGTGCATATTAAATTCAACCTTCTTCCTGATTCCTGACTTACTTTGTCTTGAATATCTTAATAATACAATAATAAAAACCAAACAGAAACCTTAGTGTGTCACATAAATCATAAACAGGAGTCCCAATAAGCCCTTGATATTCCTCTACAAACTCAAGCTTTTCTTTAAGTTGCCTCCTGGACACTCAGGAGAAGGCATACTCAAACAGTCAAGAGTCTCAGATTCAAATTTTCAGATAAGGGCTGGAGTTAAAAAATATGTATATTGTTCACAACAGAGATTTGAAGTCAGAAATGCCCAATTCCATCCACCAGGAATTGCTGCACCATTCTCTGGGTGGATCCATTGCTACTACATTCCTATCCCCTGCTTTGTCTCCAGCATCGGGTATGTGGACTATGCCTTCATCAAAGGCAGCTGAATCTTTACACTGTGGACTGAATGGATGTTCCCTCCAAATACCGTATGTTAAAAGCCTAATCCTCACTGGGGTGGTATGGGTAGGTTGAGGCTATGGGAAGGAATGGCCATGAGAATAGAATTCTCAGAAATGGAATTGCTGCTCATAAGATGTGACAAAGGGATACCATTATCTTTCTTTACCACCCTGTCTTCCCAGCACACTCCATATCAACCAGAAAGTTGGTCTTCACTGAGAATTAGAGCATGCCACACCCAAGTCTTAGTTTTCTAGATATTCAGAATGGTAAATCTATCGTTTAAGCCATTAAGAGTATAGTGTATATCATAATAGTTTGAACTACTAAAGATATCCTACAAAGGCCCCCTCTCCTGATCTCAGTTTCCAACTGGAGAAAAAAAACAAAACAAAAAAAAGCTCACATAGCAACAAGTGTAATGGCCAACTACTACCAGAAGGCTGTGCCTGGTTGCTGTGGCTTGATTGCCTGCTTGATGAAAAGCAACACTGGATACATCCTAAACAACTTGTTCACGAATGTTTCTGTACCATCAATAGCTCCAAATCAACAGTAGATGCAATGTAAAACACTGTGCATCGGGTGTCAGCTAAGCCAATATCACCTTGCCACTTTCTGCAGATCCCTCCCCACAAAATGCCCCCAAATAAGGTTTGCCTACATCAGTCTCAAGGCTCCCTTCATGTCCCCCTAGAACATACTGTACTTCCCATGCTTTCTTCTGCTCTCTTCATACCTCCTTTCAACACTGAAAATGAGAGTAATTTTGCTTTTATGCTAAAATTCTTGTAAAAACCTGGATACTATTCATCTATTTTTACAGAAGAAAGCCAATATTTTAAAGTATTTATATAAAACCCAAACTGTGTACACAGTCTGTTTTTATCATCAGTGCTGATATTCAACACAGTCTTATTTTTCAAACTGTAAAATTACATATGAGTGATGTGCTTTAATTACCAGACATCACCAAGTTTTTTTGTTTTGTTTCTAGACTGCTTTGGGAAGCTATGATAAGGAACTCATTGCATGTTGGTGTCTTTTAAGCACTTACACAGTAACATTCACACATGGCGAACTTGGCTAGGACTTTGTAAAGAACAGATCCCCAGAGGACATGAAGAAAAGACCAAGGGAGCTATTTTCCGCAGACTATGTTTGATTTCTTGAATATAATAAGTTGCTAAAGTTAAATCCTGCTATCCAATTCAATCCTATTTCTTCATTTCTGCATGGTTTTAGAAATGTGTGAAATTCTATCTGCAAAAGATCATGTTAGCTTTGCCCATCTAAGTCAGTGTGATAATGGCAGCTTTGAGGTCTTGGGCTAGGGCACAGAGCATCGGGGCAGAGTATCTTCTCAGCACATGCAAGGCCATGAGCCTGATCCCCAACACTGCAGGTACAATAGGAATAACTACTATCATAATCAATATAACTATAGTTATAAATAATAATTTTTCTCATATTAATAATAATCATTATTATTGCAAGGCAGAGGACTGAACCCAAGAATTTTTCATGCTAATTAGGCACTATACCACCCCAGCTCTAATACTGGATTATTGATGAACAAATTCTAAGTGTCTTATTCCCAATAACTGTTTCATGCTAGCTATAGTCACATCAGGATTTAAACAATCAGGTCAATTATAAAGAAAACTAATAACTTATATGCTGAAGCAAGTCAAAAGTATTTAATTCAAGCAACTAGTTGTTTAGTAAACAATTTAAGTAAAAAGTAGTTTCATATACAACATTTTCATTTTAATTCTCTAATAATCTCCAGAGAATGCTATAAAAAAGAGCCCATGTTTTAATTTTTACTACATTAAGTTGTAAAAGCAGTGAAAATAAGCCAAGCTACCCCAAATGCAGAAAACTTTATTATAACCATATTTACCTCAAAATATAAGCCACATCACACCTCTGACTGGAGCACAAGTTATTTACTGATTATCACAGTATACAAGTATATTAACATGTATCAACTCTGAATATTGCTTTAAAAATACATTCCAGGCCATACATTATCATTGTTATGCCTTAAATATGAATCAATCTGTACAATTATTACTAAGATTTGATAAAAATGATTTTTTTAAAAAAACTATTACTATCTCCACTATTCTGATGGCATAGGCAGGAACTGGCAACCTATGGGTTAAACCACAGGTACATGCATGAGCCCCATATGTGTACATGTACTGTCAGTATAGAGATGTTAATGAGTTGTAACAAGATTAAAACAGAAAGTCATGATCATGCAGAAAAATGTACTGAACATAATTCTACTCCCAAGTTCGTTACTCTCTGTTTTTTCCCCTTTTCTCTTTTATTACTATTACATTTATATAGACATATCACATGAATGTATAAATATAACTGCTGAGGCCATTTAGTATTGCTTGTATGTATACAGAAGATTTCAGGGTTTACACTCCCTATCAGATAGGCTAGGGCTTCTTCCCAGGGGAAGACTGATTCTTCCTCTTTCAGCAGTAATACAGCAGACAACTGAGTGTAGGTACCACACAAACTCGATTCACCTACAGTACAATTCCTGCAGATAAGGCTCAGAGAACATTATAGAAGAGGAGAAGGGTTCAAGATCCAGAGATCCTGGAAGTCTACAGTGAGATTGTGTCTTCTAGAAATGGCAATCTAGCTATAGATGTGGCTGTCCAAATAAGACCTAAAAATCAACATCAACAGACAGGTCAAAATGGGGGGAAGAAACTTGATAGAGCCACCCATATACAAAGAGCTACAGGCTGCTGATCATTAATCACTTCATCTTGTCATTGAACTTCTCTCTACATTCTCTCAAATTCTTTTTTTCCCTCAAAACAAGAATGGGATAAAAATTGGGCTTCTAAAAAATAAAACTAAAAACTCAAGTGACAGCAGGTGCTGGTGAGGATGTGGAGAAAGAGGAACACTCCTCCACTGCTGGTGGGATTGCAAGCTGTTACAACTACTCTGGAAATCAGTTTGACGGTTCCTCAGAAAATTGGACATAGTACTACTTGAGGACTCAGCTATACTTCTCCTGGGCATATATCCAGAAGATTCTCCAACATGCAATAAAGACAAATACTCCACTATGTTCATAACAACCTTATTTATAATAGCCAGAAGCTGGAAAGAACCCAGATGTCCCTCAACAGAGGAATGGATACAGAAATTGTGGTACATTTACACAATGGAATACTACTTAGCTATTAAAAACAATGAATTCATGAAATTCTTAGGTAAATGTATCATCCTGAGTGAGGTAACCCAATCACAAAAGAACACACATGATATGCACTCACTGATAAGTGAATATTAGCCCAGAAGCTCGGAATACCCAAGATACAATTCATGGGGAAAAAAAGTTCAAGAAGGAAGACCAAAGTATGGATACTCTGGTTCTTCTTAGAAGGGGGAACAAAATACCCATGGAAAGAGATACAGAGACAAAGTGTAGATCAGAGACTGAAGGAAATACCATCCAGAGACTGCTCCACCTGGGGATGCAGGATCCATCCCATATACAGTTACCAAACCCAGACACTATTGTGGATGCCAATAAGTGCTTGCTGACAGGAACCTGATATAGCTGTCTCCTGAGAGATCCCGCCAGTGCCTGACAAATACAGAGGGGAAGGCTCTCAACCAACCATTGAACTGAGGATAGGGTCCTGAATGGAGGAGCTAGAGAAAGGATCCAAGGAGCTGAAGGGGTTTGCAACCCCATAGGAGGAACTACAATATGAACCAACCAGAGCCTCCAGAGTTCCCAGGGACTAAACCACCAACCAAAGAGTACACATGGAGGGATACATGGCTCCAGGTGCATATGTAGCAGAGGATGGCCTTTTTGGACATCAAAGGGAGGAGAGGTCCTTGGTCTTGAGAAGGCTGGATCCTCCAGTGTAGGGGAAAGCCAGGGCAGGGAAGCAGGAGTGGGCAGGTTGGTGAGCAGGGGGAGGGAGGAGGATAGGGGGTTTTGGAGGGAAAATCAGGAAAGGGGATAACATTTGAAGGGTAAATAAAGAAAATATCTAATAAAAAATAAAATAAATAAATAATTAAAAAATAAAGATAAAAAATTTCTCTTTACCCTCCTTTCTGGCCCAGGTTCTGGCATTTATTGACATTCTGCAGACTCAAAAAATATGTGAACAGCTGTAGCCAATCAGTATTCAAAGCCACATTAGTTTTCATAGTCAGAGGTTACCACGTGTTTATTAAGGCACAGCTTAGACTTGTGCACAGTATCTAGGAAGCAGTTTCAGAAAATTAAAGCCAGAGTACAATTTCAATCATATAAGGCAGTCAGAGGTGACTCTTTGCCATGCTCATGAAATATTGTTATCCACAAAGTGCTGAAACTATATATAATGCTTTGCAAGAGGTTTTAGGGATAACAGAAGCATATTAAAGACTCCCAGTCTTACAAAACAGAGCACAGAAACTTGAAAGTCCTAAATAAGTGGATACCAAACAGCATAAGATAGAGCCATGGTGTGCCATGATTGACACATGACATTACTAGGAACCAGCAGATTTTCAAAGTAAGTGAAATGTGGCAAAGAATACAAGAGTGTACCTTAAAGTCATGACAAGAGAGTAAAAGCCAATAGCAAGCATATAAAGTTCCAAGGATCTAGTCTGTCAATGCTCCATTTTTACAAGACTTTGTGCTTTGTTTTCAGGCTCTGACTTGTAATGATTACATGTATTAAAAAAAATCTGAGTGATCAAAACAGGTTTAAAAGAGTTCAGTGGAAAAATGTGCATGTGTATTTATGTACATCTGTCTGTGTGTTCATGTATGCTGATCATATTTTTAGTCCAATTCACAATAGAGATATAAAATACCCTTATGTTGAGGGGAATAAAGTAAAATGAAAGAGAGGAATATTTGCAGAATACAAAGTGAAAGCACGTAGGTTGTGATACCACTCATACACAGCTTCAAGAAACCTGAGCCATCTCAGAAAATACTAATTGCTAAATCTTTTGTACAAAACTTGGGTTCAGAATTAGAAAGTAAGTAGTCTTCCAGGCCAGAATTGCTGAGATAGATAGATAGATAGATAGATAGATAGATAGATAGATAGATAGATAGATAGGTAAAGTTTTTCTTCTTCCAATGTGGAGTACTAAAGGAATTTTAAGAAAAGACAGTTAGAAATCTGTTGACCAGACTTCAGGCTATACACTGGTATTCATGGTCTTTGTGAGACTGGAATTTTACACTCCTTCCTGTACATCTGTGAGTGAGCCTATGGGAGAAGGACAAGGGCTCATCCAAGAAACTCTACTCCCTCTCATGCCTGCTCTACAACCCAAGTTACTTTTCCTTTAATTTCACACTATTGCCATTATTCTCTCTTCAGTTTTCCTATTTTTTTCTTTTTATTCTTCCAGTTTTATGATTTGTACCTGCCCACAGTTGCCCAAACATAGCATTTGATAAGTGTTATTTAAGTGTGACAACAGAAATCTTTATTATAATTTAATTCTAAAGTAAGACTCACTACTCTTCCAGGTACAAAGCAGCATTCTTAGCTGTAAAAATGAACAAGAAGAGCCAGAGGATGCTTTCCATGAGCTCGTGCCCTAGTCCACAGGCAGGTACATAAAAGTACATTAAGGAACAGGCTAACAATAAAGCAACAGAACAATGTCAGTGTGCCTCACATAGATGGTTGATGATTTAGGAAGAAGAGAATTTTACATAAGAATGGGACATCTGAACTGGGTATCAAAAGCTGAACAGGAGCCCACAAAACTCACCAGCTATAGTGAACTCAGGAAACAATTTTCAAAGCACAAAACTTTGACCTGAACGAGACTACAAAATCTTTAGAAAACAGATGTTCTCTCTGGCCTTCATTCCCCTTTGTCCCCTAAAGTCTCTCATTGGCAGGTGGCTTTCCCTATGTCCCATGTTGAATAGACAGGCTGAGAAGACTCTAGAAGAATCTCAAAACATAAGGCATGCCCCTCATCTTTTCATATCCATATGTGCTGTGCAATCTTCACTGAGCCCGGAAATGAGAATAAATAGTCTTCTGCATGTCTTTAGGTCTTTTTTATTGAAGGCTTTCTGAATCACATAAAATTTGATTAAAGTGAATGTGTTCCAATATTCTCTTGGTAGCTTTTGTTGTGGGAATGCCTGCCATGGCATTTGTCCTAGATGAGGGAGGGAAAGAGGAGTATGTGAGTATGTGTGTGTGTGTGTGTGTGTGTGTGTGTGTGTGTGTATGTGTATATGTGTGTGTGTGTTCCTACAAAGAGGACATTTCAGCATAATGGTGACATATATAAAAACACACATAGATGGCTTGCAGCACTGATTGCTATTGGAAAATGAGATGATAGTGGAGAGAGGGCAAATTGAGCTCATGTTCATTTTGTGTGCTTACATTCCCAGAAATTCTCCCTTCCCTCCAGGTATCCAATTAATACCATGGGGGAAAATATTCTATTAAGTCCTGTGTTTTTATCATGTATCTATGTCTTTTCCATGTTTCCTCATGGTAGCTTCTAAATGAGGTCCACTGAGAGTTGCTGGCAATGGACTCTGACTCAAGTCATGATGGTATAAGTGGCCCTATACTAGTTATGAACCACTGCACTATGAAGATGAAATTAGTTCTTCCCTGTAAATAACTGACAAGCACACCTTGATAGTCACACATTTTTAGTGATAATTCTTCAAAACAAGCTTTCTTTCAGGTCTTGGTGTTGAAGAGAATTCTAGATGTTCAATAACAACATATATACAAGAAATGGGACCAATGAGTCAAACAGTGACTTATAGCAACACACACACACACACACACACACACACACACACGCACGCACGCACGCACAAATTTACCACCCACATGCAAAATTATGCTATGATTCCATGTATCACAATTCACATATTTAGACAAAACACTTTTCATGAGAGTGTGAAACTCCAGAAGAAACATATTTAGAAATATATTTTTCCCTATTTTGCCCCCATTTGTCAAAAATCTTGCTCTTCCCACTATGAGAGAATTTGCCTAGGCAAGCGGGGCAATGTATACATTGCTTGTCCAATCATGAAATCAAGTCAAATCAAAGATTAGTTTTTAATGACTTCCTCACAGATACAGTAACCTCAGATACCCATAGAAAAGGATATAAGCAAGTCACTAAAAAGGCTTCCTGGAGACATACCTGAGAACAACAATTGCAAAATATTATATTTCCATGGGGTACTAAGGTCAGGCATACATTGCTCAAACAGCAGTAAGCACTGACCACTCCACCTCTGCATATGTCTCTATTTGGTGCCACAAGCAACTTTGGATTGAGGCAGATGGAACTAGATACCAGAATGAGCCCCTCAATCTCCTGAGGATAATGGGGGCAAGAACAAGAGTCAAGTAAGTGCCAAGTTTTCATTTTTAAACTTGCTTGTCCATCTCTAAGGAAGCTTCTACTCAAAATGTAACAAGAATTCACTCTTGGTCCTGAAAACCTTGCCTATGTGAAAAGAAAAACAAGGGATGCCACAGACCCGAGTTCAGAATAACAAAGTAACGTTTATCTTGCAAGGTTTCTGAGGAAGGAGAATGTGCATCTTGCCTCCAAACATGAATGTCACCTGCTAGAAGCAAATGCTTATCAGCATACACCAAAATGCCAGGACAGTAACAGGAAAGCCTTCCCAACTGTGCAGACTCCTGACATGCTCAAACCATCTTAGAAGGCCCATACCTCTCCTAAAATGAAAATTACCCTTTATTGTACCCATTACTTTACATGATTACTTTAAATGAGTATGCTAGGCACCTCTGTTTACATATGAGTGTGGTATTTGAAGGACAGATAGCATGTTTAAATAAAGCCCTGCCAGTTTCTCTTCACATGCATGAGTACTTAGTCTCCATGTAGGACACATGCATGAGGGACTCACATAGAGGCCAGAAAAGAATGCTGGGTCCCCTGAGTTTGGAATTAGAAATGGTTGCAAACTACCATGTGGGTGCTGGGAACTGAATTGGGTCCTCTGCAAGAACAACAAGTGTTTCTCACTGATGAAGTATCTCTTGAGACTCTTTGCAGTAAAATTTTATAAAGATAGAAAAGTTCTTTAATCAGCAGCTGTCTTCATGTTTTCCAATTGCTCCTCTACAGAGACTAAGGCTGCCATACATTTTATATATTCAGCACTACTCACGGCCACACACTCAGGCAAATTATCATTTAAAACTCTGGAATGTTTGAACTGAAATAAAACTTAGGTGCACAATGGCAAATATCCTCGGATTAATTGAGTTGCAAGAGACACACTCCAAAATTGACTGAAGTCCATGATATTAGGAAGACAGAAAATTTATCTAGTTTTAGTAAATGTCAAATCAGCAGCTATTGCTTTTAAGATTAATAAAAGATGTAATGGTTTCTAGATAGCCTCTAAATAGAGATTACTATGAATGGAGAAGTGATTTACCAACAGTCACCACAATGAGATTTCTTTAAAGGTTACAATCATCAGTTATTTAGCTGAAACACTGCCGAGAACGCCTGGTCATTTCGTGAATAATGCATAATGTTCATTGTACACTTGATCTGTACTATAACAATACAGATATTTCTAAAATAATAGAAAAAACTATCTGTTGCCTTCCAATTGCTTAACATATCATTTCCATGAAGTAATTGACTCGGGACATATTACACACTGTCACCTGAGTGTTCTTCCTGCAAGCATAACTTGTAATAATCTGTATACAATGGGCATCACACAACAAACTCATCAACCTTTATAGACTGCTAAGAAAAGATGTGATGAATGCCGGGCAGAGTAAAAGACCTTTCGGAGGCAGCAAATTAAAATGATTAAAATTCTACATAGTTGTGTGAGACAAATTTAAATTTCAGCTTTGAAATTTAATTATTAGCATGATCAACTCATCACATTAAAATATGTTGCCTACATGGTGTGAGTACTTTTCATATAAATTTCAAAATGCCTTTAGGTTTAAGGTTTATTCAAGAGGCTGTCTGGAGAGGCTCAAAGTATAATGTCTGTCTGTTTTATTGTTGGATTATGAACTGCACTTCACAGGATGCTGCAGGCTATTTATATAAGCTTGTTTATCCATATGAACTTCTTCAAGGCACAACATAGAAGACCTTAATAAATTAAAATGAATTTCTTTTGATGTTGTTGTTTCATGACTATTTGATCGAAATGAGTAGCAGTTTTACATTAAAGAGCTAGAATAAAGCAATAAGCTGTGTGCATATTCTACAGTAGTGCCAGCTTGTAGGGAGTGTCCCTGGATCCTAGAAACACTGGAGAGTCAGTGTAGACAGGGTGGCATCACTGAGCTTGCATTGTCAGCTCTAGTCTATTGTAAGTTTGCTAACACTGAACATGTATCAATTCCTATGCTCTACCATAATCATTAACTAAGATTTGTTATCTCCTTCTAGGCTCCTCAACAACCATTCTAACCTCCCTGCCTTCATCAGTGATACCTCACACCCTGGCATAGACTGTGACACCCACGGGAGATGTGACCGTGCTCTCTCTTCTTATCCATCTTAATCATAACAGGTGATTATAGAGCTGAACTGACTGAAAGCCACCTAGTGAAAAATCAATTAGTAATTACACTCTATGCCTGACAAAATTCTCACCTGGAATGTTTGATAATTGTAACACAAATGAATATTGTTTATAGCACTGATTCTGGTCTTAGATCTGTTACAAATTCACTGCAAACTCATCACTTATCTCTCATCTGTGTAAAATAAGTTAATATTTCTATGTGATCTAAGGGCGCACATCTGAAAAAGACCACAGTTCCAAACCTACATTGCTTCGTCATACGAGAACAGAATGAACAGATTATAGAGTCATCATTTTTTTCTCTATTTTGACTGCCATCCCTACTAAGAAAGCCTTTTCACTTTAAACTCATTCAAAATGGATGCAAATTATAATTGTACTAAGCAAATAAATATAAGTCCAGTCTATCAATTTATATACAATTAAATAATATATTTTTACACTATGTGGTTTCTGACTCACCAACCTTATCAGTTTCTTTTACACTATTCCAATGAAACATAAAAATAGTAATGAACTAGAGTAAACAATTTATCTAACACACATGCACTAGAATTATATACAAATCTTTTGTGAAATTTCATGGTTACTCTGGCATCTAGGACACGCATTCAGGTGTCACCAAGCTGATAATCTACATTCTCAAAGGCAGAACAGTCAATAGGAATGTGTGTTCATTTTTTGTCATGTTGACATCCTGCCCATGAGGGGTACTTTGGGTGTGTGTTTGTGAGAGTAGGGCTGAGTGGATTCCAAATCCAAAAATATTTACTCTAAGTTCCCTTATAGGAAAATTTGTCAGCCCTGCTCAACAGGAAAATAACAGGAAGAAATCCAAATTCTAATTTTCCTCTCTCAACCAGAGCACAATTCTTTTTATTATCTAATATTTTCATATATTTTAAGTCACTTTTTCCCCTTCTCTGAACTCCCCACCCATCCAACTTCAAAATGAAAGAAAACAAAGAGAATAAAAAAGACAGACTAAAAAAACAAACATCAAGAGGGGGAAAAACATACGAAAGCGTGGAGTCCATTTTGTGTTGGCCAATTGTTCCTCTGCATGGGGTTGATATACTCAGTATTACTTCTTCAGAGGAAATTCATTTTCCCTTTCCTAGCTGGTATCAAATGCAAACAGCTTCTTGGTTAGAAGTGAAACTTTGTGTCAACTCTTTCTCCTAAGAACACAAGGCTTAAGTAGAGATGACATCTGTCCTTCTTATCTGACATGTTGGCAGCTAGAAATGTCACAGATTTCAGATATTGGAATGCTTACATATACATAAAATATCTGAAAGAAAAGGCCTAGGCCTATATGTAAAATTCATTTATTTTTCACATATCCCTATGTATGCCACCTTAAAATAAGTTTACATATTATTCTTAATAACTGCATAGAGGCATGCAACAGAGCTTTCTTATTATGGCACATGCTGGAACACTCATCATTAGAGAGCTTCTAAGGTCATGGTTTGTGATTAGGGATTTTCTAACTAAGTGATTCAAGTATGTGTGATCATAGTTCTTAGCACGCAATGACAATCACAACCACAACTGACACTTCATTTTGATCAGAATTCAAACAAAAGGTTACAGCCCCTCACCAGTGCTCTTCCCAACAACTTTCCCTATACAGCCAAAGCTACAAGGACTTTTCCAGTGGTAGCTGGCAATATGAAATCACCTAAGAAGTATTTCAGACGGGCATTGTGGCATAGGCCTTTAATCCTAGCACTTGGTAGGCAGAGGTAAGCAGATCTCCATGAATCTGAAAACCTGGTCTGCACAGTGAGGTCCAGAACAGCCAGGTCTATATAATAAGACTGTGTCTCACCCTGAACCCCACAATAAAATGGAGCTAGCGACATCTCATCAGTTAAGAAGACCTGAGTTTGGTTCCCAGTTCACTGGGCAATTTATGACTACCTGTAATTCTAGATCCAGGGAGGTCCACGGACTCTTGCTTTCTAGGGCACGCCCACTCACATGTGCATAGCCCCACACAGAAACATATAAATGCATATAATTAAAATAATAAAAAAAATCTTAAGGAAAAGTATTTAATTTGCCTTTTGCCCACAGGAGAGATTATCTATCAACACTTCCTTAGTCTGTTTTTATTTGATGCTTGCAAAGGTTCCTTATAGGTTAAAACATGAGAATCTCAAAATTTTAGGCCACCCATGAATAATATACCGTTAAGAACAGAAAGTCAATGGCCAATATCACATATATGTTAATTAATTCATTCATATTTAAACACTAAAAATGCCCTCAATTTTTAGAAGTTTTAGGAAACAAGAAAATTCTAAAACTTAATCATCAGAAGGACAGACCTGCTATTTAAAAATAATTTTTAGGGTAACTATGTAAAGGATTTGAAAAACAAATATATGTTTAGATTCATAACTTTCAGCCAATGTGTCCATAGAAAAACATGATAAAATTAATAGATGGATTGATTTTCAAAGTCAATAAAGTCATGAGTTCAAAACCACCTGCTCTGGTTGGGTTTTTCTCTCTCCCTGTTTTTGTTCACTTAACACAAAACACATCAGCACCCCATACATTTACATATGTAAATTATTTCATCCTAACTCCTATAAAATCTTAATTAATGTCAAAGAATGTTTAGGTGGACAGACTTTTTCTAAAATAAAATAGAAATAGAAGAGATTTATTTCACCTTCACATGGTGTCTTTCTCATGCAGAGTTCAGATTTCCACATTTGAATCCCTTTAAAGGATTTGATATGCAGGAAAAGAAGAGAGGACGCTGGTGAACATTTCATTTCAGTGACACGGACAGACCACCATAATCCAGACAAAGCAGTGGCCTAAAACCTACCTTTTACTGAGGTGTTTGGTGGAGGGCCTTCCATCCTCAGGTTCCATGGGGGGTCCCCTTGGTTGGCAAAGTCTCTCATCTTGAGATAACTAATTGTAAGTCGGATGATGGATGCCTTGTCGAGCTGGCTGGTGATGGCGGCAGGAAGAGGCAACAACTTGGCCAATTCATAGAACTCAAAATTTTCTTTTCCCCGGCGGGATCGAGCAGCATCTCTGGATTTCTCCTTTCTCAGTGCTTGTAAGCTGAAAACAAAGAGGTAGGAAAGGGTTTAGAACATGTGATTCTAATTTTTAATTTCTATCTCCTTTCCACCCAAAATAGACCAAAAATTAATCCAGAATTCAAGGGTCATAGCCAGATGAATTTCAAGTAATGTCTATGGTGGTCGCTTGTCACAAACACAGTTATAACTAAGAAAGTCGTGCTTTGTTTGTTACACTTCGTCTTCCAGCTAGCTGTCCAGGCAGTGAGATACCGCCCTTGTTTCTAAGACATAAGGCTTACAAGTGAGGCATGGTGTTATAGCCATAAGCTATTTAAGACTCAACTTGTATGGTTGTTTCTATACCGATTCTTAAGGTTTGTTTCATTCAACTTTCATTGCTACTAGAAACTTTAACCACCAAAGGAAACACTTTTTATTTTTTGTTTCATTTATCATCTCGGAGAACAAAGGTAAACACCAGCTTAAGTCACTTTGGCAGAATCAACAAAGATAATACTCCAGTGTTCTTAGACCTCTACAAGGATCTTCACACTTTCAATCACATGACGGAAATGTCACACTGAAAATATAGATTGTAAAAGGTGTTGATGCCCACTTGATAAACACTTGATAAACTAGAACACTATAACTTCATACAACTGGGCCTCATTAGCATAGAGATAGAGTCTCAGAGATACTAGAGAATGTACTATCCCCAAAAGCCAAACTTCCTGATAGCATGAGTTTTAGGTTGAAAGATAAGCTCTGTCTAGGTTATTAAAATTTATAGAGATTATAGACATATTACTTCACAGAGGAGGCAACAGGTTGGATCCAGAATTTTCCTTTAACTATTCATGTGCATTTCTGTTTGAAGTGTTACTCACATGGTTGTGAGCAGAATCTGGCACCACTGAAGCCATATGCAGGAGTCTGGTGGGAAAACCATCTCCTCCGAGTCACTCTCACTGCTTTGTATCTGATGAGCAATGTATTCAAGCTCAGACCCCAGTGATAACTAACCAGGTTATATGTGCATCATCAAGGAACTAATAAAATAACTGGTGACTACCCGCATTACTGAACGGAGACATTTTAAATGTTTAAATCCATATCCTGGATTCCCGTAAAACAAAAAGAGCAACAAGGAAGGATGCAAGGAAGGAAGTCTGGAGAAAGAGATCAAAACTGTTTCAGCAGTATGGCTCCATTTTTCCATAAATAAAAAAAAAATGAAGAATAATCTGCCAAACCACATTATAGCAGTCATGGATTGCTTACAGTGGAAAAATGCATGCTCTTCATACACACCAAACATTTTACAGAGTATCTGCATAACTTAAGAAATGCCATGATAGTTGCTGGGATAATAGCCCAAGCAGCACATATGCTCATGCGGTTAGTAAATAAATACATACAAATATGCATGCATGCATACATAAATGCATATCTTATTTAATAGGTATGTATTAGGCAACTAATGTCATCATTTTGAATCACTTAAGGAATGAGCATTTGTTCTACAAATACGATTCAGGACAGAAAACAGGCAGAAACATGAGTAACTTATGAGGAAAAGTTGTGTTACATCACATACTTCCCAACATCGTGGTCAGTTTATTAGAATCTATAAATGTTTAATATTGGCTTATTGAAAACTATGTAAGTGACAGATGCATTAATATAGGGCACAGTGTAGGTATATCCAGGATCCAGGCAAGGATCTTAGACCAGAGGATCTTGGGTCTCCCTTTGCAAAATACAACTAATTCACCTGGCAACAGCTTAGTGGGATATGTCAAGAATACCATGGATCGTCCACATTGTTTTGTTTTGATTTGGTTTGGTTTAGTTTTTCACACTACACATGAGCAGGGGATGGTATAGTGCTTGGGAGTTTATTGCTTTTCTTTACTGTGTTCTTATAACTAAATACAACTCTAGAAGGAAGGTTAAACTGACATTTTCTTGTTGCAGTAAGTGCTTGTGATAAAGTTCTAAAGCAGGGATTTTTTAGGGCCTTTAAGGTTAAGGAAAGGACTTTCAGTAAGTAAAGAGAACCAGGGATCTGAAGATCAACATCCCCAACTAAGAGATAACACATGATTTCAGCTACTCATGTTACCATCCTCCCAGTGTTGCCATTTCTAGATTAAAAAAGAAAAAAAATCTAAATTTTTTATACATAAATTCAAAATTGAATACATTAACTAATTCAAGTTTCTTTTGTTTAACTGTGCATGACAATAAAGCACATTATGGTCAATTTTGGATCAGTGACTCATTTTACAACTGGACCCTAACTGGGGAGGCCAATTTGGAAGGCAGTTTTACATGGATGTTATGTATAATTTTCCTTGTCACCCAAATGATCATAAATGAATTCATTCATTATCTAATTAATATTCCTAATATTTACACTAGAAATTTCTCCATGCAACTAAAGCAAAGTGGATGATTAAGCAATTATTCTGAAATTGATATTAATGAATAGGCTTGTCAATAAACCAAGGGGAAAAATTAATCCTCATGAGGGCTGGGGATGCTAAGAGAGGGGGAAATGAATAGGGAGAGGTTGATGGATGGGCAGTAAGTTAAGGTTGGCTGGGAGTGACGACTACAGCAGCAGGGTGCACAGGCATGGTGTGGTGACTACACAGCAACAAAGTGCTGTGCAAGAAAGAAACTGGAAGTAAATATTTTGAAAGATTCCACCATAAAGAAATGATGAAATTTTAAGGAGATAAATGTTTAATCTGATTTAAATGTTATACAATGCCTACATGTGTTGAATATTATATACGGTACCTATAAATACATATGAATTTAATACTTTGTCTAGGTAACAATAAAAAGAAGCAAAATGTTAAAACATGACTTAATTAAAACAGTGAAAAAAAATGTCATCAGGAGAAGCAAACTCCAAGACTGTTGAAAACCAACTAGTAGCTTCCAATGGCTTGATTGGGACACAACCTTTTCCCCTCAAGGAAGGAGAATAGATACTGGTATCTATGAACAATCTTCCTAAATATACTTCACTTGCTTTTTCATGCCAGCACTGAGCAATGTTACTAACACGCACACATAAGCATGTGCAAACACAAAGCACACATGCACACACACATATTCACACACATGCACACACACATACCCTCATAAGCACCTACACTACCTCCCTGTTCCCTTTGTCACCTTCTCATACTAGCTCCCTCAACTCTAACACACAATAGACCCCTCTACTGAAGTCATGTTCTTGGCCATTATCTTAATAATAAAGGGTTTCCATGACTCCCACATCGCATCATTATGCATACACCATAGTTCAGAAGAGTTTCAGAATGACAGCGCTGTGTCTATAATAAGTAGTAATTGGTTTTGAGGGCAACAGCAATAAAATATAGTCAAAGGATTATAATGGCTGTTGAGACTCTGGTATAATAGATGAAACTAAAGATCTTAAGACAATAACACAGCTTGTGGATTAATCCTCTGCTCGGCTTTATGAAGTAGAGCCTTGCTGTAATCAGTTCTCAAATTGAATTAAGGACCATGTTAAAACCTAAAATAAACTTTGTTTCTGTATATTTTGTTCTAGACAAAACGTTTGGGCTGCATTTCTAAAACACAAAAGCAGCATATATTGGTTTAGGAGTAAAACACCACAGTGCCTATCTCTCCCATCAAAAACATGACAAAACTTCCAATCCATAATTATTGGCTTCCTGGATATAGACATCCCAGAACTCCACTGTGCTCAGTTTGGATTCTGGACAGAAGAAACAGAGAGCCCATTAATCCTCAGCAAAGACTGTGATAATATCAACTCTCTCTGGTGACTGCTCCATCCTCTGCAGCAAAGAAGATCATCAACAGCAAATAACAAGATCAACAAAAGTTCATAAGACATCGTTTTTCTATATACATATACTTATATTTTTTTTACCAAATATCATACAGAAAGTTGTGTTTTTGTGTTAATTTTTCAGGAGATAAGTAAATGGTTTTCAGATTTTCAAATGGTTCCAATCACTCCAACTGAGTGCAATATTAAGCAAACATCTACCAGTTTGCAATCCCACCAAATCAGTTTGGCGGTTCCTCAGAAAACTCAGCATAATACTACAGGAGGAACAGCTATACCACTCCTGGGCATATACCCAGAGGACTCTCCAACATGCAATAAGGACACATGTTCCACTGTGTTCATAGCACTCCTATTTATAATAGTCAGAAGTTGGAAAGAACTCAGATGTCCCTCAAAAGAGAAATGGATACAGAAAATGTAGTATATTTACACTATGGAATACTACTCAGCTATTAAAAACAATGAATTCATGAAATTCTAGCCAAGTAGGTGGAACTGGAGAATGTCATCCTGAGTGAGGTGACTCATTCACAAAAGATCACACATGATATGCACTCACTGATAAGCGGATATTAGCCCAGAAGCTTGGAATACCCAAGGAACAATTCACATATCAAATGATACCCAAGAAGAAGGAAGGAGAGGGGCCTGGTCCTGGAAGGGCTCAGTGTGGCAGTGTAGGGGAATACCAGGAAGGGGAGGAGGGAGTGGATTGGTTGGGGAACAAGGGGAGGAAAGAGGGCGTATGGGACTTTTGGGGAGGGGGGAAACCAGTAAGAGGGAAATCATTTGAAATGTAAATAAAGAATATATCTAATAAAAATATATATAAAAAAGCAAACATCTACAGTTCCTATTAGAAGAAAAAGAAATGTTCAGCCAAAATATTTGGTGTTAATCCTTGCTCTGGTACTTACTAACTATGTAAAGCTTACTTTAATGCCTTGAGTTTTCTTATCTGTAAAATTAGATGATAATGCTAAGTACTTTTCTTATTATTTGTTAGAAATAAAGTTTTAATGAAATGTTTATGGCTACTGTATAAGTCATGTGATGGTAGACTAATTGAATTTCACATGGATAGTTTGATTCTTTGAATGTCTACAATGCTTATTTATAATGGAGACACTCCTTTCACTAACATGATTAAATCAGTACCTTTATAGCTGATACTGAGCTTTCTTTTCTGTATAATAGTTATTGTTCTTAGGGCCTATCTATCATATGTCACATGTATACTTACACATATATAATTAATAATGTAAGCTTGAATGTTTGCAAAAAATTTCTAGATAGGGGATGTGTAGCCATTTTCAGTACAATCAACATGGGATTCAGCTGCAGGAAAAAATAATACTGTTCATATATAAAAATGAACATGTGATAAATGTGAAGAGAATAGATTACTCAGGAAGATTGAAAATTATATGCAGAAAATCTTAAAAGATGATAGTCATTTTGATAATTTTAAGTTATAAAGAACACATAGGTTCTCTTAAAAGGAAGACTATCTTTCAAAATATCTTCTGAAGCTCACTAATCTGAATGTTCTAGTGAGTTCAAATCCAGGACCGTGGAGAGCTCATACAACCAGGCAGGAATCTGCCCCTCAGGCTCCTCACCAAAAGTCACATCACACCAAGACTGTATTTAATAAAGAAACTGAGAAAATAGAAGAACCAATCACAATTAAAGAAAGAGCATTGTCAGTTTCCTGACACATGGAACTAGCTATGAGTGTCAGTCACTTATTGGGCTTGTCCAGTATAGGGAAAGATGCAACTCTGAACTGGTAACTCATGAAATTATAAAGAAGCGATATCTTTGGAGGATGATCAACATTAGACTTGCAAAATTGATGCCTTTAGTTTGGAAGTCATTACAATGGCTAAAATTGTTACTGAACTAAAACAACTGTAGAGGGCAACAAAAGAACAACAACAAAGCATATGCAACAGTCACAGAGGAGCAATAGGGAAACAAAATAAACCAACACGATCTTCCTCCACAGAGCTCTATCCAGAGACATGCTTTTACAAACCAGGACAGACCTGGGTGACAGACGGGGACAGGAAGCAGAAAGGGGGAACACGATCAGGTATGGGGGCAGGGGTGAAGCCCTGAGGGCCAGCAGAAAGAATGGAAACAGGCATCCTTGGGAAGTAGGAGATGGGGGGGTGGGGACCCTCTAGAATGTACCAGAGACATGGGAGGTGAGGCACGCTCAGGACTCAAAGAGAGTGACCTTAGATGAAATGCCAAATACTGGGGAGAGAGAACTTGTAGAGTCCATCTCTGGAAGAAAGACAGAGCATCGAGTGGAGGGATGGAGTTTCTATTCCACAGTCAAAAACTCTGACCCAAAATTGCTCCTGTTAAAAGAACTGCAGAGACAAAAATGGAGAAGAGACTGAGGGAAAGGGGGTTCAGTGACAGGTCCAACTTGAGATCCATCTCAAGGGGAGGCTCCAAGGCCTGACACTATTACTGATGCTATGGTGTGCTTACAGACAGGCGCCTAGCATAGCTGCCCTCCAAGAGGTCTAACAAGCAGCTGAAAGAGTCATTTGTAGATACTTACACCCAACAATGGACAGAAGCTGGGGACCCCTGTGGTTGAATTAGGGAAAGGCTGGAAGAAGCTGAGGAGGAGGACAAACCCACAGGAAGACCAGCAGTCTCAACTAACCCCAACCCCTGAGGTCTCTCAGACACTGAGCCACCAACCAGGCAGCATACCCTAGGTGATATGAGGCCCCTGACACATACACAGCAGAGGACTTCCTGGTCTTGACTTAGTGAAGTGAGAGGAAATGCACCTAACCCTCAAGAGACTAGAGACCCCAGGGAGTGGGGAGGTCTGGTGGGGTGGGAATTGGGGGGTAGGGACATCTTCTTGGAGATGGGGGAGGAAGAATGGGATGAGGGATAATCAGAGGACAGACTGGGAGGGGAATAATGACTGGACTGTAAAAACAATTAAATAATAATAATAATAGTCAAACTAAAAAATATATTTTATAATATAAATGTTTTGAATTATTTCCTTTGCTATTGACGTTATCAGTTCAATGTTACCCCTCTCCACGGAAACCTCACCACTAAGCTTCAGTTTGAATAATTTCTGGAAAGTTTTACAATCTAACATGTAGTCTTTCTGAAAGAGCATGGCAGGGTTTGGTTATCCCACTATAGGGGAAGAAAGGAGGGGTGGAAAGGGCTTTAAATTTCCCCTTTTTAAGGTACTTCTAAGGAGCCAAGCAGGCATGATTTTATGGATTTCCCTACTTGTTTTGCTTCGGAGCGCCTGGAACTACAGACTCCTATTTATCAATTAATCTGGCATGCAGCCTCAAAGGAAGAAGGTAGACCTGTATTAAAAATGCAGCCATCAAAAATTCATCAAAGGCTTCAGCATTTTAACTCGTGAACCTTTGAACACCTGCACACTTGTCAGATCTCTGGTCATAGTTAATGGTAAAGACTACAGTTACACCAGTACCTACACTTGCCCTGCCATGAGCTGAATGAGAAGACCTTTCAAGAAAAATATACAATAGACACCCCATAAGCACGCTGCTCCTTCCTTCATTATATTTAGTAAAACAGCCCGCCCCGCATTGACATCACATAGATTTCAAAGTCGATCAAGTCAGTTTGCTGCAGAATAAGATCTTTCCAGTGTATTTTAGAATAAATGTAAATAAGAAGTAGTATAATTGAGAAATGGATAGACAACTATTACCTGGTGGGAATGTAAACAACAAAGCTCAAAAATGGAAGTATTTTATAGTTCAAGAGAAGGTAATCATTTCAGAAATCTTCATTTAGCACGTGAAGCAAGCAGGGTAGTCTATACTAGGTGTTACAACTGGAACCTTCAAGTTCAAGGTAGGAACTCTGCTGCTTAACTAATGCACTGCTCATAGCTGTCATCATTAATTTATGTTAGCCTCTGTAAACATCAGGAGTATAATAGGCCAATTTCACAACTAAATATAGATGCACATTTTGCCCTTATATAAATGGCAGATTGCCACTGTAGATCATCGCTGCAGCAACACGTCAGTAAAGATGCACTGTTTGATGGTCTGATGCGCACACAATATATGAAACCAGTTGTAATGGTTGTTTGGAAGCAAAGTGTAACAGCAGCAAAATTTCATTTGTTCCACAAACTCAGGATATATTAAGCTTGGCTGACAAAGACTGCCTGATGTGCTAAATCAGTTTGACCTTCACTCCTGCTTTATTTTTCAAATTTAACATGTGACATGACCATTGTGTCTCCACATGTAAGAAAATATTGAAACTGATTGCTTTTAAACAGTGTCAAAAAAACATGTGATTGCTAACATGTCGTAAAGTATCAAAACCAAGAGTCATGCTTATGGTTTTTAGCTAAGGCATATTTTGATGGGATCATCATGACCCTTTTGACTTGAGGTAAAGTAGATCAGACGAGTAATTAAAGCCATTCACCAGAATGCCTCCCATCATCTTCAGAAAATGTCTTGTGTACGTTTGAACTTAATAATTAAATTAACTGGTTTTAGCCAATGAGCGTTTTTCATTCTTACCACTTCAAATAAGAGGTTCTCACTCCAGAATGAGTCATTAGAACAGTAATAAAGAGAGCTGATCAGTCTGCCCAGCCCCTTTCAACCAGTGTTCACCTTGGTTCAAATAACCCTTGAATGAACCACAGCAAGATCGAGCTATTCATCGTTCATCATGTGCTTAGTTGTGTGCCCAAAGTCTCGTGAATCAAAGTGTTTTGTTCTTCGTTTTTTATTCTACAACTTCAACATACACAATTGTCAGTTTCATAATAATGGGGGGGGGAACCTGCAGCTTTATCAAGTATTTTCTTTCCACCCAATAAATAGCACTTTACCTTGGGGCAGCATGTATATTTCACACCTTAAATTTCTATTTACCAAATCAGCTAATCACTTCACAATTGAACTCAGAACAACAACAAAAAAATTATCAATTAAAGTGGTTGAAACTCCTGCAAATTATCATTTAGGGATGAAGTAATTGCTTTCATCAGGGCAGAAAAGCCCGCCAGAACAGAAATGTCACTTTAGATTAGTGTTCTCACTCCTGAAGCTATGGATGACACAGCTGATATAAGACTAAATGCCAAGACCAATCAATTGCTTTTGTGGCTCTGCTCTGAGCTGCTGTAAAAGGGGCCATTTTCCAGGATCTACTCTTCATTATAGTAAATGCTATCTCCTTGGTAACATAATTCCATTTCTCATAAATTCTGTCTAAGAGCATTGTCCTAACAATGGATGTTTGTAGAAAAGAATGCTGTTGGTTTAATGCACAGAATTAAGTGTGAATGGCTGTCAAACCACTATAGTTTACTAGTTCTTAAACATAAATTGAAGTCCTACATTAAAAGAATTCTTGGGAGAAATGAATGTCCTGAACAAGGGGAAGATACTATATTTGAAGGCTCTGTGCACTGTTGTGGGATTTTGACAATTCAAGTATTTATCTGCCCTGTACATTAAGCCCGTCAGCTCACAGTGGTGGTTGAGAAACACTTCACTTATTTTCCCAGCAGTGTGGTTTGCAAGTGTGAAACCTCAGAAGTAAATATGAACTCATTAGGCCACTGCTTGTGTTTTGTGAATAGCCACAACTGCGTTTAAAGAAGAGAAAAAGAAAGAACGAACAGACGAAGGAACGAAAGAAAGAAAGAAAAAAGAAAGAAGGAGAGAAAGAAAGAAAAAGAAAGGCACTCTTTGAACTGGCACTTTCTAGAAAGCATCCAGATCTTAATTGATATTGTTCATCCCCTGAAGGTCCAAGGATCTGGATTGCAGGCTCCAATTAAAAGGAAATTGAAGTCACTAATGTCGCAAGAAAGCAGCAATTCCCAGTACTGTTCTCCTCAGGTCTGAAGTTTAGAAAAAGATTCAGGATCACGGGTCTGTGCCCAACACGGGATAGTCTCTCTCCTCCTGGAAAGCACATGTGTCACTCTCATTAACTGTAATAGGAGGCATGAGCACACATTGAGAGGATGCTGCTGCCAAATATTTGGATCTTGGCTGAAAGGCAAAGAGAGAAGCTAAGGTGTTCACCTTCGGCTGAAGAGCCTTTCCTGGCCCCACAAACAGGGGCGTTAACATTTCTAGCTCTCCAATAGTGTTAACAGCAGGACAGGGCACATATATTACTTTATGCTTCTTACACGTATTTGTTCCTATTAGAGAACAGCATGGAACTTAGTGCAGTAATAAACACTAGCAGGTTTCAATAGTTACTATATTGCACCCAGTTTCGAAGTGTTTAAAAAAAAATAAGATGACTTCGTGGTTACAGCTATCAGCAGGGAGAAGTTAGCCAGTGTCAGTTACTAAGGATAGGAGGTGACTCACACTGACCCATCCAATACTGAATCAGAGCTGCCTTTGATCATGAATCATATCTCTTTTGTTGCAGGTAAGATAGGGGGTAGGAGTTTGTGTCTCCCTCCATCCCTAATACCAGGGAGTAATTTTAGCTCTGGTAGGACCTTTGGATGCTGGACTTCTTGTGCTCCACGAGGGAGAATTCTAAATAAACCAGGATAGCTGATTTCTACCATCAGGTGCTATTAATTGCTTCAAATCACAAACTCGATTGCTTTGGAATTCAAATTCAAAATGACATATATATATATATATATATATGGAAAATTTACTTTTTCTTTCAATTTTCTTCAAGTGTGATTTCAAACACTTGAAAGCACAACTTAGTGAACGATCTGTTTAAACCTTTCAAGTTTGCTGCAGCTCACTTGGAAAACAGCAAGCATGCTTTAACAAGTCTGAAGATATTTAAGTGTGAAAATAAAGTTATGATCATGTGACCACCACACACATGCTATGCCTTACTAATGTTAAAAAAGACATCTGTATAGTTTAACTGTCTGCAGTCTTTAGGAAGAGGAGACAGCAGAAGAAAAGAACCACCCTTTCTTTCTTTCTTTCTTTCTTTCTTTCTTTCTTTCTTTCTTTCTTTCTTTCTTTCTTTCTTTTTCTTTTGTTTTAATTTTGCTCATATGATTTTTTTATTTATCTATTTGTATAGGTTATTTTATTTAATTACATTTCAAATGTTATCCCCCTTTCTGCTTTCCCCTCCACAAATCTCCTATTTCATCCCTCTTTCCCCTGCTTCTGTGAAGGTGCCCCCCACCCACCTACCCACTCCCACCTTCCCCTACACTGGGGAATCCAGCCTCCATAGGACCAAAGGCCTCCTCCCATTGATGCCAGCTAAGGCCATCCTCTGCTACATGTGCAGCTGGAGCCATGGGTCCCTCCATGTCTTTAAGCACTACAGTCACTAAGAAGTCCACAGGCTGTAGTGACTATATGTGCTATCTCTTACCTTGTGTTTGGGAGTGTGCATAAATAATTGCATACAGATGCATGCATGTGTGGGCACCTGCACACAGAGGCCAGTGATAAACACTGGATATCTTCCTCAGTTGTTCCCCACTATATTTTTTGAGACAGGATCTCTCACCAAAATCAAAGCTCATCAATTTGTGTAGGTTGAATAGCCATCAAGCCCCAGGAAGATTTTTTTCCCCCAGCACTAAGCGTATAGCCATAAGTCCTTGTGACCACCTTTATATGGAAACTGAAGACCCAAACTCAACTGAGCAATCTCACTGGCTTGGGAAAAACTTTTAAAAAAAACTATTTACTTCATTTTTCATCTGAATTCTAAAAGCACTGTACTGTTGCCAGGATTGGAAACTAATTTTCAGGGAATAATTTGTCAGATACATATTCAAAGACTTAAAAGTCCAGCCAATTTGAAGCTCACTTCACAAAAATTGTTAAGAAAAAGTAACCAATAGTTTGAACAAATATATTTCTAATATATTGGAAAATGAATTTACAATATGTTAGGTGATAAAGGTAACTTTGAAAGAACATATATAGAAAATCATAAAACTTAATCTATGCATCTATAGCTGCATAAATAGACAGAAAAAATATATCTAAATCTATGTAAACTTCCACTAGCCAAAATAGTGAGACGGCTTAATCCTACATAATAAGATCAGATGGGTAGTAACAAAATGTTTGTTATCATTTTGATCAACAGACATGTTTTACACAGTTATTTATTTTGTGTGGGTGCGTGTATGTGTGTGTGTGTGTGTGTATGTGTGCATGCACTGGTTGGAAGACTACTAATGCAACTGTTTTTCTACCCACCTCCCATGAGGGTCCCCATTATTGAACTCAGGTTGTCAGACCTGTCAACTGGCACCTTCACTTTCCAAGCCATCTCACTGGGCCTTAATAAACCTATATATTCTTATATAATTTTTTAAAAACAAATAAATGCATAGCTTATTGAAGTCAAAGATGAGAATGAGGTGTACCTAGTTGCTAAAGGTTAGCCTTTGCTTACTAAATTGCTTATCTGAAAGTGTCGTCAAATGCCAACTTGACACTGTTTGTAGACTTAGAGCCTAAAATATGCTGAGAGAAAATGATTGGCTTGGTCACTCCCTAAAAGATAACTGAAATAGAAAAAAAATAAAAACAAACTAGGAGCAGTCATTGTACCTATTGAAGTTACAGCAAGAGTCTCAACCAGACAACTGAATCCTTAGTATACAACCTGTGTTCCTATGTTGTTTTATAACTTTTCAATATTCTAAAGAATGGTACCCAGGAGATGATTTGGTGGCTAAAGGTACTTACTGCCAAGATTGACAACCCAATCCAATATAGGACTTTTACTAAATGGGATGAGTCCTTTATCCACATAGTAAAAGGAGAGAAATAACTCCTAAAAGTTGTCCTCTGACCTCTACACATGCTCTCTAACATGAGCACACACACACCCATAACACAAATGATTGCCATTAAAAAAATACAAAATGATTCTTGGCCCAGACCATAATCTGTAAACTACTGCTGTGGATAGAATGTACTTCCATTCATTGAGTAGCAGGCTCCAAGTGTCACTACCCAAGAAAACAAAGTCACAGCCATAAATCTTACACAGTATGAAGCATTACAATAATCACAGAATGCTGGACAGTACAGGCTTGATAAAATACAAGCTCGGACCCTGACTAAAGCCAAAGTATGGCTGAGTATGACACACTGGTCAGACCATTACAATCAGGACAGTTACTGTTTTTAATTGACCACTTCGAACTTCAGTAGATTTGGACTCCTGCAGGCAAGGTGACTTCAGGGCATTAAATGTTATGTGTCTACAACCTGTATGTTGTTTCACACTAAGGTAGCATGTAAGATTTGATTAGAAGAGACATAGGCACTTCATAAAGAAGCCACCATAGGGACTTCCTGCCTGCTCTCAAGCATCCTCTGCTCATTCAGGAACCGCATCCTGCGCAGAATTCACATTCTTAGAAATTTTTTTCAGAAAATGTCTACGTAGTCTCATGAAAGTCTGACTAGGGAACTACAACCAATTAGACCCAAATGTGCCTATGTAACAGGGTGATGAACATGAACTATATAAGTATATAAAATAAGGATATAATAATTAGGCCTGTTTTCTGATTTTATGAACTTGCAAGTTGCTTATGGGAAATCGAAAGGTTCTCCTGTGACACAAGCTTATGGAGATGCTCTATTCCCTTATCAACTGAGAGCCAGAAATAAAGTTTTACTTGATTGAACAATCACGGTAACTTTAAGGGGAGCACACACCCAAACTGTGAGAGAGTCCTCAGCTAGAGGAGAAGACGTTGTGGTTTGTCAGATATTGTCAAGAGACTGAACAGAGCAATGGAAGATGCCAATCGTCCCAGTGTGTCCTGCTGTGGTTTGAATGTAAATCCCACCACCTCCTAGACTTAAATGCTTCAACACTTGGTTTCCAGCTAGTGATCTTGTATGTGGAAACTTTTGGAGGAACAGTCTCACTGGAGGGAAGGACTGACCTTGAGGTTCTATAGGAGGGAAAGAGGTTTCCTGATCACTCTACATCCTGACTGGGGATGCAATGTGATCATCCAATGGTCCCTGCCACCATGTCCACTCCCAACCTCACGAACAAAGCTTCCTTAAATATGGCTGGGCCTGCAGCTCAGAGCGCAGCCTGTGGCTTAGAGGTAAAGCAGTTCCTTTGCATGTGAAAGGTCATACATTCAGCCTTCAGCATCCTAATAACTGTAGTAACAGAATCTGTCAGACACCACATAATTAGGTGAGATACATAAACGTGCTTGAGGGTGAGCCTCCTGGCAGCAGACAACCATGACTATCATGGACCCTGTTGCCTTTTATAGGCACTTTACGGAACTTTCTACGCAATGTCTGCACTGTCTTCTGCGTTTTCCTTGGATTTGTCTGAAATGAGATGAACTCAGGAAAAGGTTTCCACTCTAGGTCTCGGTTTGAGTTATGGGCCAACAAAAGATCATTTACTCTTCTGAAAGTCAGGAATATTACCGAAAGAGAAAATCTAGTTACGGAGATGGATTGAAGATCAGTGAGCAGTAGCCGTGGTTTCTCGCAGAAACACCTGTTTTCAAACACCCCCAGGGATCTACACAATGAGATCACTGTTGGGAAAAGGTTAAAGGTCGCCTGTGGCTACTTCCAGACAGATTTTTGTAAATACTCAATATATTCTAACTTCCTAAAGAGGCTATTTGAGCTTACAGGGGGTATTTACTTACAAAGCAGGTCATGTTGCTTTAACAATGAATCTGCCCTTCTACATCATCATTTTCTTCTCCTCAGTTTCCCTTTGAGAGACTCACTTACTGGAATTAGTTATGTCACTTCTAAACTCATTGAAAGAGGAACAGTAAAGTTGGTTTGTTTCTTTTTGCGTTTGCTTTTAAATTTTTCAAGTTATTTTTAAATATGTCTTTGTGGGCGGCAACGCGCGGGCATGAGTGGGGAGGTCAGAAGAGAGTCAGTGAAGACAGAAGGAGTCAGCTTTCTCCTCCCAACATGAGGCACAGGGATCAAACTCAGGTCACTGGGCTTGTGGCAAGTGCATTTACCAGAGGAGCCATCTCATTGGCCCTCTGTTTATTTTTAATTTTATGGATTACTACTAGCATATTATAAAAAGAACTTAAAGAGGGCTATAAATTCTAACACCTAATGAGTAAAAGGAATGTATGCAAGAATGCAAAGATGGGCAAAAGAAAGTGGGACAAGCCTGATAATAAAAAGTCCTGGATCGCTCTGTCCAGAAGAAACAGGGAACAGTGAGAACTAAGACACCTGGAAGTTACTGAACCATGCCACCTACAACTCAAGAGGGCATAGTTCTTTCTACATAGGAATGTTAAACCAAAAGGATTGTGGCCCTTAAAATTTTAAAGAGATTTATTTTAATTATGACCATGTTTGTAGCTGTGTTCAGGGTAGAAGCTTTAGATACTAAGGAACTAGAATTATCCTGTGGCTGTAACCTGCCTGAGCCCTGTGGAACCATCTGTCTAGCCCTCCAGTCTCCCTTTAAAAGAAATTCTAAAATAGAGATTTTTTAAAATTGCTATCTTTGTGTTTACTATAAAATTAAAACTCTTGGTAGGGCACGGTTGCAAACACCTTTAATCCCAACACATGGGAGACAGAGAAGGGCAGGTGTCTGTGAGTTCAAGGAATGCCTTCTCTACATAAAGAGTTCTAGGCCAGCCAAGGCTCCATAAATAGAATCTTTGCCAGAGAAAGAGAGAGAGAGAGAGAGAGAGAGAGAGAGAGAGAGAGAGAGAGAGAGAGAGAGAGAGAGAGAGAGAGAGAGAACGAGCACCTTAGAATATCCGTGGGTTTTATTGGCGTGTAGAATGTGGAAATGTCTGGTTAAACAGCACGAATGGCCTTTCTAGAAGTATTATGGGCATAGAAATGGACTATGAACATGTTTCCGAAGTCACGTAAAAATTGATCAAATGGGTGCTGGTTAGTGGTGATACATGCCTTAAATCCCAGCACTGGGGAGGCTGGCAGATGTCTGAGTTTGAGGTCAGCTTGGTCTATGGAGTAAGTTCCAGGACACCGAGGACTACACAGAGATGTCTCAAAACAACAGCAAATAAATGACAATAACAACAAATCCTGATCATGTGGGAAATGGGCATAACAATAAAGGAAAGTGAAGAGAATCCAGGTTAACCTGGGGGAACAGAAACCCTGGTGACTCATGATCATTTTCTCTAAGAGTCAAAGTTCTGCATCTATTTTCCCAGTGTTAGGTATTGAATATAAATGTTTACCACAGGCTTGGTCATTAAAGACTTGGTCCCAAGATATGGCATTATTTTAAGAGGTGGTGGCAACTTTAGGAGATGGGATCTAGCTGGAAGAACAGGGTCCCTGGAGACATGCCATTGGAAGTGATTTTGTTCCTGGCCCCTTCTTGTTTCCCTCTCTGCTTCCTGACTATGCTGCAGCAAACAGCTCTGACCCAGGGTGCCCTTCTGTCATGACAATCAGCTTCACCACAGGCCTAGAGACCAAGGCATAAGCAAACCATGTCCTGATACCTCTGAAGCTACAAGCCCAAACAGATCTTCCTTCAGTTAGTGTTTAATGAGAAAGCAGATTGATACAAATAATTAGCACTTTGGAAGTGTATGTATGTGGGACATTTGTAACTATTCCTGAAAACATGATTCAGGAGATTTGGACTGGATATCTGGGAAGAATTTGGAAACATTTAGAGATGTGAATTTGTGAATCCCAAGGATGCTATCAGTAGAACTTAGTGGGCAGTTCTGGTAAGGATTCTGGAAACCAGAATGCTGATATGATTATAGACAGTGAAGACTCTGGCCGTTGAATTTCATATGGAAAGAAGCACTCAACTAACATGCATTTCACCTTGCTCATGTTCTTTTACAGCACAGAACTCATCTACATTTTTTACCTGCTCTATGAGAGACTAAGATTAAAGATGATGGACAAACTAAAATTATAGTGAATATTTCAATACAGCCCAACCCTCAGGCTACAGCACAATCCTCTGACAGCTTTTATCCCAGTCCTTAGTGAGAACTGAGAGCAAAAAACAAATGTAAATATTGTAAGAACATATAGTTTGGCTAAAATAGAGGCAAGGTGAAAAGCTGGGCTTTGTAGGGAAGGTATGGTTATTAAGATTAGTGCCATTAAAGAAAAGCCAAGTACTTGGCACCAAGATAAAAGAAAAGATGCCTGAGGGGAGATTAAGTACCATCTTAAGTAGCATCACAGGTTCAAGAATACAAAAATTTTAAATCATTTAAAAAACATTCCCTTGACAGAGTCATGGTACTACTCACATACTGTGGCACAGGAAGTTGTTTGTCCACAGTTCATTTTACCATGTTCAGCTTCTCAGGCACCCTAAGGTAGCTTCGAGTTGGTCTGGTTACTGTTCCAGTGAGTGGTAGACCTCAGCATCACCCATATTCGTGCTGATCTCATAGGCACGCAAAATGCAAGGTTGTAGAATGATGGAGGCTTCCACCCAGACTTCAAAGTCAAATGGTCCTAAGAGTTGTCTTGATTCTCTGAGGAGGCTTTGGGCCTAGACTTGCAAGGAAGCTTAATTTGCAATAAGAGGGCAGTCTCCCAACCAAAAAATATTACCACTTGATGTCTCAAAAGCACATGCTAAGCAAGACTCTGTTTTTATTAGTGCAATAACAATGTTGAGACACTGTTGTGTGTGCACAGACAACTTCCTTAAGTATTTGTTGAATGATGATTATGCCGCTGATGATCTGGATGTCCTTAAAAGTCATGATTATAAATAGTAAACAACACATCCAGTAATGGCACTATGGAAATTAAACCTACCCGCAAATCAGTCCAAGAAATGACATTAATAGAAGGAAAGGGATGGGAGGTGCAGAGAATGAAGGACAGAAGCAGAGATGCACACTGTAAGCTTCCATCTCCATAAATTCTTCTCTGACAGAAATATGTACACTTTCAAAGCATAACCCCCTGACCTCCCCACACTCCAAAGGGAGTCAGAGCTAGTGCCACACAAGCTCACACAAACTGAGTGTGAGGGATTGGGAGGAGGAATCTAGAAACTGCTTAGCCTCCGTCAGTAATTATACATGGCCATATTCAGATCCAAACTGCAGTCAGTCAGTCCTTTCTCATGCTGGACAGAGCCATGATAGTAGGGGCAGGAGAGAAGCCTCTATAGGAGACTCCTAGGTGTTCACATTTGCTGCATTTGCATATGTCTAATCAGAATGTCAAGACAATATACAGAGGTAGTATTCCAAGGGAGAATGGCAAGGAAATTATAGAGAAAGGGGCTGGAAATGGCAGGAACCCCTCAGATAGCTTGAGGTGAAATGTTAACTGTCTTTGAGCATCAGACTAGGACATTAGGCAGAGACATCTTCGGCAAGGCAAGATGAGCTTGCAGAACCACTGTTTGCCCACAACTAGCCTCCTTCTGCTTCTGCGGTGTGTTCTAGCAGTCTTTCGATTTGTTTTTATTTTGGTGTGAATTTTATATCCATCAAATTTCCCTCCAGGGGTATCTCCAGCATTCTTGCTTCCTCCTGGCCAACCACGCTCACTCACTGATAGTATCTCTTTCCCCTGGGATGGAAGCCGACAGCTCAGGTGGACAGAGAGCCATGATGTCTGCAATCTGCTGCTTTACGGGTTGACCAGGATGGCATATTTCTTTTCTAGTCAATTTTATTCACAGCAGGCAAAAGTAGGAGAAACACTCTTGTGTAGTAGTCTGTACTGATCTTTATCTGTGGTTTCCAGGAGTGATTGTAAAGTAGCTCTCAGTTTGGAAAAAGAGAACGTTGAGAAATATACACATGAACACATACACATGGACACACATACATACATATGGATGCATACACACACACACACACACACACACACACACACACACACACACACACACAGAGGTTACAGTTTTTGCCCTCCATTTGCACTATAGACAAGAAATGGTGTATGCTCAACTATAGGCTAAAACTTTATTGATAGAATCTGATGGCATTATAAAATCAATAAAGGCAAAGAGCAAGTGATTTGTTCATTTTGCTATGAATTCAATATAAGAATACAAGCTTCATTTAGAAAATTTTTGAAACTGTTTTAAAAAAATCATTCCTGATGTATTGTTATCAATATCTATATTTGAACAATGATTATGATAAGAGAAGAACAAATACAAGTTAGACCCTGGCTTTCCTGCACATATGTAGCAGATGTGCAGCTTGGTCTTCATATGGGTCCTGAACAAGCGGAACAGAGGCTATTGCAAATGCTGTTGCCTGTACGTGGGATATGTTCTTCTAGTGGGCTGCCTTGTCTAGCCTCAGTGGAAGAGGAAGCACCTAGCCTCCCAGAAACTTGATGTGCCAGGGTAGGGGTGGATACCCAGTAGGGGCCCCCACCTGCTCAGAGGAGAAGGAGAGGGAAGATGAGGGTAAGGACTGTGGGAGGGAGTGCCTGGCGGTGGACAGTGAGCAAGATGTAAAGTAAATAAGTAAAAAATAAATATATAAAAAATATCAAACCAAACCTACAAAGAATTAACCTTACATTCTTCATTACATAAGCACAACTAATTTGGAAAATCTCTATAACATTTGTGAGAAATATGATAGATGGAAAAGGGGAAGTTTGAATTCTTCCATGGGTTTCTATAAGCCTTCATGCGCTACAATGTGTTCAATAAAGATTTAGATTTTAATATACAAAATGGGGCTTGGCATCTTTTATACAAAAAGGCAAAGGTAGAAAGACTTCCTCTTTCCCACTTTCACACAAACTCAACAGGTGTGGGTGCTTCCTTGGGGCAGAACAAATCTGTAGCATATACAGTCTACAGAGAGCCAGGACTCCAGGCACTCGCAAAGCATAGGTCTGAAGATGAATCTGTCATGTGTGGGCTACAGAGGGTACAGAAAATTGGCAGTACTAAGAAATCTACCACCTATAAAGCAAAAGAGTTTTCTCCTTCCTTGTAGTCAGGGTACTTGTAGTTCTGGTAGGAGAAGGCTAATTGAGCCACGAAAGATAAGTCCATCTTAGTCCATGCTATACATGGAAGGTCCTGGACAGAACCAATGTTTGCATAAAAATGATGTCAGCAAATACACACTAAAATAATGGAAAGATCTTCTCAAGAGTTCATTAGCTATGTCTACTGCACAAGGAGGCTTCAGTGTGTGTGTGTGTGTGTGTGTGTGTTAATCACAGTTACTCACTATAATCTAATTCTAACCTATATAATCAGATGGTAGATTGCATTGCAAAATTAGTACATATTTAATTTCCCCTACTCTGTTTAATGACCTTAAAATAAATAGATTGTTCCTTGGGATATCTTTCAGCTTGAGGCTTCCCTTTCACTTGGGCTTTTGCTATATAACTCATGTGCTGAGGGCTGTGTCTGCTATGACTAGAAGGTATTGCCTATTTACCTAGTTGTGGGTCAAACCCTCCCTTAGCCAGCATGGTACTATCTCCAACATCTCTAATGAGTCCAGTGAGCAAATATGTACTCTGCATTTCATGATGGTGAGACTGCATGGCTGTTAATCATGAAACAAGTATGGAACATGAATGAAAGCTGGCTCCACTAAAACTTCAGTTTAAGAATGCAGTACTCAAAAGCCCAGGTCTTCTCCATCACTGACCAAGCCAAACCCAAAGCAGTCACACTTAGTAAATAGTAAACTGCTAGAGTTAAGGAATACTGCTTATCAGAGAGGTAGAGTTCAGTTTTGAATATTAATCTTTTACTGGTGGAAAGGAGAGGTTCAGATGGTGGTTTTGCTTGCCTTTCTTTTTAAAAAAAGAATTAGCTATTTACTGTCTATGTCTAGATAAAAGAAGCCTTCTATAGAAGGCTAAACATCTGGATATGCAATCAACAGGCCCATGCTTGCAGTTCTCTGCTGTTGGACTAGATCTAGGTCATCATGCTGCCCTGCCTCATGAGCTCCAGGACTCTCAGCCCTGGAAGTATGAATGCAATTTTCTCACCTGTCCCCAAGGTTAAGCAACATTCATAGTATCTTCAAATTCATTTGCATAGTGACCTGCAAAATTCTCCCAAAACAGCCTTAAATCTCAGGAACAATCTGATCTCTAACTGACCTGAAAGCAGCCACCTTCCCACCTCTCCAACATGTCCTGGGCCTTTGAAACCATCATAAGCCACCACAGCATCTGATGGCCCATATTCTAGCAAGTGACTTACTCTGGTAGGTACTAGAGGTATGTGGTTATTTGGATCATAATCAACTGTATTAGTCCTTACATTGATGCATAAGTATGATTCGCTCATAAATCATGCGCACAGCACTAGCAAACAACATAGTCAGGCCTGGTAAGTGATTTCTGAAATCACTTTGAATAGCAGGGAAAAGGCAACAAGCCTTGTGAACCTCATACATTAAATACAAAAGGGAACCTTTTCTAAATGGCAATGTGTGGAGGGTTTTTAATACTGTAAACAATGCTTACATTAATTTCACTTAGCCTTTTGCTGGCTTGGAGCCTACTAGCTTAGGATTTTGATTTGTTAGCAGATAGCGTGTAGCTTAAAGTTCTAAAAAGTCATAAAGTCTAAGTCTTCTTTCTGTGTTTGGGGTGATTGGAGGTGGAAGCTTAGATGGAAAAGACTACAAAAGGAATGGAAGCACCTTTACAGAGAGCTATTATACCTGATAGGCTCCATGCAAGACAGTTGAAATGTGAGCCTCAGTATTCAAATAGAAAGGATACAATCATATGTCTGGTTAACTTACAGGAAATAGTTCCAGAGACAATTTTACACTAACTACAGTGATTTGGGCAATTTTTTAAAATAATACCAGCCAATTTCTCTCCATTATACTCTGCTGGCAGAAAATAAAACATTTTTTCTTTGAAATGATTGCCTTTGGTTTTGTTAAATCATGCATTCTGTCAACATGTGGTCACCATTTTTACATGATCTTTCTGCTTCCCCAGAAAAGAATGAATTCACAGTCTGAACCCTGATATAAATATGTAATCTTGCAACTGTTAAGGCTTCTTCTATTACTGCAAAATGAAGAGATAAAAAATGGACTTGGTATAAAAGAAATGAAATGAAGAAAAAAGATATGATGATGACCAAGTAAGTATGAGCCTGAAATTCCTGTACCTTCTCCAATGTCTGGGAAAGAAGATGCCCGGGTGATCATTTTTCTCAGTGTAACACAAAGGGACTGTATAAAGTTCATCATTTGAAAAGCACTAATATTTGAAAACACATTTGGGAACCTCCATTTATGCCCAGAGATGCATGTGTGTGACTTAGCAGCAGCCAGGAAAGGGTTAGAAAAATGGAGTTTTCAGTGAAGTCTTAAGACAGGCATTATCTTGTCATTAAATAAGGACTTTTCAGATATAATTGCAAAATGCCCAGGGTGTAACTGCTTCCACTCACTATGTCATCTGGAGGCTGGAGATCCTTATCTCAATCCTTCAGTCTATCTACTTTTTTAATGATAAATTATTTTTGCAAAGAAAACTGTAGATGTTTGTCTAGTTGCTCCCCTCTGAGCCTTTGTTAGCAGCATAGCCAGAAAATACCTTCTTCTAGATAAGCATTGCAATGTTAACTTCTTTGCAGCTGGAATTCTGTGTGGGCAGTCAGGAAATTTTAGCTTTACTTTACACAATAGTTTAGGCATGTAGTATATCTCAAAGTAATTTACAGCCTTAAGACATCAGTGTTAAACCTAAGAAAAACCACTGAGATACTTGAAACAGATTAACAAAACTTCTCCAGTTTAATATTGAAGTGGATAAGAATATAATGTGCAAAATCAAAGTGAGAATTTTAAAATTTCATTTCTATTACATTTATATTCATTTCATGTTTGCATACGCATGTTCCATAGTGCATGTGCACAGTCAGAGGCAACTCGCAGGCTCTCTCCTTCCAACATGTGAGTTCCAAGAACTAAATTCAGGTCATCAGGCTTAGTGGCAAGTGTTTTACCAGCTGAGCCATCCACCCCTCAAGCCCCAATGTAATGAACCTATATAAATATATGGGAAAGCAATGCTCACTATCCATCTTCTACAAAGTAGATTTTGGAGACAGCTACAAAGGAAGTTGCAGCAGTCTAACCAGACTCAGACCATGCTAGACTGTGTAGGTTTACAGAAGTTTACTTGCTACCTTTCCTTGGACAGAAAAGAAATAACCTAAGTTAAAATGAAAGTCTTGGAGGATACTGATTCAAAGAAGTTCTACTACTCAATCAGAAGTGATCAGAAGTGGGATGTTGTGATGGTTTGTACATGCACGGTTCATGGAGTGTCACTATTAGGAGGTGTGGCCTTGTTGGAGTAGGTGTGTCACTATGGATATGGGTTTAAGACTCTCATCCTAGCTGCCTGGAAGTAAGTATTCTGTTAGCAGCCTTCAGATGAAGATGTAGAACTCTCAGCTCCTACTGCACTATGCCTGCCTCAATGTTGCCATGTTCCTGCCTTGATGATAATGGACTGAACCTCTGAACCTGTAAGCCAGCCCCAACTAAATGTTGTCCTTATAAGACTTGCCTTGGTCATGGTGTCTGTTCACAGCAGTAAAACCCTAACTAAGACAGATTTATTAAGGAATGTTTCAGCTCTCATTGGGAGGAAATCACCTAAGCCTGATATTGTGATCACTTCGTCAAAATACTAATGATTTTCTCCCTTTCTTCTCACTCCATGTCCCCTCCCCCCACAAACCCCTTGGGTGTTCCATGAAGAAGATACACCTAATCCTTCTATTCTCTGCACTTTCCATATTTGCAACGTAGACTGTGTATGATACTTGTGTACATGTATAAGACATGACTTGAGTTGAGCAAAACCTGGAATAAGCAAGGAAAGACTCAGTGTCCACCACAATCCCAGTCATCAAAGTTGAGAACGTCCTAGTTTCTAGCAAGCAGTAGCACAGAATAGGCAAGGCACTGGATGGCTGATGTTAGGGGTATGCTCCCTCTGAACCTCATGATTATAACAAACAAGATGCATAACAGGGCTATTTGTTGCACATATCTGAAATCTTTCTTAAGTTCTAAAGTACATTATTTTCTCTGAGAACTTTCCCAAGAAAGCTAAAATCTAAAAGAGGTATTTTTTGCCTGACTCAGGAAGAACTAAAATATTGAGCAGTAAGGATGTAACAAGCTATCAAGAGGACAATGCAGATATCACTGCCCACTCTGGGAAAAGGACTTCCAAAGGCTGGACAGGGTTCACAATGTACACACTTCGAGGTCTAACTGCTAGTCTCCATTCAATTGTCAGTGTTCAGGAAATGCCATATGTCTAAGCTCAAACACACACTTAGAGGCTATGAACTTCAACTGATTAATTAAAAAAAAAAACCAAGAAACAGTCTATCTCTTCCATTTCTTAGTAACAACTGTTTAAGAAAAGATTTAATGAAATATCTAACAACCGAGCACTTAGAATTTTCTTCATAGCATGCTAATCAATTACCTTACATGGTTTCTCACTGAAGCCTTAAACAACCACCTTTATGCATTACTGAGACCAGAGGCATACAGTGGTCACACACCTTGCTCAAAGTCTTCTAGCAAGTCATGTACAGAGCCAAGGTTAAATCCAAATGTTTTGGCCTATAAAGTGCTGGAGGTCAACTCCAGTAGACATGAGCAGGTGGATAACACTCAGAAGAAAAGATGTGGACATTTTTATTACCAGAAGTATGGGAAGGTGACTTTTAAAACATAGGAATATTTTTAAAATAATCAGCAAATTTAAAGAATAGTTTTAAGATCCCAGGATTTCATTTTAGGGCTTATATCATTGTAGTAGATTTGTAAAGTCTTATTTTTTTTAAACATATATGAGTTAAGTTTTAACATGACTGCTCTGTTTGGCTACCTGCCACCCTCGTAAGCACAGCTATCAACACATTTGAGAATACTGTTAGTTTTGTAGTGAACCTAATTGAAGCCTTCCTTTTATTATTATTATTATTTTCTAAGTTTTTTTATTTACATTCCAAATAATTTCCCCTTTCCTGTTTCCTCCCTCCCCGAAAGTCCCATAAGCCCCTTTTCCTCCCTCTGTTCTCCACTCAACCCCCTCTAGCTTCTCTGTCCTGGCATTCCCCTATATCCAGTCTTTCCAGGACCAGGGGTCTCTCCTTCCATCTTCCTGGAAATCTATTGATATGTGAATTGTGTCTTGGGTATTCCGAGATTCTGGGTTAATATCCCCTTATGAGTGACTGCATACCATGTGTGTTCTTTTGTGATTGGGTTACCTCACTAAGGATGATATTTTCAAGTTCTGACCATTTGCCTAGGAATTTCGTGAATTCATTTGTTTTTAATTGCAGAGTAGTATTCCATTGTGTAAATATACCACATCTTCTGAATCCATTCCTCCGTTGAGGGACATCTGGGTTCTTTCCAGTTTCTGGCTATTATAAATAAGGCTGCTATGAACATAGTGGAGCATGTGTCCTTATTGCATGCAGGGGAAGCCTCTGGGTATATGCCCAGGAGTGGTATAGGAGGATCCTCCGGGATTGTCATGCCCAGTTTTCTGAGGAACCGCCAGACTGCTTTCCAGAGTGGTTGTACCAGCTTGCAATTCCACCAGCAGTGGAGGAGTGTTCCTCTTTCTCTACATCCTCGCCAACAACTGCTGTCTCCTGTGTTTTTGATCTTAGCCATTCTGACTGGTGTGAGGTGGAATCTCAGGGTTGTTTTGATTTGCATTTCCCTAATGACTAAGTATGCTGAACATTTCTTTAGGTGCTTCTCAGCCATTAGATATTCTTCAGGTGAGAACTCTTTGTTTAGCTCTGTACCCCATTTTTTAATAGGGTTATTTGGTTCTCTGGAGTTTAACTTCTTGAGTTCTTTGTATATATTGGATATTAGCCCTCTGTCGGATGTAGGGTTGGTAAAGATAATTTCCCAGTTTGTTGGTTGCCACTTTGTCCTTTTGACAGTGTCCTTTGCCTTATAGAAACTTTGTAATTTTATGAGGTCCCATTTGTCAGCTCTTGATCTTAGAGCATAAGCTATTGGAGTTCTGTTCAGGAAATTCTCCCCTGTGCCCATATGTTCAAGGTTCTTCCCTAGTTTCCTTTCTATTAGTTTCAGTGTGTCTGGTTTTATGTGGAGGTCCTTGATCCACTTGGAATTGAGCTTAGTGCAAGGAGATAAGAATGGATCAATTTGCATTCTTCTGCATGTTGACCTCCAGTTGAACCAGCACCATTTGTTGAAAAGGCTATCTTTTTTCCACTGGATGGTTTTAGCTCCTTTGTCAAAGATCAAGTGACCATAGGAGCGTGGATTCATTTCTGGGTCTTCAATTGAAGCCTTCCTAGTAGTAATTTCAATTTGATATTTTAGATCAAATTCTACTTTACAAATGGCAAATTCTTCTTCATAAAGTATACTTTGCATGGTACTTCTGAAAAAACAGAGCAAGACAGGGGTGTGACTGTCCATTTTCAAATCTTGTCCATCAGGAGATGATCCTAGAACCCAACATGTTGTAGTTTCCTAAGTGTAGTAAGAGTAATCCAGGAGACTCATCAGGAGATTGGCCCAAAAGAATTTATGTGACTGGGGGAGGGGGAGGGAGGTGCACGTGCACTAGTGTACAAATTCACAAATGCAAACAAAGGGTTTTTGTTTGTTTGTTTTCTACCTTGCTTGAGAAAAGGGTCTCCTGTTGTTGTCCTGCCCAGGCCATGCTAGCTGACCTGAATGCGTCTAAAGAGTTTCTGGTCCCTGCCTCCCATCTGTCATGGGGCATCAAAATTCCAGGCTTTATGTGAGTTCTAGGGACTCAAACTCAGGTCCCTATGATTGTGAGGCAAGCACTTTACCCACTGAACTAGGTCTCCAGTCCCAGAATTTAGAACTTCCATCTTTACTGATACTTTGTCATATAATTATAATTTCTGCTCCTTTTCATCCTATTTATATAACAAGATGGTTGGATTCTCTTGACTAAATTTATAAGACCTTATAAACATTATATTATAAAGTATAACATATTGTTGACTGTATCTTTTTTCTACCAGCATTTATTTTCTACCCAAGGATAATATTACTTTGTGATTTCTTCTGATAAATGTCCTTCTTAAAGCAGCCCCTTATATAGACATTATAACCTTTAGGGTTAAATGTATCCACTCTCTCAGTGGACACATGAAGACTCACTGGCTTTGAGGAATTCTCTATGGCTCTTCTCCATACATCTTAGCACTGTCTCTGTGTATGCAAAACCAACTGATCTCTCTACATCTCATTTTGACCCTTATTCAATGAAAATAGTGACAAAAGCCACACTGATATTGTGAATAAATAATACAGCTTATAAAAGAACAACAAAGGATGGGGGGGGCTTAAGCATCAACTATTACCAAAAGAAAAATAACATTGCTGTCTTAGAAGGCAAGGAAAGAGATGTGAACACAAGTAACCATTTAGGCTCTAATTTAACCTTAGAATAAGGTTATTGTGAGGGGGTAACAGGGTTCATATAACAGCATCTCAAGACTATGAGGGTTCTAGCCCTCACCACAGCCTTTAGGAAAACATTATCCCTTATATGCAGGATTCTGTGAAGCCAGGTAGAACTTGTTGATTTTACAGGCAAAATCAAGGCACACAGCCTCCATCATCTACACATTTTTCTTTTCTCCTCACTTGATATTCAAATTGCATCCTATATGGAAAAAATGACTGAATAAAAAATTGTGGACTCAATTCAGTGGAACTCACTTCTAAAGTAACACGAACCATTGTATAAAAATTTTAAATTTCAGTTTTGAGAACTATAAAGGCCAAAGTCTTTCAGTGCCATGCCTCTCAATTTGCACGAGTATCACCACGATGTTTTGTCTTGTATAAAATTCTCGAAAGGATAAATGCACTCAAAGGGGATGGAACTTTGACTTACTTTCTAGAGATAAAATCATTCACTTGATGTTGCTATGAAACTTGAAAACACATATCTTAAAATCAGAGCCATATCTACATAGTTTGAAAACCACACTTTATCTCACCATGAGCCAGCACTTTACTGAGGAGTATAGCAATTGAGTTTCCCCATTGCTCATAACAACTTATTTTAAGCCGTTTCTAAATTCTTATATCAAAACAATTACATTACTTATACATGTTTTTATGTCATATTTTAGAAATTTGTAGGTAGAAGCAGACATTCAGGCTAAGAGTAGAACCAAGTATTAGTTAGAATGAAGCCAATGCCTTATCTGCTTGTGAAGAGAAAATCCTTTGATTTCAATTTGACAATGACTAAACTCACATAGGCTCGTGAGCTTACTTCTATGTGTAAATAACAAAATGAAGATGCATTTGTATAGTAATTTGATTATCTTGGAATTACATTAGAATCCATAAATTCAAGTACTTGTGGAATTATATCAACCTGTAATTCTTCAAAAATTTTGATTTATAAAATAGTATTAATCTTGTAGAGGAATGACACATCTTAATGTCTCAATTAAATATACATTGGCAGATTAATCCTACTATACATCTCACTGTTTTTCATAGGTTAAGAGCCTGTAAGCTCTTAAAGTACAACTACATAAGCAAAATATACAGAGATCACTAGCCTCACATATACTACCACCTTGGGCTTTTGTTTTGCTTTGGTTTGTTTGAGTTCTTCTGTTTGTTTGTGCCTGAAAGCATCAACCTGTAGACCCTATATCTGAAACAAAGAAGTCATGTCAATGATTGTGGAAGGCATTATTCTCAGAAAATGCACTCTTTTTTTGAAGTTCAAAGTATTTAGATTCAGTAGCTATAGGACAATAATTAGTTTTCCTTCTACTCAATGCTCCCTCATGGGCCTTGTTCGGTGTCTAGTTCCAGGCAACCAAGGCCAGTGTAGAATTTTCTGAACAGTCAAGCTAGATGAAATGCATGCTATGTCCCAAGTGCTTAGGACATAATACAGGGTTTTATAAGCCCTTCACCTATGGTGTACAAACACATTTTTGAAAATAAAGTAGGAAATTTAAATACCTTTGTCCTTAAACCAAGCACATTCTGCCAAAAAAATTGCTGTTTTCTGTGGACTCTTGGCACTGATGGGGGAGCATGAAATATCCTGTGCATTTGGCTGCCAAAGACACAAATCTAGACCCAAAAGGAAGAAGCCAGGTAAATCATTCAGGCTTATGACCTAACATTCTCCTTGGCATAAAAAGATTCATTCTTCTGCCTTCCAATAAGGGCTGCCAATTGGAAAGGCAGTGAAATCATTATTCTGTAACTCCGTAATTCAGATAAACAGTCTCCTACATTTGAAAACTCTTTTTTCCTTCTTTAATTTTTAAGGCCTGAAAATAAAGAGTATTAAGGTTCTATTCCTCAAAAATCATCTCTGAAAAATAACTGCTAACTCTAACTCAAACAAAGATTAAACCAGAATAAAAACAGAAAAGGGTCCTTGTACATCTTTTTTTTTCTTTTTTTTTCTTGTACATCTATCTTGATTTTTCAATTAAGTATGATGAATGCATCTCCCATAACACAGAACAGACATGCAGGAATGTTCATTTGATATCTCCTTGAAGATAATTTGGAAATGATAACCATCTCGATGTCAAAAGTTTTATTGTGATGCTAAAAACTAATATCCAGAGATAATCTTCTTTGCAACAGTACTGGGTTCTGAACAGAGTGGAAATGAGAGGACGATTCAAGCCTCATTCTCCCAGCATGCACTGAGTGTCCAGTGTGCCCAGGACACAGTGGCACACACGTGAGGAGTTTAGAATCTGGGTTGAGGTAAAAGACAATTATACAGATAAATGTTATAATATAGAACTTGGTAAGCACTGCCTAAGAGGCACAAAGCAATCACTCAAGATGAATATTTGTGTCTTCAAACAATGGGACTCCAACTCTGGTTAACAGTCACTCTTCTCATTCAAGCATTCACTTTTCCAATCCAAATACATCCTATGAAAACATAAAGCAAGCAAACAACCAAACCCCCCAAACCTCAGTGCTAAGAACAGGAAGAACAGTAAGAAGCAGATGAAACAGAAATCTCCTTCTGTTAAGTGATGCCACAATAAGAGATAGTAGTCATCTTCATCACTGACACTCTTCTCAGTGCTTACTACATGTCAAAGATCTAAAATGTTTGGCATATATCATCTTCATGAAAATCACAACTACATCAAGATGAAAGGATCATTGAACTGAAGCTGGTGTGCTCCATGACTGTAGACAGGGTCTGTGTTGTGACATCATCGGTTGTTAAGTGTGTAACCTTGGAGGGCACTTAGCACCTCTCTATGCCTCAGATTTCCATTTATAAAATAAAATCAGTGGCAAGTTCTCCACATTCAAGACCTTTAAAGTGAAGAGATAAGAAAAAAATGCATTTTAGAGACCACTGCAGAATGTAACAACTTGTAGTAGCAACATCCATCACTTATGATGGTTATCATGATTAAAGAGCAGCACTAAGCACCTAGAAATGTTTTAAAAGAATTATCACCATTCTTAAAGAGAAGAGTAACTTAAAACAAACTGAAATGACTTTACATGGTCAAAGGTGTGGAGTTTGTATTTATTTAAAAAAAATGAATCTAAAGTAGAACTCAAAATTATACGTCAACTCTAATGATGTTAAAGTTACAAACTGAAGAGTGAAGACAAAGCAGAATTACCTTGATAAAGGTAGAGAGAATGTGCTTCTAAAGAAGAAATATCTGAAAGCCTGATGACTTGGAGTGTTGGGTAAGAATGAAGATACAAAGCAGACAGTGCAGTACATCTTCAGAACAGGGTGTGGCCTGGAGGGATGGTATAGATGCTGGAAAAGCAGATATCAAGCCATACAGGGCCCTGCTCACTGCCTCAAAAAAAAACCCAAGCAGAAAGAAGGCCTGAAGAACAGAGAAACTGGGTTTCCTTCCGCAAAGCCTAATGAAAACAGGTACATTTCACGACTGATTTGGCCACCCAGCAATGGCCATCCACAATGCCAGTTTAGATTTGAGTAGGACTTCCCAAGCTTGGCTCACCAACATGTCATGCTACACAATTCTATATTGTGACATATTTTCTATACATTGTATGTTTTTATTTTAAATCCTCTCTAGCTTCTTTCTACTCAGAACCAGCAGCCAACCTCAGTTTTAACAAATAAGCATGACGGAAGATAAGATAAAATATTACATGGAGGACAAAATCTGTCCTTAGCTAAAACGAGTGAACTATCATGATACTGTGCAGTGGAGAGAGGAAGACAGATTTTGGAAACAGTGAATGAAAAACTCACCAGAGCTTGCTGGGCATTGGGAAGTGAGTTGGAAGCGAGAACCATGCTGGGGACTCCGCCCTGTGGGGCTCTCCAACTATGGAACTTAGGATACACTAATGCTATATATTGAGAAAGGGATTGTGGGAGCTGGAGAAGGCTTAGGTATTAGTCATAGGCTCAGAGTTAAGGCTGTAGAATTGGAACCATTATCTCTGCATCCCAGTGGCCCTATATCAGGAGTTTACGCTGATGTGTTCAGGAAGAAAGGCAAGCAATAAGCCCAGTGATGGTTACTGACAGTACCTATGCAAAACATCTAAACTTAAAAATAAAGTCACTTAAACCATATTATTTTGTAGTTGAAGATCAGAAAATGTCTACACTAAAAGTCACCATAGCCCTTCCAGGCTGTAAGACATCTTTCAAAAATTATTTTAGTCTTCTAAACCAACAGATAGCCAAGTGCATGGGCAGAGTGTACTTAACACTAGAGAATCGGAGCTACGTGAAGTGTAACTTAAAAGTATATGTGGCTCACCCCAATCAAGGATGCTTTTTAAAGGCTTAATTTGCAAAGCAAAGTTAAAAACGAAGATCAAGAGTGACTTTCAGAGGGGTGGGGGGGTTCCACTTGTCTTTGTGCAGAAATCAGTGGTCTCCTATCCTAGCATCTTGAATTATATTCTGATTGCAACTACCTTGCCTGAGACCCAAGCATTTCTCATCAGAACTCAGATTCACTTGATTTTTTCCCTAGTGGTGTGTGATAAACATAAGAAAGTTCAATTCTTAATCACTTCAGATCTCTAGAATTTTTGAAGATAGAGTCCATGACCTTGGGGATTGTCTGCTGAAAGGAAAAATAAAAAAAAAAAAGGAAAAAGAACCCTAGTTTAGTTCTATTATTTAGTGACCAAAGTCATAACCTTGGCTCATAGTGTGTCTCTAAGTCAGAGGAGCCAAAAAGAACATGCGTTCTTCCCAAGTGGCTGTCCTCCAAAGATTGTCCATGGTCAGTACTCAATGAGTCTCAACCAGACAGTGAAAAAGGGGAGAGATAAAGAGAAAGATGAAAGAGATTTATGTCTACCTGTGATTCTTCCAGAATTGCCTACTCAATAACATATTAACTATGTTTTAAGCAAAGTGATGCCTCACAAGAATCCTTACAATTTTTCCTACATAATACTTAGAGATAATGCCAGATTAACTCCCAACAGAACATAAATACAGGAAGAAAATGATATCCAATAAGATTCACTTTGGAAAGCATGATTCATTTTCTCATTGTATAGGTAAGTATACTTTGCAAAAACCTGAGCTACTTAGATTTTAAAACTATAGACATTTTTCATTATCTGAACATTAGCCCGGATAGCACACATACTACCTAACTAGATCTGTACTGCCAATCAGAATCTCAGGGAGAATAAAAGCAGACAGCACCATCAACATGGCATCAGAAAAGATGTATTTATACCAAGGAAGAAAATGGTTCTCACGTTCATCCCCGATACCTGAGAATGTATTTGGCTTTCTGCTATCATGAAGCACAGAGAAGAGTCTTACAAAGGCTTATGCACTAATCTTAACTGGTTATAATATCCTACTATAGACAGTCCTTGATGGAGAAGAGTGGACTGAGTCACCAACTGAGTATTCTCTTTCCTTCACTTGATGATTCTTGAAAGCCAACTGTGTAACACTCACATGATGGACATGGAAAATTTACATGTGTTATTAATTGTTACCAGCCTATCAGAGCCCAGCAGGTGGCTCTAACCTCTAGATTTTAGCTGCTATTCAAATTTTATTTTCATGTTCCATTGGTGATTTCAATGCACAGAGAGATCTTTATCTCCAAAGGAATGCTTGTCTGGCCCCAGGGGTGTCTATCCATGTTAAATGGGACACCTCATAGATCACATGTCTTCTTGCCTTAACATCCTTGGCTGTCTTCTCACTTAGCAATTCTCTTTGTTTAATTATATCACTTTCTATTTGTGCTGCTGCACCCTTTAAGAACTGTGAAATAGCACCTTAATCCCTCTCTATGTGCCTGTTTCTACTCTGTCTTCATCCTCACACTCAGACTGCTCCTTCTGTGGTCTAACCTTTAGTCTCTTTCCTACTCAGAAAGTTATATTACTACCCACTTTAATATGGCTTCAAACTCTTCAGAATGTTTTCAAAGTTTTTGTGTGAAGCACAACTCATTGTTGCTTCCACTTCACACCCTGATTTGAAAGTCAATTGCATTGTGCTGTTGTTCAAGGTCATTGCCATTCATTTCTCCTGACTTTCCAAAAGGAGCCTATTCCTTCAAATTCTCTAAGCAGTAGCAACACTTCCGTGCTAGTGTGAATCAGTCATATACCAGGTCATCTGGCCTCTCCCTCCTAAAACACCAGTCACATTAGGCTCAAGATACTCAGGTTGACTTTGCTCTTGACTATGGCATAAACTTCACAGAGACAAGAGAAATAGCCCACCAAACTCTGATGTTTTAAAGGCAACAAAATGAGCAGTTCTATCTCTCAAATAAACTCAAAGGTTTGAGCAGTTAGAGGTCCATTAGACATGTCAAAGACATGAATTTTCTAGGAGAATGGAGATAAGAAGTTGAGTGTGTTGGAACAAGTGCAACATCAAGAGGAAAGTGAGCATCCATAAAAAAGAAGAAAGCAAGCAAGAAGATGGGATCTTTCTACATGGACAACAAAGAGACATCTTTAAAGAACCATGAATGATGGAGAGATATGGGACCAGTGCTTGTTAGGGAAATCATTCTAGCCTTATTGAGGAGCATGATGCTAGGATTCCCTGGGAAGTAGAGCCAACACAAACACTTTTGCAGGAGATCCTTCAACAGAGGCCCTGAGTCTGATAAGCTGGGACAAAGACAGTTCAGGGCAAAACAGAAAAAAAATTGAAGAAGAGATTTTATTTCTCTAGGAAGAAAGTTGTTCAGTAGTTAGGGAGGGAAGAGAAGTCATTAGCCACTGAATGGTTGGAAGTATTCCCTTGAAGGCAGACGATGGGAGTCTGTGGAGCCAGATTCCTATAGAGAAGTGGAAACTCCCAGAATATACGCTTACTTTCCTGAAAGCAAAGGATGGGGAAGACAGCAAAGATAAAGAGGGCTTGTTTAAATGATAGGACGATCAGCACATGCTCAAATGCTAATGTGAAAGAATAGACCACTAAGGACAGACACCCAAAGGATATTTCCAAATACCTACATATGCACTTGCTGGTTGAACCTGAAAGAGTTGGTAAGAACCCAGAGCAAAATAATGCATTCCAAATGGTTGCATTTTTCTAAAGTTAAATTTAAAGGGAATACAATTTTAAAATATGAGAATAATAATACTTTTGAAATTTTATTTGTTTTTATTTTATATGTAAAGATATTTTGCCTGCAAGTATGTCTGTGTACCACATGCCTACAGTGATCATGTAGGCCTGAGATGAGTGTTAAGTCCTTTGGAACTGGAGTTATAGATAATTCTGAGCCACCACATTGATAGCAGGAACAGAACCAGGGTCCTCTGCGGGAACAACAAGTGCTGTTAAACACACAGCCATCTCTCCAACACAATCTAACGTTATGTCGCCAACATAATTTTTATCTAGGGATACAACTGTACATCTGTGTTGTTTGTTTTGTTTGACACCATCTTTAACCTTGTGTCCTAGGAATTTAAATAATATACCTTAATTAAACTGTCTCTAAAATATATAATGCTGTGAATATTGCTTTCTTTGATAATACTTTAAAAACATGCTGGGAAACGTAGGCAACAGTGAGGTTCCCTATAGAAGAGAGTTGAAAATTCCAAATCACTACCACAGAAACCTACAAGTGGCCCAAGTACAAAGAGTGTCCATGGATACTTCACCACAAAGGCACCATCTACGTCTGTGCTTCACCCCAGTCTCAAGGACCTTCCTGACACAGGGGACAAAAACACTGTAACAGCCAGAGGTCAGGGAGGACCAAGCAAATCAGTGAGTTCCAAACACTACAAGACCACATCACTATAGAATTGGTAGCAGTTGCTATCTAGACTAGACTTGAACAAGATCAAGTCAGTCAACAGGCTAGCATGGAACAAAGAGGAAGATCACGGGCCTCCTCCCCTACCTAAGGAGCTATATAGATAGCTGATGGCTTCTGGGTGATGGAGAGTCAGCTGTCTTTGAAAGTGTAACTCCTGGTAGGTCATCCACGTTTCAATGGCTAGCTCCACAACCAGGAGTATATGGGCAGCACAAACTGGCCTCGAGAGTTATTTTAAAAGTAAAACAGAAAAAGAGGACATGAAGCTGGGATGAATCTTGGAGGAGTTAGGGAGAGAAAAGAGGAGTCAATACAACTAAAACACATAATATAGAATTCCCAAAGAATTTAAAACATTAAAGAAAACTTCAGGCCACTTACTTATTGCTATGAAAGCATGGGAAAATATACTTTTTACATCATATACATAACTGGCCTTTTCTGAAAAGAGTCTGTGTGGTGTCTTTCCCTGTCACTCACTCATTGACCATATCTTGAATGTTCTGCAAACAGCCATGTAGTAGGAGAAAGGAGGAGCAGTTCAAAAACAGAGAGTCCCTATTACACACTATTCTTCCGGAGGAACAGCAGCCAATAAAGGGCCTGCCGTGCAAGCATAATGACATGAGTTTGAATCCACACACAGACATAAGGAAGTCCAGGCATGGAGGTGGGCATCTGTATCGCTAGGCTTGTGGAAATGGATATAGACAGGACGATGCCATGGCTTGCTGGCCAGCCTGTCCACATGCTTTTGAGCACAGGGTTCAGTGAGAGACCCTGTTTCAAAAGATAAGGTAGAGAGAGGGTGGTCACAGAAAACACCTGACACCAGCCTCCAGCCTCCACCCTCCACATGAGCACATGCATGTACGCACACAAAAAGTTTATCGTGTTATTAGGAGAAAAGCCATACATATGCACGATACAATAGATAGGGAATTTAAAGACTTGCAGCCTTTATGGCAAATGTGTCAACGTGGGAAGTCATGGCTTCTGAGAGAAAATTACTTCTATTGGTTTTAGCTTGCCAATTACACTTAGTAAAAACAGGCTGACAGAAACTGGGGTGGGGTACATTGGTACAGAGGCAGCCTAGAGACAGACACTCAAGCCTGGACCTGAGACATCCCAGTTTTGCCACTTGAATTGCTAATCACATTTTATAGCAGCCATTTAATTTTAATTTTTCTTCAGTCATATTAAATAAAACTGTTAACAAGTTACCAATTAGGTAACATAAAAGCATTATTGGGCATAACCTCCTCAACTATTCAGTGTTTAAAAGATAAAAATTAAAATTACATTAACAATTTTTTCAAGTTATGCTACAGAAATGTGAAATCATGGTAAAATTTTCCTTGAGTCAGAAAGCAGTAAATTATGATAAAAGAGGGATGTTTTCCCACAATCTCACTAAAGGAGACTAAGATACTGCTGTGTTTAGACTTAGACCATTTGATAGTCTGCAATCACTTTCTTCCTTTGGTATCTAAAGTTTATTATGGGTGATTTCAGTATTTGAATAAATAGCTATAAACAGTTCTTTCTTCCTCATGTTTCCACAAGTATCTACTGCTACTGCACAATACAGACAGACAGACAGACAGACAGACAAACTCACACATACACACGTGTGTGTGTGTGTGTTTATTTGTGCTAATGACCTTGCCATCCTCAAGTATGACTTCAGATCTCTCTCACTGGGTTCTCCCGGAGCCCAATTTAAAGTCCCCACATACCCCCAAGGCATCTCATAGGAAAAGGTCAGTTTAAAAGAGTGAAGCAAGGCATCATCTAAGCTTTTACTGGAAAGAGTTCTAATGACTCTTTAGGACACAGAAATGGAGGCAAAAGATGTACTGAAGCAAAGTCTCTGATTCATAGCAGAACTGTTGAGCAGGAAGCTTCCTTGCCTTTACCCTGCATCCATGTGCTGAAATATCCATCTCTGTATCTCCTCTCTATCACACTGTATAAAATGTCTCAGCCACCCTTTTATGAAAGCATCAAAATCTGGAAGGCATTAGCTGATTTAAGACTCTGAACCCTCTTAACAAAAGATAGCTATTATGTTAATGAAGATAATGCAAGTCCCATGTAAGATATATTTAAAATGTCAGAATGCCATGTGTTTATAAGTGGCAACTTTCCTTGTAGTCACCTAGTACAAGAGGCCAATGGGACTTTCACAACCTGTTCATCTGAGGCCTTGATTCTCATGAATGATTTCACGATGTTTAAGATATCCCTAGGGCTGGAGAGGCGTGTTCTTAACCACTGACTGCTTTTCGGAAGGTCCTGAGTTCAAATCCCAGCAACCACATGGTGGCTTAAAACCATCTGTAACGAGATCTGATGCCTATTCTGGTATGTCGGAAGACAGTTACAGTGTACTCACATATAATAAATGAATAAATCTTTTAAAAAAAAGACTATCCATAGATAGAAATAACCCAATGAATTGTGAAATTTCTATCTATTTTAGCACATCTTTGGTTTCACCTATTTCCTTCTCAATATTCCATCTAACTTTAGTGTTGTTCATAGAGTATATCATTGGGAAATTCCCTCTGCTGACTTAAAAGATCTTCCCCCAACCAACATAAATTCAGGTCCCAATGATCCCACCAACACACATCACACCTGGCTCAACATTATTTATTCATGTGACTATGCGTTCACCTACTTCCCTATTTTAAGAGCAAAGACACCATCTAAAACCTGTGCAAGGTTGGAAGAGAAATGTGTAGGCATAGAGGAGGAAGCTATGTATACTCTTGAGTAGGCATACGTGTACCTTAGCTTTCTCCAGTCACTAATGCCCTCTGCTGTGAGATCTCACTGCAAATATCACACAAGGAAACTACTGATTTGACAAGGTGATATCATCATAATTTGACTGTTGCAGAAAGAAGGATATTGTCCCAGACACTTTCCTATAATATCTGTCTTACTCTAAAAGTTGTAAATAGCTCTGTCTACCTCCATCTGGGAAACTCTAATGTTACCTGTTTTAGGAAAATATCTCGTGATACTCAAAAAACTGGACTTCTATAGACCTCACAGCAAAATTTAAATTCCCATTGAGATCACTAGGACTAGATACTTAGCCTACTATCCTACTTGTCTGATTTAAGTTTAACTCACCTTTAAGAGAACATGTGACTGACCTTATTTGCCTTAGATATCCCATAGAGTTAGCTATTGCACTCTAAGCTTATGAGTAGCTTTAATTACAAATTATGTACTCTTCTATTACCTACTCAGATTAATGTACATTTGCAAGTGTGTGCTGTGATGATCATTGCTGAAAGCAGCCAAAAGGGTGGAAGCAACCTTAAAACCTACCAGAAATATTGCAAGCCACATGGATATAGCCAGATAACATCTGTTTGCAACAATGAGTGCTACTAGACCAGTTAGGGTCAATGACATAACTTCTTCCTTTGAGAAACTCTGGTAAAAATGATATGCTTTCTGCCCCATTCAGTCAATATAAAGCACATCCCTTTGTTAGAGACAGGCAGACAAGGAAACAGGACAGTAGGACAGCTGACTGACAATACAACAGGCTGAAGAGTCAGGGAAAGAAGTGTGAATTCAACTTTGGGCTCATTCTTGTTCAAACTGTTCCAAGGGGAATTACTTTGTTTTTACCCCTCCATGTGACCTATACACATTTTGGTGCCTCTAGGGTTATCTTTCAGGCATTAACTGACACAAGAGGGACTTTCCTCCAGTCACTGGTGTTATTTTAGAATCAGTGAAAGGGAAGATGAACACAGCTCTCGTCAGCTGGGCCACCATGTTACAGCTCAACCTCCCTCATGCCTCACACTCTAGTCAAGTGGTTCTCAACCTTTCTAATACCATGGCCTTTAATACAGTTCCTCGTGTTGTGATGAAGCCTAGCCGTAAAATTATTTCCATTTCTACTTCATAGCTGTAATTTTGCTACTGATATGAATCATATAACATAAATATTTGTGTTTTCTAATGGTCTTAGGTGACCCCTGTGAAAGGGTCATTCGATCCCACAGGGGTCAAAACTCACAGGTTGAGAAACACTGTCCTATTCTTTAAGAATGGGTTAGTGATAGGGAAAAATCATGTGTGTCATTTTATTTTTTAATATATCTGAAATATAGAAATGACATCTTTACCAGCCTCTGGTACCAGCAGAGTTTGTTATAGAATCATCATTTTCCCATTGTTAGCTAGAATGTGAGGGAGCAGGGACAGGCTCTATTAGAAAAGTTGCTTTAACCATAGAAAATAAGAAGAAACAGTATTCAATTATATATATAATATATATATGTATAATAATGATATATATATACATACATATATATGTATATATACATGCAAACATATATATATATATGTATATATATATATATGTTTTGCATCATGTCAGCCTCTCAAGCATCTCATACTGGCCCGCAAAAGTCATCCACTGCACTTATAGTACATATAACTCTATAGCCAATCAAGAAATACCTAGTAAACAGGGAATTATAATCAAGGCCAGTACAATAGAGTGCTGAGCACAGGCTGCTATGAAGAATTTTGGATTGTCTCACCAAGGCTTAGCAAACCTAGAATGAATATATATATATATATATATATATATATTTAATTGATTCAAAAATTGTAAATATTTATAAAATGATATTTAAAGATCCATGTCATTCTGTCTGAGTTAGGGTCTCATTACATAGCTCAGATTGACCTTACTCTCTTGATTCTCCCGTCTCAGACTTCTGGGTATATGGGACAAGATTTTTTAATAGTGTCACGACCCAAAGAACTTTAAAAAGACATTACTCAGTTAATGGAGTTGGATACAGAATTGTAGGTAAACTTAAGATATATTTCACAATAACAATTTTGAACATTAAATATAAAATCTATTAGGTTAAAACGGTGTTAACCTTATAACGCAAAACAGGGGCATACAGCTATTTCCAGTGCTAAGAAAAATTAGAATGCAAATTTTAAAATAACATGCAAATATACCCCAGGGCAAACATCTTCCTGGGATTCATGTACAATTATTTATTTGTTGCTTGGCAAACTATCTTATCACTAGCCAACACACCTGTTTTGCCACAATATTTACATAGAAAATGCACGTTGTTTTACTGAGAAATCTTGCTGTCCTCTAAAATGCCTAAGATGCTTAGAAGTGCTGGAGGATGACTGCTGGGCATTCAGATTTAGCGAGATTTTGTTGGCCTCCATCCTAGCCTCTCCTGCCACACTTAGCTGCACCATTTCTCTGCTTCTCCACAGCATTAGGATGCAGTGCCACCATTTTTTCTAGCCTCATGGGTTTGGGTCATATGCTGCTTTTCACTGTTTCATGGACTTTGACCTGGAGAAAATAAAAATCTGAGAATTGTCCGATCATCTATTAGTTGTAGGTATTATTTTTTAAGTGTTGTCATTGGGATACATGTCAGGTTGCACATGGTCGTGTAGAGCTAGGAGGCAGGAGCCAAAGTCAAGAAACAAAGTCTTCCGCTTTTCCATTTATCATCATCAAATGGGCATAAAATGATGATAACAATAATTACTATCTTTTAAATAATATAGTATACTGAGACATGCTGCACATTACTTAACACCCAGCAGAATCAATATGCATATCTCTAATACTAATAAATAGTTTTTTTAATTTAAGTGTGAAGTACTTTGGTAAAAATAAAATAAAATAAAATCTTCAGATGCACACATACAATTAAGACTCAGACATCTTAACATTTCTCTGAAAGAAATGCCTTATTGTGGGAAGCACCCAAGAAAACCTTGAATGGCAATCCATCAATGGATGAAATACATTCAGTTAATCTTCAGCAAAAATACCACTAAACTCTATTAATATTAAAAATATTTACATACTAGGGAATTCAATTCATATTAAAAAGATTGTGCCCTTGAACCTAGTAGGATTTATTCCAGGAATGCAAATGTGATTCAATATCATAATATACAACATAAAGAGAACAAAGAAACATACAATCATGTTAATTGATGTAAGATACACCTTTGAAAAAGTTTGACATCATTTCCTGATAAGACCACCCAGAAAAAGAGTAATAATTAAGAACATTTACCAATAAAAACCTACAGCTAGTATCATACTTAATGATGGAAGGCAGAATAGTATTCCCTTAAAATGGGGACAAGGACAGGATGATCTCTCCTCTGCTGTTTAGCCTGTAGTAGAGCTTTCTGGCAGAATAATTAGACAAGAAATGAAACAACATCAAAAATGGAAGGGATAAATAAAAGCATCTCTCCTTTCAAGTGATACGATTCTACACACAAAATCTAAAAGAATCCACAATCAGGTCAATAAATGTTTACAAGCCTCAAAATGTTTTGGGTTCTTAGAACAGCAGACAATAGAAGTTGTATCTCCACAGACCAGAAAAACAAAACAAAACAAACACAAACAAAAAACCTGTACTCAAGTAACATAGAAACGTCTAAAATACTTTTGCACTGAATTTAGCCAAGGAGTGCAAACATTTGTACAGTGAAAAATATAAATTATAAAATAAATATTTAAATTATCATTTTAAAATATTTAAGCATAAGTAAATGAAAAAGACTCCAAGTTCATGGATCAGAAGAATAGATTCTGTAATGATATCCCTAAGACATAAAGATACCATGGATTCAATTAAATCTCTATCACAATTTCAACAAGCTTTTCTGGAGAAATGGAAAAGGGAATCCTGAAATTCATCAGAAATCCTGAAAAATAAAGATATAGTCAAAATAGTCTTGAGATGGAAAACTAAGTTGCTAGCCCAAGGTTACTAACTTTTAGACTTAAAGAAAAGCCACAGTAACCAAGATGTGGGAGTGCTTGCATACAGGTAGACAAGGCTCAACAAAATGGAGTTCAGATCTAGACATAAGTCATCTGTTGCTAACTGATATACAATAAGGGTACAAGTTCACACAGTGGAGAAATAACAGACAGCTGGATTCCACAAGCAACAAATGAAACTGGACAGTTATGTCATGTCATATATAAAAACATACCACAAGTGGATCACAATATTAAATATGAGAGCTCTTGCCATAGAACTCCTAGAAAGAATTACAAAGAAAATAGTTCTGTTCTGTGTTTGTCAATGAATTCTCAGATGTGATACAAAAACCATAAATTACAAAGAATAGGAAAACTAGACTTCAAATCCGAGACAAAAATTGCGCATTATAGAGCTGCCATAAAAAGACAAGCTAAACCAAGGTGGAAATATTGCAAATCCTACCTTACAAAGAGCATAATATGAAAGCTATGGAAAACACTAAAACTCTGCCATTAAGAGATAATCCATTTAAAAAAGTAGACTGAAGACTTGCAGAGACATTTCCAAAAACTAAATAAAAGACATAATGACCACAATCGCATAAAACGTGTTCAAAATATTATTCATTATGAAAATGTAAATCAAAATCATAGTGAGATTTCAGTGTTTACTAGAATGTGGAGAAATCTGAACCCCATGTATTTCTAGTAAGAATATAAAATGATGCTTCTTTTAGGGAAGACTTTTGTGATTCCTACACAACTTTGACATAGGATTGCCATATGACTAGTCACTCCACTAAATATATACACAGCATACTTAAAAATAGAATCAGAAAGAGAGACTTGTAAGCCAGTGTCCAATGCAGCATTATTTATAGTATCCAATCCATGGAGCATGTGTCTTCATTAACAGCATAAAAACCACAGCCACATTTTAGTTTCCAGGGGTATAATATTAATGCCTAGCAGAAGAAGCAGCGCGAAGACCAACCATCAGACTAACAGAAACCACGACAGCATCCCTGCATTTATCCTTGCATCCTCCTCTCTGCTGAGAAAAACCTTAGAGGATGCTGAAAGAAATAAAACACAGGTAAAGGTGAACCATGAGGAAAGCCATGGTGTACACTGAACCTGCTCACCCACAGCCAGAACCCAAGCCTAAAATGGTCCCTGAAAAACAAACAAACACCACAGAACAGGGAGAGAAGGTACCCAATGGGAAAGGGGGAAAGCTGAAGCTAGAAAGATGTGAATGATCTTGAAGAAAACATAGATGCCAAAAGTAGCCCTGACACAGAAGGCACATGCAGGGAAGGCACCGGGGATGCCACCTGAATGTGTGCATTTCTAAAACCTACTTTGGATAACTATACACTTTGAAATACTATGTCTTATCAAGTTCTATAAAAATGCAGAATTTTAGTACTTTAAAAAAAAAGCTTTGTTGTCAGCATGATGGAATAAAAACACCCGTTCCTGCTAATTTTGAATGACTCCTCTTAGCTCCCTGGAAAGAGATCCCCATGTTGACATATGTGCTCACCATGGCCTTGTGGAGTGGGGAAACTCTAAATTCATTGTTATATCTTGCTATCCCTTGTACCATCAACATAGACTTAACTCCATTAACAACAGAGACCCCCAGGGACCTGACTCCCTAAAACTGGTTCTACTGGGCTATGGAGACTTTGCAATGACAGCACCAAGTGTTCCTCAAAAGAACAGTGGTTCTATTTATAAGATTGGCAGGAGGCAGGGGTAGGGGAGGTCTTCAGGTGGATAATTCTGCCAGTTTTGTTTCACTTCTGAAAGTCAGGGCCAGCGTGTGAAAACGTGTTAAGCAACATCCTTAATGTGAAAAGTCAACCCTCAATCTATACTTCTTTCCCTTTTTCTCAAAACATAAAATGAAGACTTCATTGGATATTACAGTGGTCTTCTGGTTTTGGAAGTCTATACAAGAAGGGACTACGGAAGATCTTGTATACTCATAATGAGATCTGAATACTTCTGCCTGAAATACCATGGTTGTTTATGAAAAACACGGTTGTTTTTGAAGTGTCTTTAATAAAGTTTGGATTGGAAAATATTAAGGCCTTTCTACTTCCTCTAAAAAGGGAATAAGCTGGAGACAAATCTGAATGATGAACAAATGAACAAGCAGAGAAGTAAACAAAGCAAACATGGCAACAATTCCTTTATGACCAGTTAACCAGCCACCGATCCCACCGCAGATGCTATTTGACAACCCTGCTCTACATTGCTGATTACCCAAACCTACATTATTGATTTACCATCACTAAGAATCTCTGATTTTATTTTAAGTATTTAAAAGATACAAACAGTAGGACAATTTAGGGTGTTTTGCTGAGAAGCATTTAAAGTAATATTCCATCGAATGTGATGTCATACCATTGGGATAGTGTATAGAAAAATCTCAATTAGCCCAAGGCAATACCTTATAAATTAAACTCACATATTTTTTCATTTAACTATTCAATAAAATGAATATACCAGTATGTATTGCCAGTTATTAAAACACAAAACACCTTCTTAGAGAAGCAGATTTATCACTATGCCAAAAAGTTAATTGCTTGTTACACTGTATTAAGAAAAAAATGAGAATTCTTCTTCGCCATTTTACCACTATGAATAAAAAGCATTTAAACACCTCTTTCATTTATTTTCTTTCCTTTTGAAATGAGTAGATATGCCTCATACAAAGAAAAGATGACTGAGCAGTCAAATTTCAGTTTTTATTTGTTCAATATAACATCAAAGAAATAGAGAATGTTTATGCAGAAGCAAAATTTTAATGACATTCTAGACAAGGATTAAACAACAAGCCTATATAGCATAAAAATCTAGGCAGCAACTCTGTCACCAGACAAAACTCCTTCAAATTTCAGAAAAGGACAATAGGGGGTTTCTGAGAAATTCTTTTCCACTGCAATCTCATAATATGCATGGGTTTGTGTTTTTATTATAAGTATTTCAAAGTGCCTATTTAAATACACAAGTTTGGTTACAGCTTTCTTTATGGTTTCTAGGTACTAAAAGTCTTTGCATAGCTACCAAAGAAATTAAAACAAACAAACAAACAGTCATGTTAAAATAGTACTATATCCCTAAAAGCCGTAAGATTGCATGTTTTCCCCAAAATGCTAATTGTCTTTTTTTTCACATTAGCCTGGATGAATTACATGACACAGACCAGTGAAGAGGCTGGTGAAGTTGGTTTAATAGCTGAAGTGAGGGTCCCAAGCCTCCCCTTGCATATTTTCTTCAGAGAAACCTTAACATAAGTCCTCATATATAACCCCTGTGACAACTGCCACACTGGGAAGTTCTTCCTTGATCCCGTTCTCCTTGTCATCATCATTTCCTGCCTCACTTTAAGAATCTTCATTTTTGCCTCTGATTTGTCTGTTTGTGATCACCATGTACTTGTATATCATGTCTGTGACCATCAAAGCCCAACCCGAGGAAAACAAAATTGAGTTGAGAGGACTCACTAGACAGGGCAGTGAGTGGACCTGGCAGGGCACCAAAAGAAGCAGAGGACCAACTCTAACTACATTGAAGGATGAGGGATGATACAACATAAACCTTTGCATTCCTCTCTCTAGCTCTTTGAGCATTATCTTGCAAGTTGCTCACTGAATAAATGCATATACAAGCAATCTATAGTATCACCTTAGAAACCATTCCAGGAATAAATTATTTGCTACATATGCACTTATGAGGGAAATAATCATCTCTGAGATAACCACACCAGAGCTCTTTCCTATGTCATGTGAGACCCTGTAGTTTTTGGATCTTTTTCTCTCCAATATAATCTTGTGATGTAGTCACACTATGGTTCATTTGTCTAGGAACAAACTAGCATGTGGTGAGTGAGTAAGGCATGCTGTAGTAGACAGCATTTGAACCAAAATGGCAGACTATTAGGGATTCCAGACCACAGGCAAAAACAGAAGCAGGGTCTTTCTCAGGTTGTTTATAAAACACTTGATTAAATCTACTAATCATAAACTCCTTCAGAATCACACATTATTTTTTGTAGTATATTCTATCACAAAAGAAGACAAAATCCTGGAATTCAATGTAGTCATATTCTTAGAAACTGAAAACATTAGGAAACTCCACTATTTTTTTCTAGCTACTAGTGAATTCCATAAGTAATTTCTGACTATTCATCAAATAACATTTCCTGGTGTTTGTAATGGTATAACAACCATTGTGTTTTAGCATAACAGATTTATTAAGAAGGAACATTTCCTGTTAATTAGCACCTTTGTATAATCTTATGTACACAACTAAATGACATTGCTGGTACAGCTTTTGAAAGGAAGGTTAAAACACCTGACTTTCAGAAATCAAAAAGAGACAAAGAGTACAAATGGATAGACGAATAAAAGCAATTCAAATATTAAAAAGCCAATGCTGCCTTAGAATTTTTAATGGTAAAACATACATGGTAATTATTTTCTTGCATTGAGCATGACACCATTGGGTGCTAAATATTCATTCTTGGTATAATCCTGAATCTCAAACTATTCATCTTTTTTTTCAAACAGCTGACATGCTGTATAAACAGAAAGTTTCTATAGTTTTTTTTAAAAAATAATAAACCATATAGCACATGAACTTTGATTTATTATGCAATTCATCTCTTTCTATCTCTCTGCTATACATAATTCAGAACCACATAGGACAGTTCTTATAGCATTAATATTTTGCAGTTCTTTTTTAGCTCTAAGGCTATGATCATTTTAAATGTTTCAGATGTATGCCATTTATCATTAATATTATAGTGGCATTGCTATTTTAAACTCTAATATTTAGTGCTTTTTATTTGGCATATAAACTTTCCCAGATACTGATGATGACATGTCCACTGATATGCACTACTTTTGAAATAAGTTTTCAAGAGGAAAAAAATTGAAGTGATACCTAACAATTTCTAAGTCTAAGAAATATGAAATAGTTTAAATGGTTTATTATACATGTGAACATGCAAGACTGAGTCATGAGACTTCTTTATTTTCCTTAATTGTTGGTCCAACATATAGGAAAATCAAGACAAGCAACTTCTAAATAGAACTTATTTATTTTTATTTTCTGTGTATGAGTGTTTTGTCTATGTATGTATATCTGTAAGACATATGCATACCTGATGCAAGAGACACCAAAAGGTGGTGTCAAATCACTGGGAACTAACCCTAACCCTAACCCTAACCCAACAGATGGTTGTGAGCTGCCATGTGGATGCTGGCAAACAAACCTGAGTCCTCTGTGAGAGCATACAGCGCTCTAACCACTGAGAAATCTCTCCATTCTCAAGATATAGAATTCTCAAAACACTAAACATTGGCTTCTTATTTAGGAAAATGTGGTTCTTATCTGTTAATAAAGAATGTTTTTCTTATTTCAAAATGGCAGGATTGATAATAAATTACCATTTGGAAATTTAATCAATCATATATGGCCTAAACTATTATCCAAAAGCTATTCAGTAGATGGTAACAACATGCTAACCACAATAGATGAAAGTATTAAGTAGATGACTTTCAAAACAAGAAGAATCCTACTTAACAGTTTTACTCTGGATGCAGTATGTGGTTTGGAGTGAGATCCTAGAAACAGTCTTTGGATGCTAGCCCTCTATCAGGTATTGTGTAAAACTATAGATACAAAGAGTAAAACAATCCTATTACCAAGTAATTTCCAGTAAATTTATATAATTCATTTAATTACATTTGAATAATTACCAATCTACATTTTTTCAATCCCTAAAACATGACTTTTCATCGTTTTTAATGTCTCAAAAATCCCTATACCATTTTTATATTATATTAAGCTGTGCTTTACTGATGTTAACAAAGACTTTCCAACTATGCCCTGTGCCTTCTTCAGTAGTCTCCTATCTCCTGTGTTCTCCATTTCTGTGTTGTCTGTTACCTATGGTCAACTACTGCCCAAACAGCTTGAATCAAAATGTCTACAAATAAACAATTAATAAATTTTATTTATTCCCATTCTGAATAATCTGGCAAAGATCACAGTACCCTGCTCAATATGAGTTACTCCTTTGTTTAGTACTACCACGCTGAATATTTGACCCACCCTTACCTCAGTTAGTAGCCATTTTGGCTGCCAGGTCAACTGTGACCACATTATAGTGCTTGTATTCAAATAATCTTTATTTTACTTAATAATGAATTCAAAGCTTTGGAGTAGTGGCACTTAAGACATGCCAATAAAAAGTCATAATATACTTCCTATAAAGTTAAAGAAAAAAGAAAGCCTTCTCTACTACAAGTAAATTAAGAAACAACAACACAAAACAACCTTTACCAGGATTTACAGTTGAAAACTATTTATCTATCTGTGAAATTAGGAAAAAGAGAATTCAGGTTTGATGCTATAGCCTAAAGCATCAAAGTTAAGTCATACCCACAGTTCATCACAATTGTTTGAGATGATAAAAGAAGCATGCACATGCGTATGTATGCATGCATGTTTGTGTGAGGAAAAACACACACTCTGAGTGCTGCAGCGCTACCTCATGATGCGAGCCCTCGAGTTAGGAACTAAAATGAATCCTTTAGAGATAAAGCACGATCTACTGTATCACAAGGCTACCGAATGGAGACTTTAGACTCACTCAGCTCTAAATCCAACTCATTGCTTTTTTTTCTGTTAAGATTGCTTTTATACAAAGTCTTATTCCTGCTCATTTACATAACTTACATGCAAAACCTGTACTGTAAAAACCTTGCAATCTTTCTGTATTCATAGCTCATAAGTTCCTACCCCCCTTAGTTTTAAATTACTGTGATTAATCACAGAATAAAATCCTAACAAAAATTGGGTGTATGGGCAAATTTTTTAGGATACTGTGTACTTTATCTGCTTCAACTATTTGGAAAATTCCATTTATAACAATGTAAGAGTCAAGTGTTAAATATGTTTATAGTGAACAAAACAGTTGCCCTCAAAAAATTTTAGAAAAATTATAATAGCAATTATTCAGCCATAGTGAAAATGATTTAAATCCAGATAACCAAGGATTTCTGTTGTGGATTCTCTTGACATTCTCTTGACATTCTTGGCTACAAAATCCCTAAGACATTCTCTTATAAATTTCTTAACTGAAGATTATAAATATTGTGTTTTGCTTTTCTGAAAGCATGATTTTGAAAAAGAATGCCTCTTTTAGGAAAAAAATATCTAATTTCATAATATATCTTCAATTCATAGAGCAATGGAACCATCAAGTATTTACCGTCAAGTAATGCTCTTTGATGGGAGATCCAATTTTCATTTTCCAAGAGCTTAAGACTGCCTAGGAATTAAAGATCAGTGTGAGAAAATAACCATCACAAGGCAGCAGGAGGAAGGCAACAGCAGCTTCTATAAAGAAAGAGAGAATCAGAAACCAGCTGTGGAGCTGGAGAAAGAGATGGACTGAGGCTCAGAAGGGGTCTGAGAGACAAACACAGTTAAAATGCATCCTGTGTCCTATTTGCATCTCACTGAGAAATTCATGTCAACTCCCGAGGAGGAAGGAGTAGGGAAGTCAAGAACTGCCATCAAGATCTTAACAGTGATTGCAATGTAGAAAATGACTCAGGGATAACTCAGATGACTTCCCAAAACTTACAGATTGGAAATGCAGAGACAAAGATGGAGCAGAGCCTGAAGGAATGGCGGACCAGAGACTGGACCATCTTGAGACCCATGCAATGGGCAGGCACCAGTCATCAGACTGTTAATGATATGTTGTGCTTGCAGACAGAAGCCTAGCACAGTAGCCCTCTCAGAGGCTCTACCCAGCAGATGTAGATACCTATAAACAAATGTTGGACAGATGTTGGGGATCTCTGTGAAAGAGTTAGGGGAAGGCTTGAAGGCCTTGAAGGTGATGGCAGTCCCACAAAAAGACAAATATGTCAACTAACTTGGACCCCTGGGAGTTCCTAGAGACAGAGCTATCAACTAAAGATCCTATGTGGACTGGTCCAAGGCCCCTGACACATTTGTAGCAGAGGGCTGCCAAGTTTGGTCTCATTGGGAGAGGATGCACCTAATCCTGCAGAAATTTGATTTACCAGGGTAGGAGTTAGAGAGGCAGGGGGGTTTCTCTCTCAGAGGCAAAGGGGAGAGTAATGGGGGGATTGAGAGGGGTATAACATAAGGGATATAAATTAATTAGTTAATTAATTAATTTTGAAAGATCTTATAGATTGCATTTCTGCTTACACAGAACTGAGTCTTGGAGGCTAGGTTGTTTCCAATTATGTGTATGTGTGGGGAGTCAGATGATGTCTACTCTCAGTTTCCCATGACTTGACCTGCTTCTTAAGGCAAGGGCCAGTCTTGTTTGCCAAGGAAGACCCTTTAGTTCTTATGTGCACATAGTAAGGAGTCTCTACATTGAAGTGGATTGCAGTTTCAAAGTACTCCCAATTTAACAACAACAAGTTACATGAAACTGCTACAAACCAGTGCCTTGGCCTGAGTCTACCTGGGTTTTGAACAACCCTGGGATTTTCCTTACCTATCCTACTCCCAAATACTCAGGCTGACAAAATTTAGCAGAAAAAGTAAATCCCACACAGAAAAAACCCTAGATGGCAAAAGCAGACAAAATCTCAGCAGGGTATTCATGGTCTCCACCCCACTTCTCTCAGATACAGGAAAAGGCCAGAGGTATGGGTGAAGCCTGCTCAGAATATTTGTTGCTCCTGGGACATGGACTCTCACCAAGGCTTGTCTAAGCAAAGATTTTCATTACTGAGAGCAGATCAGTCTCTGCATAGGTAGACTCTAAGAGTTGTCTTAAAATTTCCACATCCAAGCATTAACTCAAGCTGAAATGAGTGTCTTCCTCCAACAGAGCAATTTCCTATTATCAAATAACACCACAAAGAATGTTTTTCTCTAATTCTTCTATCCTTAAAGTCATATTTCTTACAACTGTGTATCCCTAAGACTCCATTTTATAGATAAATATTTGCAAAATCAGCACTGTCTTTTGTTTTAAAAAAATTTTGGTGTTGTGCTGAGTGGATACATCATTTTAGAGCCCAAGGATTGTAGATCTCTACAGTACAAATCCAAGTTAAACAAGTGTGCCCTCCATGGGCTGACTTTTAAATTTACCTGCATAATCTAGAGATGTTTGTGTGTATATTCACCATGTTTTCCTTTCCTGTTAGCTTACAGGCTCTTAACTTGAATACTTTAAGAAGTTGCTTTGGGAACTTTCTCTTCAGTAGACTAGAATGCTTTGAAAATAAATTTTCTATCTAGCTTGACTGGGTTTAGAGAGATGCCCAAGCTGTTTGTGGCATTCTCATTTGGTACAGCCATCCGAATGCTCTTTTGTACCTAATAAACACGGTCTGCAATTTATAGACAGGTTATGAACTGTTAAGAGTTCTACTTCCTGTGTAGATATCAAGTGTTGAAAATTCTATTTTAAGAAATTTAAAGAACTATATTATGAAATGTTCATGGTATTAAAAGTACAGAATTAAGATGATTTCAACTATTACAGTGTCCTACTTAAATTATGTTGAAAGGAAATCCGGGGACAGTTTGAAGTGTGGTGAGAAGCAGGCCAGGCCTTTCAATCTTCTTTAGAGATACACACAGTGAAATGAAAAGCCTTTGCCTTGCCCTCAGCTAACCTTTCCCTCCTAAGCTCAATTTCCATATTCTTTAAATGTCTTAAAATTAGTCAAATGATTTCATTTGTATTTTTCCACCCTAAATTTATAAGTGAGGCAGAATCAAATGTATACCAATCCATCTCTCTTGCTGTTCCATGTAAGCCAGCTCCGTAATTCTACATTAGAGGAGAGTCAAAATGAAGGCGATGTGTCTATCAGAGAGAGAGAGACTTTACGTTAAAAGTAAATTTCTGTCCTTTCAGTTAAAAGGGCAGATTATTTAATTCACTTCAATTTAACAAGCATTTACAGAGTAGAGGCAGGCACTGGTCATGAAAAGGAATAGAAAGGAATATAGAAGGCTTGGATGTTTCCTAATCTCCCTCTAAGAGCCCACTATGCACTGAGGGAAACAAGGATATCCACCATGAGTTCAGGACAGGGCAGAAATCAGGCTATAAGAGAAGCATACACAAAGGGGAGGTGTGCTGATTGATGTGTGTCTAGGGACTCTAACAGGTTTCAGAGATGAGGCAAGGTGACATTGGAACTGACTAAAGGCTGAAGTCTGTGGTGTGGTATCCTGCCTGTGGGAAAGAAGCCCATAGGGCAAAACAATATGCCATATGACTCCACATGACTTGTAGATTGTGGCACAAATAAAAAGATGGGGCCCAATTCAATACCATTAAGAACTTCAATGATGATAACTGAGACACCTGTTATCCAACAAGACTCACGGGTTGCCGACCAAGGAAGCCAACCTAGATGTCAATGGACTACCTCAGTAGCTGCAGTCAACTAGAAAACCAGAAACCTAATAAGGTGGTACCTAGTAATCTTAACCATCAAATGTGTCAGGGGGCCAGATGATAGGGAGATTCTCTCACTAACAAAAAGCATTCATTGCTGATCTCAGGAGTACAAGAGATACTAAGTACTTTGCAGAGGGTAGACCAAAGTTAAGAATTAAACAAACACATCCCAGAACATGAGTTCCTTTCTCCTTCACAGGCTGAGACTAAGTTTGATACAGAAAGTATTGTTTTTCCTGTGAGTTGAATTCTTTGGGGGTTAGAGGGAGGTTGAAGGGTCTGCCTCTAACTGAACAGAAAAAAAAGAAAGAAAGAGTTAGTGGACAAATAAAGAAACAGATGTTTAGATTTTCAGTATGGCATAATATTCCCAATTTCCCATTATTTTCCCTCTTTTAACAAAAAGAAACTGTAAGCAAGGGCTTCATAAGGCCTTCCGATGAGCTGGAGGCTATGGACCCAGTTTTATTTACATTTTGCATGGTTTTAGTTGTACAGTTCAGTAGCAAGGGGGGCTATTCCAGCTCCCACTTTAGTCTAGAGCTACTTTAAGCTTCAACCACTGCCCGAAGCATTGGAACAGAGTCTCTGTGGTCCCCATAGAAATCCCATGGAATGCAGTTTCCTGCTGGTTTGTTACACTGCTTCAGAGCCTACTCCATTTTGCAGGGAAACAAAACTCCATTCCACAGTCCAACGAGAAAGACTTTAACCCTTCTCTTCTGTAATTAAAGTTCCTATTTACATGGAAAGGTTGTTTGTGAATAATCCCTGCAGGGAGTCAACCTAACAAAATCAATCACCCAGCACTCTCACAAGGCCAGGCCCAAAGCTTGGCACCTAGCACAATACCTATTTGTTGAACAAGTGATGAATGCTGACCCATTTATCTGGATTGATTTTCCTCTGCCCCAAACCTAACTTCTACTCTGCTAAATTCGACTCTCTTATCCTTTTAGAGAATTCTTCAATACATTTTTTTTCTCCACATCTTAAACCATTCCCTGAAGAATTCTCATGGCTCTATATCAAAAGTCCTATTAAATTCTTAATGGGATAACCATGAAAAAGGAAATTATTGTATTAATTCTCTGTCGCCAGTACAGAAGGTATGAGTGAACTGACTGCTGGAGGAGCATCTAGGTCTGAGTCAGTAGACTGGGTGCGACATACATTCATGCTCACACAGTACACGAATAAAAATCAGAGCCTATGCTTTCACGTGAGAGAGAACACATAGTGTTTGTGCATCTGAGCCTGGTCACCTCATATAAAGCTCTGGGCACACAGCCAAGTTATTCAACTTCACTGCACCTGGGGTTCCTCACCATCTGACTGGAAGAGAGAATTCAATCCCTGGAAGTACTTAGCACAGCACCTGACATGTGACACATTCTCAGTAAACACTGTTTTCTACCACCAATCTACTAGAAGTATATCTGTAATTGTTAATTTAATAATAATTTTGATATTTTAAATGTATAAATTTATATACATTCAATACAAATTTAGAATATTTTGGAATAATATCTGTGGCTGATAAAAAAATTATTCTTTGGAAAAGCTTTATTTAAGAATATGAGACAGTTACATAAAAGAAATAGTTTTAGTTTATTTTGTATCTCTCGATAAGTTCTCAGTTGCACTTTCCAGAAAATAAGACTCCTTGACAAAATTTAAATGTTTATAAAACTTCCTTGCAAACTTAAAAATTTTCACATATTTTCAGACAGAATCTGAAGAGAATGTTTCGGTGCTTTCCTGTAGGGGAGAAGGAACATTAAAAAACAAAACAAAACAAAACAAAAACCAAGAAAAAAACCTCCCACAATTGTCTGCTTCAAAAAGACAAATTGTAGAAGGCAGGGGTTTTTTACAAGTCTCAAATTAAAACCTCACATTAAACATTATGATCATTTTGAATTATTTGGCCATGCAAAAACCAACAGACAAGCTCTTTCTGAAAAGGATTCTGTTGTTTCTTTAGTGGCCACGGCCCTGCAGCTTCTCAGTGCTCTTATGACAGCACAATCAGTCAATTCAATCAGAGAAATTCTAAAGTACAATGGTAATTTTCTCCCACATTTTTTCTTTGCACTGTCAGTCCAAGTCACCTGCTGAAAGCATCGATGTGGAACAGCTCAGTATTAGCTCTGAAGTTAGTACCAGTCCGAAGTTAAATACCAGCACATTCAGTGTAGGACAGAGACTTAACAGCATGTAAGCCCAGCCATGGAGGGGCACAATACTTAAGATCCTCTTTTTAAAGTCGTTCATACTGACCCCAGGTATCACTGCATTGATGTTAGCTGGGAAAGGAAAATGGGTTCCTGAATAGAGGAACAAATGCTTCAGCATGAAGTTAACTCTGAACTATTATAAAACAAACTAATCCATACCCACCCCATTATAAGAGCTAACATGTCTAACAAGGTCTCTACGGAAAGATACAGTACATTTTAAAAGAAAGCTTCTGTCCCTTTAAGTTTCCACGTGGGGTTTGCAGCGGTGTGCACATTTTTCACATGCATCCTTAAACAGCAAAGTGCAATCACCTCTGGTATCTTCCGTGCTCTGGCACCTCTCCTGGCCTGACGGGCTCAGCAGGTAGGTCTGTGAGCACTGAGGCCGCCAGGATGAAAGGCATTTGCTACATCTACTCAGAGGGTCGTCAATAGACAACCTGTACAAGATTTATGCTTTAAATAATAAATGAACTAAACACCTTGAGGTAATTGGCTGTGTGAAGCTTCACAATAGGCCAGATAGCTTGTCTGTAAAAAGTCAAAGAAGACTAAATAATGGATGCGGAGCATGGCGGAGTCTCGCCAAGCCAATAGTGCACAGCTCCTTTTCTAAACAAGAGTGGCCAGGGAGTCCAGTTTCCAGGATCCTAAGAAGTGCTGATGGGACTTTCTCTTTTTTTATGTCCACAGTAATGACTTCAAACGTCCTCATCGTTCATGATTTCCAATGGAGGTTGGCACGTGACAGCCAGTTCTTTTAGATTAATACATGGCCCTCTGGGTGATGCAATCTTGTCCAAAGGCTACAGCATACTCAATTCTACCTGCAATTTATAAAGATAAAACAAGCATCTGAGGATGTCTGAGGGTGGGTACCAGAAGAAATTCCTGAAACATAATACCTCTGATGCAGGTACAGACTTAATGGCATCTGCCACCATGAAGACCAACTGATGACCTGTCCATCAGCCTTCCAAGACATAGCCACTGCAGACACGCCTTCCAGAAAACTTTTTTTAAAAAAAAAAATAAAGAAGTTATAGTTTGGTTGTTAGCTTTGAAGAGAGGAAGAAGTCGTAGTCATCAAAGGGATAAAGAAACTGAAAAGAAATAGAAACCCGACATAGGTAGAACATGCTTGAGGAAGCCAATATACCTTTCAATGAATTACACTTAGCTTTCTTTATTGAGAGTTTTAAAAAGTTAAGATTATACACTTATTGTTGATTCTATGTGTAAAGGCCTAGGTTCTGTAAGCAGAAAAGCCCTCAACAGTGAGAAAAGCACATCAAGATATTCATATTAACAGACTATGGCACCGTGGTGGAAAATTTTAAGGAGGAAGAAATGAAGACAAGGTAGGTAAAATAAAATTAGAAAATAACCATCATTGAGTTCAGATATAAAGGCATGTGGAATTATCAGCCTAGATGCTAGTTGCTGCACATTTGAACATTTCTGTAATCAAGCTTACTTTTCTAAGACTATAAATAAAGAGGTATCAGACAGCACTAATAACTTATCCAAAGCAATTGAAACCAAAGGGTATTTTCAAGAATTGGAGAAACTTGGCATCCAGAGCCACTTGGAGCCAGTTTCTACACATACTCAGGAATCCATGGGTGCTGTGGCCCATGTCCTCCGAAGTGCTCCCCTGGTCATAGTAGCAACCGGCTGGGTAGCCTGCTTCCTCTGTCTTTGGGGCTCAGGATGTATGGTATCTCCTAGTCAACCATCCTGTTTCCCATGTCTTGAATGCCTAATGCCCTGCCACCACCTGTTTCTTCCACAGCACTCATAGTTTGTGACTGTTGTACATATCTATTCACACATCCCCTTATATCCTGTGCAACAGAGCCAAGGGGAACTCTTTGCAGTTCCCTACAGGCCTTAGCGGCCACCTTAGAGCTACTGAACTCTTGCAATCACCCTCTTAATCATTTCTAGAGTCCATCATGACCTTGCTGCTTGCAAACACAAGCAGATGGACTTCTTCAGACCACAGAGGCACCATCTGAAACATAAATCCACACAGCAAGTGGATCAACACAGGGAACACTTAGAATCAACATTCACATCCTTGGCCATCACGGCCTTTGCACCTCCTGATAACACACGGCAGTATAAAAATCAGTTTGTCTGCTTTTTAAGAGATGTGTGAATGTAACTGAGCATGATCCTTAATATCCCTGGCCATTGCTGTCTCCAGCTCTATGGATGAGATGTCAAATATTAATCACAATGACAACACAGGAAATTGCCTGGCACCTGGCACAGCATAGACAGCCACAAATGTTCTCTTTATCTCCATGGTTCTCTCCTTTTAAACCTTTCAGGAAATTTGATAAAGGGAATATTAAAAGTGTCCAGGGAGGAGGTGTTAGTCTCTAGATCTAGAGAGCACACTTAATTATTTTAACAGCCTACATTGTGATCAGGAAAAGCTAAAGTCATTGGCAGTTTCCCCTGGTCACATGGTCTAACGAGAACATTTGCAGGCACTGCAGTGCTTGCCAGTTTCCAGTGCCTTTGACCATTTCAGAATTCTGTACACTTCATTCCAGTCTATAACGGTCAAATGTGTTCAAGAGCACAACCCTTCAATGTGCCCTGTAAGAAAGACTAGTCAGGTTGGTGAGTGAACAAAACATGTCTGTTACAGAAACAAAGATTATTTCAGTTGGAAAAAAAACTGCCCAGAGGGTAGGCATATGCCAGCATCCAGGGCATATGGTAGAGATTCAATGAGACATTAAAATGTAAGAATCTGATGTGACCACAAATTCTAGGAGTTGTGTAACATGTCGGAAAACAGAAAGGTAAAAATCTCGTGCTGCAACCCTTTAAACTAACACAGAGTCCATGCCCTTAAAGTGGAAATAGACACACACTGTCCATTGGCTCAAAATTAAACTACTAATTCAGAGTCTGCACTAAATCTCTGGGAATAAAACAGTCATCATTTGTTGACAGCCTAATGTCTCAAAATTGGATTAACATACTAGGAAAGACATTTTATGTTTTCATTTTTAGACAACGAAACAAAAGCAAGGAGACTATAATGGTGCTCCTATCGCATACCTTCATATATTGTTCAGTATTGAACACGGAAGCCCGCTGTGAAGCCAGGCCTCCAGTTTAGTGTATATTCTCTCTCCCTCATGCCATATACTCTGCCATATCATATGAAGATGAAAAAAGTTTTACACTTAATAGACACAAACTGTTTTGCTCTGGTATGTTAAATGAGGTTACAGTAATCTTTTAATATGCAAAGTATTGAAATATAATTTTTTTTTAAAGTTTGTTCTTGCCAAAGTTGTTTTCACTTAGAAGCTTGTCTCTTGCCATTAACATGTATGAAGATATTTCCTCTTACAGAAATAAAAAGAGCTACTCGTTATTTATTATCATTATTATATGTTCCACAATTTTGAGACTATCTTTCTTTTAATTTTTATATACTTAAAGTTTTGTTTTGTTGTTCGGTGTTCATTTTGTCTTGATTTTGTCCAAAATGTTCTCCCAAAGACAGCTATGCATAAGACTAGCTGGCTCAGTCAACAGTGTTATGGGAAGATCATGACTTAGGAAGTGAGACCTACTAAACAGAAAGTAGATCCACTAGTGGTAGTATTCACTTGAAGGAACTATGAGAGCCCCTGTCCCTTTTTTTTTGTCTCTTATTGTTCCCCATTACTGTGAGATAAGCAATATCTGTCCATGTATTTCTTCCATGATATCTGTCTTACAACAGACCCTAAAGCAAGGACCAACCATGTACAGCTTCTGACAGTATGGACCAAAGTAAACACTTCATCATTAAGAGATGGATCTCTCATCTATTTTGCCCCAATGACAGCTGATAAAAATGATACCTTTTTAATAACTAATATTTACTGACTACATACTTTTAGTTCCAGACACTTTCTAAGCACTTTTTTTAAATCTCTTATGTTCACATGACCTTCCCACACCTCCACTAACAGGAGAGAGAAGCAAGGCCCAGGAGCACTGACTGGTTAATCTAGCAAGGTAACTCAGGTATCCATAAGCTTAGGGTGATGTCCAAGTATAGCCCACATAACTCCACCGTGTGCCCTCTTAAACAGCAGGGTATGCAGTCTTATACAAGGTGTATATTCCATATTCAGGATTTAAGAAAGTGACTATAAAACACAACCCTAATTCTCACCCATGGATCATCTGAACAACAGGTTTCTACAAGCTGTAATTTGCTTTTGTGACCATCAGAAGATAGAACATAAAAGATGAATTTGTCCCATAAGGAGAAATGTCCTACTATAAGCCTCAATGCTAGACAAATTCAAGGGATGTGTATGATATATTGGTTAGCCCTTCCTGTGAATGTGCCTCCAAATGAAAAATTTCTTTATCCAAGGACAAGTTATTTCACCTTCCCATCTGTCCTGTGAATTTTTAAATGTCTAAGACAGGTGGCCTGTTAGAAACCTAAAACCCTATGGATACAAAATATGATTAAAACCTGATGCTGGACTCTCTGATTAAGAAGGGTCTTAAGTTTAGATAAGATTTTGTAGATATCCTACAAAATGTGTCAAAGATAATTTGAACATTACATGACTAAAATCTCCTTAAATTCTTCATCAGCATATGCTATAACAAACTTTTACTTGCACAAGATCCCTGAGAAAATGTTCTAATGCCTGCAGAGCATTATCCCGAAGCCATAAAATATGACCAAATCATCAATTTTTAAAGGCTTGTGGGTCACAGCTCTTTTCACCTTCTTTCAGGAGTCACTGATGCTTTCAGTGGTTGGTAACAGACTTCTAGTGAACTAGTTTATCAGTTGTTGTTTTGATCCTATCTTTGGGAAATGTAACCACAGTTCTGCAAGCAATATTTATTAAGTACTGCATTGCCGATAGCTAAGAAGATCAGTTAATAATGAGAACAGAGTCAGAGCTCATTGCAAAGGCTTCTAAATGGTTTCTACTCTGGTTATATTTCATGTAAACATCAAGTCAGAGAGACTTCTCTGGAAACTGAAACCCCAAAAAGAAGAGTTGAACAGCGGTTCTTCAGGCCCCACACCCCGTTTTCTATGTGTTATGGAAAGCCTAGCACGATTATTTTAAATATTTCCGTTTCTTTCCTAGAAAAGATGGAAGGCGTATAAATGAAAGCCATTTACTGAGAGTTGAAATCTATGCTGTGTTTCAAGTTTGGCACAGAATACTAAGCAATGATCTTGCAGATAATTAAAATTTTAAATGTTAAATGATTTATATTCTTGTAAATAATTAAGGGAATTTTAAAAACCCAAGTAAGGAAGTGTTCAGAGAGAATATATACTACCCATCTATTTTTCTGGACAGTGATATATGAGACTATGTTACTTACATTTTGTTACTGGTAACGTCAGCAGTGGCTTTAATTTAAAAAGCTTTAGCAAACTTAATGAAATTAACCAAAATTGATTGGCATTCTGATCCAGCAGGTATTAAACGCATCAAGGTAAAAACAAGGCCACTGTGACAAATTCAATAGATCAATCTGCAGTGATGCAAAAATCCAATAAATTGAAATTTAACTAAAGAATATTGCACAAACGTTAATCCCATCTATGAAATAAAGGAGTATTCATCTGAGACTCTATTACTTACTATTACTGCCATGAAATCTATAATTGTGTTACTCTTTGATTCCAGAGCCTTGGACTATTTTGCTCCTTTTGAACGTTCCTACTTTTGTTATTGTCAATGCACGGACTTTATGAGCTGGGCCCCCCCACCCCTGGCTTCGTTCTTTCAGTCATAAGTCTCTACTAAGCAGTGTTTCTGAGGAAATGCAAATGAAAGTATAAAGAGCCAGAGCATCTCAAGTCTATTTAGTGAAATAGTGCAATCCTAAAAAAAAAAAATCTGAAACACAGGGCTTTACCTTCCATTCTGAAACACTGATATCTTCAAATAGGAAGCAGTGGACATTTAAAAATGTATCTTAGGTACAGCCTGAAAGTTGTGGGAAATACATACCTCAATAACATGAGTTCATACACAGACACACACACACACACACACACACACACACACACACACACACACACACACACACCTGTGAAACACATTCCCAACCCTGTAGCCACTTGTTGAATTTTGGTAAAAAGAACTGTCTTCCCTGGGATTTTTCTGCCAAGAAATTATAGTTAAGATTTGTATCCATTTGTCTTAAATAACTAGCATAATGAATGTTTTGCAATTATTACTCCAAATGAAGTTGAAAGTATTTAAAAATACTCAGGAGAAAAGAAATGTTTAGTGGGAAAAGGAGACGAGAAGGGGGATAGTCAGTTTGTCAAAGGGGATACACAGGAAAGCTATAAATTGTCTACAATTCCCCCAAGAGGAGCTGGTGAAAAGGCTCACAAGTTGAGAGCACATACTGTTCTTGCAGAGGACTCAAGGTCAGTGCCCAGCACCCAAAGCAGTTGGTTCACAACCTGGAACAACTGTTGCTCCAACACCAGGAATATCAGACACCTGGGTCAATGGACCTCCATGTACATCTTCTGTCTATTAAATGCTCCTCAATATCGATGTAGAATACTGCCACCGCAAACATTTTCAATAAAGGTTATGGACACATTCCTTAAGACCAATGGTGAGTTGGGGGAACTATGGTCCAGAACATAAACAATACTCTACCCATAGCAACCAACTAATGTCACTCAGAGGTAATGCCATGTCTGTAGCCACAGCTTTCGGCACAGTAAACTGGGAATCTGCTTTGCTTTAGAAGTAGTTCCCTGTAGCTTACCACCAAGGTCTCGGAAAACCAATATGGAATTCCAAATTAGAACACAGTAGCAGCAAAAAAAATGAAAGGCGGGAAACCTGCTAAATATTTGTTAAATGGAGACTTCTGAATTAAGCTGGCAGGCTGGATACACACTGGTCATTCCTGATATCATTCCAAAATGACAGTGGGGTCAATTTACCAAACATATGAATCCATAAGGACTGAGGATATTGGAGAAGTGTCAACCATAAAAAAATTAGAGTGCCAATCAGATAGATGACTACCAACTTACTTTGCAGCCACATTCAATGGGACCACAAGTCTCCAATATAGAATGCCAAGAAATACCTAAACACCCCAAAGAAGCCACAGATAAGGAAAGACACAATCTATGCACCCAGTACCTATGAAATTGAGAGCTGGCAACTATCTAAGGAAATACACTGTAACATAGAGAGAATTTCACAAAGGCTGTTTGAAAGGCCATTAGATATCTGATGCTGAGATCACCTCTCTAAAGGACAGGTGGGAGGACTGGAGGTTTGATGCCTGAAGATGTTAAAGGCTAGCATTGGGGACAATGTTAGGAGAAGCTGTGGCTTTGGAACAGGGGCACTGGGTAGCCACATGCACTTGGAAAGTCTCACACTTTCCATAAAAGGCTCCCAGAGGTTGAAGCCCTATAGATGTGAAAATGAAAGGTTCTATATAAAAGTTGGTTAGGCCAAACTCAAGATAAAAGACATTGAGATTCCCTTCTCAACAAGTTTTCTCAGTAGTAAGGTCCAAGAAGACCATGCACACACTCAGACCATGGGAGCCTCTTACCCACAAATAGTCAGTAGAGGGTACAAGAAGTCTCTACCATTGAAGGCAGAATACAGACATTAAAAACAAAACAAACAAGAAATAATCAGAAAAATTGAAGAAACAGAGCAGAGCCAAACATCTATGAATCACAAGGAAGAAACACAACTGGTTTTAGAAACACATAGAAGGCTGAAAAACAGAACCAAAACTACCTTAAAATAATAAAACACACACACACACACACACACACACACACAATGGAAAAAGTAAAGCAAAATTGATAGAAGAGTTAAAAGAATTGAAGCAATCTTCTGCACAGTCAAGCAAAGACAGACAGACAGACAACCTAGGAAAAGGGCTCAGTCTGACATTTACATAGCAGTGTGGGAATGGAATCAAAAAGATCAGGAAAAGCCTATGGATGGTATGCACGAACTGAAAGAAGTCTCCAGAGTGAGAGAAACCATGCGAACCCAGTGTGTACAATGGGAGTGAAGTCATGTTACCTCATGTGTGTCATGTGCATCACATGTCACACATTGCACTTGCATCACAAACCACACATCTAACAAACCACATATCAACCAGGAACTCACAACATATACAGAATGGTCGTATGTAAAAGCTGATCAAAATTTCTCTCTCTACCACGTAGCCAGAAACTCCCCGACAGTGAAGAAAGGGCTTCATGTTCTGCAAAGCTACATTCTTTCCAGCATTCCACACAAAACATCTATCAAATAGAATGATGTAGGAAAAAATTAGAAATAAAAGTTCCCTCCAAATCCATCTTTTATGGACCATTTTTTTTCCCCCAGCGTACTTCTAAAAGATGCGATAGAACAAAGAAATGGAGAAACATGTCACAAGCTAGGCACCATGTCTGTTAGGTACCTGAAGACCAGGTGTGTGCAACACATATCTTCACTGTGGGTGTCACTGTCACTGATGAGATCAACAAATGACAGACAGTTCATGATGGAGAAAGCAGAAGGGAGGATATCCCTCCTATCAGTGATTCTAACGAAGCCTTGATCTATTGAAATCACATGGAAAAGCCTTTGGGGGACCTCTCTTAAGGGCAGAACCTGGACCATATAGGTTTGTGTGATTGTTGTACTATGTTCCTTAGTGTGTGCCTTGCTGTTTGGATGGGGGTGGTGTGAAATCTTTCAGCAGTGGGACCTCAATGGTGGAGGTAAGTCACTAGGGGTGGTCCTTTTAAAGTCAGAGCCTACGCCTTAGTTCCCATAGTCTGCTTCCTGCTTCAATATGCTGTAATCTATGCTGTAATATGTCTCTGCCATATACTTGCACTGCACATCTTTCCCACCATGATGCACTATGGAATCTTAAAGCACAAGCGGAAATCAATCTTCCCCCTTAAATGGTTTAGGTCAGATTTATCTGTCATAGCAATGGGAAAGTAAGTACGTCCTTGAAACCTAAAGTCTCCCAACTTCATTACTCCTGAAAGGGCCTGTTACTGTGAAGAACTAGCCTTAGAATGATTCGACATTCAAGAGCATCTCTGGCCTCCTCTTACCAGAGACATAACTGGAAATAAACTTATGATGATCACAGATGTTTGCAGACAATGTCCAAGTCTCTGGACAGGGGGAAATCACACCTGGTGGGAAAGGAAGTAAGCAGTAAAGGTAGGGGCCTCTGAAGATCTTCCTCATAAAAGATAAATAAAAATGTCCTAGCAACACACACCACACAAGCCTACGTGAGCTCACACTCTGCAAGAGCACAAAAAGGGCATGATTAGTGGTTGTCTCTCTTGAAGACTGAATCAGGAAAAAAGCCTAACTTTATGTTTATTTATTTTAAAACAACACTACTATAAACGCTTTGATAAAAAAGGTATAAAAATAAGCCTTAAAATTTCGAATGAGCATATCTTCTTTCTTCTTACTTCAATCTGCACCTTTAGGAATATGACATCCTAATATACTCCTGCATATATAAAATTAAATATTAGCTATCATTTATGATATTATTTGTAATAGTAAAAAAATCTCAGAGATAGAATGTTAGAAAGTAAATTATGCTAACCCCATAAAATGGGAAAGTATATATCCATAAAAATAAATTTATCATAGACCAACATGGAGACACTTCCAAAATACGTCACAATGCTTAAAAGACATGGAGTAAGACAATATGTATATTTTATGAATATTCAAGCTGCACATCCTCACCACCTTTTCTCTTTTGATAAAGAGATGGATGTAGTGTATTCTAAAATAGGGAACAGTGACAAGAGACCATATGGGATGGAGATCCTATAGTCCTTTGTGCCTTTTGAATTTCAACCATGTATGTATTTTACTTATACAGTTTAAAATAAAATGAGATTTTTTTTTGCCCTGTGAATTTTTGCACTTTAGTAGACTGCCTGGGTTACTTCCTCAACCACCAAGGGAGGGCTCAGAAGTCCTTGGAGCAGCAGTCACATCCCTGTGGCCATCATGCACAAACTGTAAGGTTCAGCTCCAGGGAAGCTCCACAAAGAAGCCTGTTCATTCAGGAGAATGCCACTGTCCCCTGATTAGAATAAGAGTTATCCTCCTTCCTTCTGCCCTCACCCACAGAGGGTGCTGGCTCCAGGGGCTGGACGGAAAGCATCATTAGTGTCAAGAAAACCAGGATGCTCATACTGAAGCCAGACTTAGAAAGGAAGGAAGGAAACAGGAGGCGGCGGAGGTTATAATGGTGTTGTCACATCTGTGTCTACAGGACTGGCTTGGGAAAGCAGAGCCAGCAAGAATGCAGCGAGCAGCCTCACAGCCCACAACACAGCATCCACTCTTTGCTCTTGCAGCGAGCAGCCTCACAGCCCACAACACAGCATCCACTCTTTGCTCTTGGGTTAAACTAGAGAAAAAGGGAAGATCAGAGACCAGAGATGGAACTCGTCTGCCCCTACCCTGTCTCTGGTGAAATCACCATGATCATTTTCAAGTGGGGATAACTTCTGGGCTCAGAAATGCAGGATGCACTAGTGAACACAAGAACTGCAACAGAACACACTGCAGAACTCAAGAAGACAGAGCTTAGAAGGTCCCTCTTGGGTGAGTTGTAGGCATATCAAACACTGAAAACCATGAGACCATATGGGCCAACTGCAGCAACAAATGTGAAACAGGGGAACAGTATTTGAGTTCAAGGCAGTATTTTAACAAGAAGCAAACCAACAACAAAGCAGAACCTATGTGCTTATTATTTACATATCATTCAACAATTGTTGGTTGAGTCTTTAGGTTAATTCTGAAATTGACACCCTAGTGCCAAGACAACCAGGAAGAGGGCTGAGGGCTGAGAAAGAACAGTCAATCCTTAACTCTCACAGGGCTCATTTAACTCAGTAAATATGTGTTTATAGTACCACTATTTATCAGACACACTAACTGGATACAATTTCAGAAAATAGCAAGACTGACATACAATTTCAAAATTAAGTTAGAACAAAGCAAAATAACAAGGAAAGTTGAAATAACACACACCATGACACAAGTCCTGAGTTCACCTCACAGTTGCAGGCATCTGAGAAAGCAGTCAAGACAAGGTGTGACCAAACACAGCCTTGACTGTCACACTCTTATAAAATCAGAGTTTGAATAAGAAAATTTAAAGGCACTTAAAAATCTTGGTCCCCATCACTCTTGAGAAGGATATAAACACACTCTAATGCCTCCGAATAAGAAAAGACTGCCTGCCTTGGTAGTACTTGGCTTTATTCCCAGAACAACTACTTGGGAGACAGGTGGAGCTCTGTGAGTTCAAAGTCAATCTTGTCTCAGGGAGTCTCAAGTTAGCTGGAGCTATATGGTAAGATCTGATCTCAAAAAGGAAAAAAAAATGAAAAGGAAGAGGAGGAGGAGGAGGAGGAGGAGAAAGGAGACCCAAAGTTTTGAAGTCATTTTAAGATATAAATACCTTCCATTCTTTCCTATATTTATCTTACACTGGGGAGGGGGGGTAAACAGAAAGGAATCTGGGTATTATCTCAAGCATATCACAGATGTCTTGTAGGTCAGAGACATTGACCACCAGTGCATTTTTCTGCTGGAAGAATGCTTCCACTCTCTGCAGATGCCTTGACTGTGTAACTCTAAAGCGGTGTGTTCAGCAGAAACATGACACAAGCTACACAGGGCATTATAAGTTCTCCAGCTGCCACATCAAAACTTTGAAATAACTAGGCTGAATTTAATTTTTATATTGTTTGGGGATTCCATGTATGCTACTCCTACCCCTGAGATTCACCCCTATCCTATTATTAAAAAGTAATTATTTAACCCAATCTATCAAAAGCATATTGTTTCAACTTGGAATACAGAAATAATATGTGATATGGTCTCTGCATTCTGTGTTTAAACCTTTGTAACCCATGACATATGTCTCAGCAACCCTCAGCTCTGAGCCAAACAATACTGCACTGTCACTAGGTCCATGGTCCATCTATAGGGCCACGTGGTCAAGGCAGTCACACATATCCTACCTCTCAGTAAACAAAGCAGTAAATTAATGACAAGGTAAACTAATATCCTATGGGTTCACTGTTCACTTATTCAAGGAAAAATTTTAAACTACAAAGATGAAGTGATAGGTAAATATCTAATACCCAAGATAGGATGAAAAAATGTATTTAGTGAAATATTTTGTCTGAAGGCAATTAATGTTGAAACAAAACTTAGCCACATCTTCAGAATGAACTGCATACTACGGCTATTTATCTTATCATGAAGACCCTTCAAAAAGAAGGAGCAACACCTCAGTAGATATGAGCTGGACATCCCATCTCTCTTTTTACTTCCTGCATGTTTCTTGAAGACCATGTGCCTGACTAGTTGGCATCTCAGAATATTTATATAAGTAAATCATGCATTAGAATCTATTTAGTGTGAATGCCCAGACCTTTCTCTTAAGGTAAATTAACATGGAAACACTAAAATCAAGTATATGTATGATACCCACTTCTTTTTGGATACCAAACCTCTTAGTGAGCACTTAGAATGTTATGAGGTTAAAATGTGCATGGATGTGTGCTAATTGTATTTTAAGTCTAAATCTTTACTTTAGGTTATTTGTTTGAGGGATTTGCCGGCTTGTGTGTCTGTGTACTACCTATGTTCCTGGTGCCAGTGGAAGTCAGAAGGAGATGGAGGAGATGTAGGATACTCTGGAGCTAGAGCTACAGATGGCTGTGATCCTCCACGTGGGTGCTGGTCATCAAAATTGGGTCCTCTGAGAGAACAAGGGCTCTTAACCTCTGACCCTTCTCTCCAGTCCAAACCTATATATCTAGATCATAAACTAAACATAAAAGGGCATCTGCAAACATGCACGAACTGTTTGACACCTACTATTTCAACTGGAGGTCAAATTGCTCTCTTTTCCTTTTAGGTAATTGCAGGACAGCCCTGGTTTAAGAAATATCGAACACAGAGAAACTGAGTCCTGGAGAAAAGACCTACAAACCCTAGCTGATTACCAATGGGAAGGAAAAGTCTTCACTTTCAACCTAGTCTACACAACCATGCTTTCACTAGTCACTACTCACTTCAGATAGGGCATTTTTATAGGTAAATCAGCTTCTTTATTCTTTAGACTATGTGGAAGAAAGAATGCAGAGGAAATTCAATCAATAATTTCTTATTCAATTACTGTAAGAATGTTTTCACGTATTGCAGAAATAGACCATTGTGCCCACCTTTAAAAAGCAAAGAAAAGAAAATCTGACATACAAAAATTTTAACTTGCTCCACATATAAATTAGGAAGTGATTATTTGCATTACAAAAGATTGTACTTTTCAAAAAAGAGATAAGTAACAAGGTCCCTTGAAATATCAAGTCCCTTGGTAGAACAAAATTTTAATCCAATGTACAAAGGAAACAGGGAAGCACAAACTCATGTAAGCCTAACTCCTGCTTAGAAATCCTTACTGGGACTGGACTCTGCGTGGGCCAGGAATCGAACCCATGCCTCCTGCATGGCAGACGGTTGCTCAGAAAATTAGACCTAGCACTACTGAGCATCCAACTATACCACTCCTGGGCATATACCCAGAAGATGCTCCAACAGGTAATAAGGACACATGCTCCACTATGTTCATAGTAGCCTTATTTATAATAGCCAGAAGCTGGAAAGAACCCAGATGTCCTTCAACAGAGGAATGGATACAGAAATTGTGGTATATATACACAATGGAGTACTACTCAGCTATTAAAAACAATGAATTCGTGAAATTCTTAGGCAAATGGATGGAACTTGAAAGTGTCATCTTGAGCAAGGTAACCCAATCACAAAAGAACACACATGGTATGCACTCACTGATAAGTGCATGTTAGCCCAAAAGCTCAAAATAAACAAGTTACAATTCACAGACCACAGGAAGCTCAAGAAGGAGGAGGACTGAAGTGGGGGTGCTTTGGTTCCTTTGTGAACAAAATACTCACAGGAGCAATAAAGGAGACAAAGCGTGGAGCAGAGACTGAAGGAAAGGCCATCCAGAGACTGCTCTACTTGGGGATTCATCCTATAAATAGTCACCAACCCCGACACTATTATGGACGACAAGAAGCGCATACCAAAAGGAGCATGTCATGGTTGTCTCCGGAGGGGCCCTGCCAGAGCCTTACACACACAGAGGCAGATGCTAGCAGTCAACCATTGGACTGGGCGTGGGGTCCCCAATGGAGGAATTGGAGGGCAGTCCGGAGGAGCTGAAGGGGTTTACAGCCCCATGGGAAGAACAAAGATGGCGGCCACCCAGATGCCTCAGAACTCCCAGGGACTAAACCATCAACCAAGGGGTACACATGGTTCCAGCCAAAAATGTGGTGGAGGAATGCCTTGTTGGGCATCAGTGGGAAGAGACGTCCTTGGTCCAGTGAAGGCTCAATAGATGCCCCAACAAAGGGAAATCAATCGAGGGCAGTGGAGGTGGGAGTGGGTCAGGTGGAGGGGCATATACTTGGAGGCAGGGGGTGGGAGGAGGGGTTGGGGGTTTTTGGGGAGGGGGAGAACCGAGAAAGGTTTTAGCATTTGAAATGTAAATGAAGATTATATTCAATTAAAAAAAAACAAGACAGAAATCTTTACTGGCCTGTGACCTTCCTTTCTGCTTTATCCTGCAGAACCTCTATGCTGGACATTATCAAAACCTCCCATTACTCATGCAGGAAAGCACCCACTCAGCCACAGCAGTGGGGTATGGAGGTGGGAGACTATCGGGGTGCTAGAGGAGGTGCAGGAGTCTGTCTGGGATGCAAGATTACCGAAGAAAATGAGATGAAGCAGTTTAGAGTCTCCTGCCCATCATTTTCTGCCTGCCTTCATACATTCTGAGCTCTTCAACAGTTGGACCGTTTTGTTGTTGTTGTTGTTGTTGTTGTTGAGGAGGAGGAGGAGGAGGAGAAGGAGGAGGAGGAGGAGAAGTGTAACTCAGTCCCTGGGGCCGGGCCTGGCATCTGATTCATAGGATTTGGCAAACCTATCAGGCTGGAAAGTGATTTCTGGGTGCCTCCATGTAACCACTGAGTCTCTGCACTCACTGAGATACTGCCATCTCACTCGGTTCTCAGTGCCTCATGGTGGAATGTGGACAGTGTGGCCCTTCGTCAGGCTCAGGAGTCAAGTACAGTGGCTGAGCTCACACATCTGCAAAGTGGTGGGAAACTTGAATTCACATCTGTGGGACACTCGGAACTTCAGATAATCTCTAAACACAGCGATAAGATGCTCACAACGTAACGTGAACAAGAGGCCTTAATCACAGCCATGGACCAGATGCTTTTCTGTTCCATCTTGTTCTAGAGAAATATTCTATATATATTTTTTTTCAGCAGGAAATGCACTGAAAAGGATACACCTGCCACATACAGGACATTAATAATCCTCTCCTTGTGATTCGTTGACAGAGCAAAGCCCTTGATAGACAAGGGTACATTTTCGAAAAAGCACACTGCACCTTTTTATTTTGGTTATTCTTCATATATTTTTGCCAATAAATTAAAAACAGTAAGCATTCAAATTTCCAGTCCCATGAGGTTGGACCTGGGCTCCGCCACTTTTCAGTCATGTGGTCTCTGAGATTACATCAAGAGGGACACTGAGAGCCGGCAGATTGAGAAAGGTGAGAACACTGGGGGGAAGAAGAAAAGCACAGAGCAGTAGGGAAGAGAAACCTGCATTGCATGCAGCCAAGCGCACGGCAGATTATCAAAGTACTACAGGGGAGCAGTAGTGAACACTTATTCCAGAACATACTAGAACAAGACAAAGGACTCCAGGAGGTCAGGGGATTGTGATGAAGAAGAGAAAACACATCTGCCTCTTGATTGACACCTCATACAATGGAAAGGGTGGACAGGAAATCCACAGCAAACGGAAAAGTCTTGTAGAAAAACTATAGTAACCTTTAAAGCAAGACTTTCACAATGAATATGAAGTTTGCACATTTAAAGTTAAACATCATGCTCCAAACTAAGAAAAAAAATTGTCATAATTCTTTTTCTTAATTTTGTTGTGAAACCCTGAGCTATTCATTTTTCAGGGTAAGATTTGGCACTCCCTCAAGAATATCCACCAGGGCTTTTTCTTAAAGACTAGAAAAGATTCACATTCCTAAATGCATTAAGAAAGATTCTCTCACACATTCACAAATGCATATCCTGGGAAGGTTTTCAACCCAAGACCCATGGGGTGCTACTCGAACTTCAGTCTTCTGTAGACCAAACCAAGATGGTTCTTCTACCAGATATCTCTGGTTGGCATTGGTAGCTACCCTGCAACTTTATTGTGAGACCCAGAAAAAAACAGTCTCGACAATGATTTAATTGAAGGAAATTTTTGTGAGCTAGGAATTCTGTAACAAGCCAAGTTATAATTCAAGTATGATAATAATAATAAAAATAAAATATTCAAGGGCTCAGAAAATCTAACACATAAATCACTTAAAACCACTTCAAGATGTACTCCAGTTAACTGAGAAATGAATCAAACTGGAGATGCTGTGATGTGACAGACTTCAGATTGAAAGTTAGACACAAGTGACTCTGAACTGATGAAAACGTTGCAGAAGTACATCTAGATTTTAATATTGTAAAATAATTTGGTAGTAATAAAATAAGTTTAAAACAATAGGCTTTGCCCAAAAAGCACATTTTTTAATACTGCAAGTTTCACTTAAGAACAATACAAAGACAAAATATTACAAGCAAACATTATGATGGCTATTTTTATGTATCACCTTGATTAGGTCAATAAGGACCCAGGTACTTGGCTGAACATTATATTGAAGTGTTTCTGTGACATTCTTTTAGGATAATGTGAAATTTAAAATAGTGAGAAAAGAAGATTATACTGCTTAATGTGGTTGGCCCTTAAGCAATTCCTGGAAGAACTGAATAGAATAAAAAGGCAGGCATATGCAAACTCCACAAAAAACAAACCCCAGTTCTTCCTGCCTGCCTCTGATTGTATATCAACCCACTCCATGCAGGTCTGCAACCACAGGACAACCCCAGTCTCCTGTGGTCATGCCTTAAGAGATCATCACTCTTTATTAGGGAAGTACAAATGAAATTATAATTAGGTACCATTTTCTTCACAACAGGACAATGGATATTATTAAGGAGTTTCTTATGAGAAGAAAACCTGGAAAATAAGTGTTGTTGAGAATAAAAATAAAATATGAATTTCTGGTATGGATATAAAAAGGTATATAGTGTATACATAGTTTCACTGAGATGTTAGTCCATACATGTTATTCTTACATTCAATAGTGATGAAGAAATGCCAAGAGAAACATCGGCAGATCTAAGTTTGCAAAAGGAAGAAAAACTTATTTATGTTGTAAAACAACAACCTGAAATGAAAATGCAGAAAACAGTAAGGCTTCAAATGATCTACAACAAATGGTTCACAGTAATCAAGTAATGTCACTGAATTTTTAGCAGCAAATCAAGTAGCATCTATTAAATGACATAAATAAAAATATAAAACCATGTATTTGACACAATGTACTTAAATGTGTTCTAAAGAAATACTGGTTTCACTATCAAATGAAGAAATGTGCTAAAACTGGCCTTAAAAAATGAGGTGAAGCCTACGTTTTCTCACAAGGCTAGGGAGCTGATTTGCCTTGCTGGAGAGTAATTATCATACACATGAGATGCCTCTGGACACATACACCTACACCATGATTCCATTTCCTGCAAAAATTATATAAAATGCCCATAAGTTCATTTGTAATAGTATATATACAATAGCAAATACATAGGAAGCAATCCAAACAAATTATTGATTACTAATTAAATCACAGTATATCCTTGTTACACATCCTTGAAACGATGCTTTGAAACAATGCTTACTGGTATGATAATCTGTCAACAAAGTATTTTGAAATCACTCTAATGAATCATCCATAGGAAAATTTAAAGGAATTGAAAGAAATTGTTTTAATTATAAACTGGCTAGTGTGCTTGGGAGGACTGGCTACTCTTACATCTGCTTATATTTTAACAAGTGTCTGTGACATGCTCACTTTGCTTAGATAGCCATGAAGAACAATATTAAATAAACTCCCTCTTGCTAACTCATCTTGGGGTCTATTCTATAAGCTTTTCTCTAAAATACCTTGTGTACATACTACTTATATCATTCCCCACTTTGGGATGAACAGAAGTGCCAGTACGAGTGTAGCCTACAGCCCAGGGATGACTTAAGATAAGAGACGAGATGCTTAATATGAGGGCTTTGGGATCAATTTCAGGCAAGCACACGCTGCTCGGGCAATTGATTGGCATGTTAACTTCTTGACAAAATAATAAGTGGCTGTAGGTGTCAATCATTGTCTCAATGTATTCCATTGTACACTTTTGGTATCAACATGATTAAATTATGATTGTGTCCCCAATACAACAAACTCCTCTTGGGAAGCTGTTACCCCGGCGCTCAGCCATTGTCTGGTCAAAAGAAAAGAGAAGCCCAACTCACAAATTGCTTTTTGAATTGAAGATCGGATATCTACAGCTTTACGAATATCTAGTTATGGCTGCCTCTTAGTCAATAGGCTTTCTTAATTGTATCATTTGCTGCTAAATGCAGCTGGTCCTGACAGCCTCCCTCATCGCACTCCCCACTCTCAGGACACTTCTAGTTCCTCCTGTACCTTTTACTGTTTTCATCCCAAAGGAGGAAAGGGGGAGACATGTCTGCTTCCCTTTTCAAAGAATTTTTTTGTCTTTTTTTTTTTTATAACTGAATTTCCAATGCATGTGTGATCTAAGAATTAGAATCCTGATGGGAAAAGCAAACAAAATTGAAGTATGAAAGGGAAATGACACAGTGGAGGATGCATGAATTCAATAAATAAATGTAATGCAAATGAGGGACTCTACAAGGCAGAGATGCACACTGCCAAGTCCACACTCCAGGAAGGACCAAAGATGCTCCAGCCAGGCATTAAGAAGAAAGGACCACGCACTGCAGCAGTGCTCATCAACTTAGCTTCCCTGTAAACACACAAATGACCTAAACACCCTATTGTTGTTGTTTCTCCCTTTACACATTGCTGAAACCATCCTCTGTCCCCTCGCTTCCTGTCAACAGGAGTGCAATCCATTTCCTAATATTGGAGTGATGTATTAGCCACCTGAGTTTCAAGCCTGCTTTCCCTTATTTTCAGGGGGAAATTTATGTCATGATATGCCACACTTATTTTGATATAATTTACTGTGCAGAAGTGGTGTTTCTGTGAATTAAAACCAAGGCATTGAACCACACCACCAGAGAGGAGTGGTGGGAGGACACTTTATCACAGCCCTGCTGAGCAATGCTTTAATATATATTCAGAATGGGGAGCACCATGGTAATCATCACGAAGGAGCACTGACAGCAGACTATGTGCAAAATGCCCTGAAAAAAATTGAAAATCACTTAAACTCTGTTATACATCTTTCTGGGAAGAAAGGCAATCATGCAGGCGGGAATCCTCAGACTGGAAGAACTGAGGCACACACTCAGAGAACCTACTCAGTGATGCCCAGTAGATCCCCTGTGACGATGGAGGCAAACTGATGCAACTACGATGTGCACTGTCGGTTACAGCCATCACCAGGGCCACACATTTCAAATGTGGTCAGTGCACCAGATGGAATCTATCCCCAGTGATATCTCATTTTGCTAATTCAAATGTACACAGTCACATGATGCTAGTTGTTAACATGTTGCACTGTGCAGCCCTACATAGTCTGTTACCAGAAAAAAAGAGCAGAGTTAGACACATGATGAAGAAATAGTCTAAGTATTCAATTCCTCAATGAACTCATGGGTACAGTGTTTATAATAATTCAAGGACCCAATTCTTAATACCAATCCACATCTTCAGTCATTCAGTTAACAAACCCTAGTGATATGCTATTCCCATTCCTCTGTTGAAAGAAAGAAAGAAAGAAAGAAAGAAAGAAAGAAAGAAAGAAAGAAAGAAAGAAAGAAAGAAAGAAAGGAAGGAAGGAAGGAAGGAAGGAAGGAAGGAAGGAAGGAAGGAAGGACGGACGGTAGGTCAAGGATGATGGGCAGAAGAAAGTAAGCATTGCTGTGACCATGGTGTTGGCAGCATGGTTACAATCCCAGCGCTGGGAAATAGGCAGATATCTGGGCTTGTTGACTAAACAGCCCAGCCTACTGAGAAAGTTCCACCCAGTGAAAGGTTCCCATCCCCAGACAGGTGAATAACACCTGAGGAATAGCAGTCAAGGTTGTCCTCTGGCTTCCAGGAACATGTGCACATATGCATGGTCATACACACCTGTACACCTGCCTGTGCACATGTACCCAGCACACATACACATGCAAGAATTTCAACATCCTGTGACTGTATGTCTAGCTGTATTTTACTGTTGTATATGTTTGACAAGCCATGTGTAATTATTCTCTACTACTCTTTGTGAGGTTCATAAGATGAGCCTCATATACTCAACTGAGAGTTATCACTCATTCAGATATCTGCTTTCAATATCTGTCAAAATGCTGGGGGGGGGGGCAGAAATCAACAGTAAGCCCAAGGGAATCTAAAGACCAGAAAACTTGTTACTCAGATAAACTTTTGGAACCCATAACTAAAATATTCTCTACAAATCAACTGAACATGGTAGCCAAACTTTTTTTTTTAATGACAAAGCCCCTTTTGGTAATACATGCAGTTCTTTCTTCTGCTTCTTCTTTTGTCTAATACCAAGACAGACTATTCCAAAGAACACTGTCCAGTAGCAGTACAGTTAGGATCTAAGAAACATATAAACCTGTAGCCCAGAAGTCCCTCATTTAATTTTTGGCTAAACTATAAATTTTCAAATAGGGTTATACACATATGAGCATCTTTATTTAATTAAAAGTAAGCCTGGTTGATCATTAGATCCTTGTCTCCTGCCCCATTTCCATGGTCACGTCCCTTTCCATGGCCACCATTAAATATCCTTGAATTTTGAAATGATGGAAAAACTCATCGAAAACACCATTTACACATAGATGCAAAGATTTATTTCAAGTTTTTTTGAACAGAACAGAAAACACTCCTACATGGATGAACTTACTTCTCATTCTGAACATATTGAATAAAGTACTCTTCCAACTGTGCTCTGTAACCCCAAAGAGGAATAGAGACAATTTATGCTTAGCTCTTATGTATGCCTTTACCTATATTCAAGAGGTAATTGTGCGAACACTGTTTTGATGTTCAGAGAGTAGGCACTGTTGAGTAGAAGTGATTACAAAGAGCAAGCATGCTCATGGTATCCAATGCCCAGAGCTATGATAACCTTGGAGAAACGAACTAGATATGTACAACAGTCAAACAGGGCAAAATAGTCTACCATATCTGATTTTTTTTTAAAGAGGAAACAGCAGACCATAGATTAAAAACTCCTTATAACGTTCAGAGTTGTATCTCCCCCTTTTCTACCAATATTAGCTAATCCATAGAAGACTTCCATTCTAGCTAGGCTTAGATATTTGGCTAGTGATGGAGCACTCCCTGGTATAATCCATCAAAAGTTTGTTGCATTTAGAACACAAAAACGCTTTAGTTGTGTTGATTCATAAAAGCATACAATAGAACTGGGAGTCATACTGCAAATTGTGGTCAAAGGTAGGCCCGAGGTAGCTGCAAACTGCCATTTTCATGTTGTCCAAAGACAGATCTATCAAGTCATCATTGGTTTGCAAATTTAAGTTTACTATTTAATATGGTTAGCTTTTAGGTCCTGGGGGGGGCAGTTATTATGTTTAACATGAAAGAAGTTTTTTTTATCAGTGTTATAATTTCTCACTAATCTTGATACTAGCAAAGGTTCAATAGCCAAACTTCGTTGATGTACATATGAAGCCATTTTTATTCATCCACACATATATTGAGCTGAAATTTGTGCTTCATTTAAAACAGCACCAATCAGCTGTCCTTTTAAAGTCCAACATACACATAAATACTCATTCATCAATTTCCTTTTGCTTAAAAAATAGTAATCTGGGTTGATGGAGACTCTAGCAAAATCTTTTCGGTGATAAGCTGTCAAATAAATGATTCCATTTGCTTCAAACTCCTCAAATGTTACCGGAGGCCACATGAGCCACACTAGAGCTTTAAATATCTGAGATGCCTTGATTGAGGTTTCCCCCCTAATAGTCCAACCATTCACCCTTAGTCAATAAAAACATTCATTTTGCTGCTTAATATCTTCATGCTAATTCAATTATGTTTCCTATTTCTGCCTGTGTTTTATATATAAAGTGCAAAGTGCTCCTTTAACATCCATACACTTGAATTTTCTCTTGGGTTCTTGTAGCAAATGACTCTTCCTATGAGTGTATAATTTATACATGATCACACTGAACTCAAATAATTCCTTCACTTTTAAAGAGAACAGCACAAGCCAAGAAGCTTTGCACATTTGTTCATCCCCAGTGAATGCTGCTGAAGAAAAATAAGGGGTGTGTGTGTTGTGTGTGTGTGTGTGTGTGTGTGTGTGTGTGTGTGTGTGTGTGTAGTTTCTGTGGATTTAAGTCTGATTCTATGGGAGCAAATTATAGCAAAATCTAAGAAACTGTATGTAAAAACTGATTCCTTTAATGGAACAGGCAAGCTATGTTTGCATATTGTTCCTGCTAACACTGTAACAGGTACAGAACATATGCCATCCCAAATGCCAAGGCCAGGGCTGCTGTGTTTTCAGGAGCAGTGGTTGCTAAGACAGAGGCCTAGCATGCCCCTGCATGTCCAAAAATAAATAAAAAAAAATAAAAAATTAATAAAAGCCTGAGAAAGTTGGCAAAAGCAAACTGCATACCACTGATTTAAAGTAAGGCTGATTTATGTACCAATCTCCAATCTCAGGTCTAAAATTGACTGGTTATGATATGACAGAGGTTCAGTCACAACTGCTAGATCTCATACGTCTCAGTTTCCTTGCTTGTGAAGTAGAGACCCTGACACGTATCATTAAAGTGGCTGATGGAATTAAATAAAACTGAATTACCACTGGTATTATTGTGTGTTAGTCATACATGTCGGGGAGCTGTTTGGAACCCTATTGATAGCCTCTGTTACCATTGTATTAACAAATTTACATGCAGATCAACACAAATATGACTTTATGTTTATTGCAAATGAATGGCCAAAGCACTTAGGCTACTTACAGAATGTCTGCTTTTACACTGCCTTTTGTCATGAGACATACTCTGTCCAATAGGAAACCTGTTCAGAACCTTTCCAAGCAAACCAGACCTATTTCACTGGAAGAGTGGTCTACTTCCCACTGAAAGTCTCAGTTGTGATGGATCCTAGTGCTTTCTGCCAATGCATCTGCAGCAGCTGCTGTAGGCTGTATTCATCTATTTCAAAATTACTTAACCCTAACCTACTCCAATGCTACCATTTTATTAAGTTTCTTTCTTCTTTTCTTTTTCTTTTTTCAGAAATCCAAGAGTCTAATGAAATATTTCTCAGCTGTGAGGTTCTTCCCCATTCAAAAAATTTAGACTACTGTGTTTGAATCAATAACCTATATCATTATTTACTTTTCAAAATCAGAAACTCCAAAAGCAGCTCAGTTCTTTCAGCGGATATCTATATAAGATACTGGATATCTATAATAACAACATCAATAAAATACCTTTAGTAAAATTTAGCAATGAATATGCATATGATTTTTTTTTTTTTTTTTTTTTTTAATTTAATTTTATTTTATTTTTTTAATTTACATTCCAAATCACTTCCCCTTTCCCGTTTCCTCCCTCCCCGAAAGTCCCATAAGCCCCCTTCCCTCCCTCTTTTCTCCGTTCAACCCCCTCTCATTACTCTGTCCTGGCGTTCCCCTACATCCAGTCTTTCCAGGACCAGGGGTCTCTCCTTCCATCTTTTTAGAAATCTATTGATATGCTGATTGTGTCTAGGGTATTCTGAGATTCTGGGTAAAATGATCTTTACCAACCTTACATCCGACAGAGGGCTAATATCCAAGATATACAAAGAACTCAAGAAGTTAAACTCCAGAGAGGCAAGTAACCCTATTAAAAAATGGGGTACAGAGCTCCACAAAGAGTTCTCACCTGAAGAATATCTAATGGCTGAGAAGCACCTAAAGAGATGTTCATCATCCTTAGTCATTAGGGAAATGCAAATCAAAACAACCCTGAGATTCCATCTCACACCAGTCAGGATGGCTAAGATCAAAAACACAGGAGACAGCAGTTGTTGGCGAGGATGTGGAGAAAGAGGAACACTCCTCCACTGCTGGTGGAATTGCAGGCTGGTACAACCACTCTGGAAAGCAGTCTGGCGGCTCCTCAGAAAACTGGGCATGACACTTCCGGAGGATCCGGCTATACCACTCCTGGGCATATACCCAGAGACTTTACCTGCATGCATATGATTTTTAAAAATCTTGCTATTTCTTGAACATAGATCTGTAACTGACATCCAATATTGCAAACGTTCCAAAATTGCAAGAGCCAAGAAGAAACACATTTCAGTATTTCATTAAGAAGTTCACTCAGAATGGTGACTCACCCAATGCCATCACAATCAGTTTCTGAGACCAACAGTGGTAGGGCTGGGAATAAGCTTGCCTCACTTTGCCCATCTCTGGAATGTCAGGGCTTGAAGTGGTCGGGAAAGGCTGCTAGGCCAAATAGTTAAGTGCATAGAATACCTGTCTAGCAAAGACATGACTACAAGAAATGTCTAAACTGTCACTTCAAGCAGGGATGCAGGAGGGGCAAGTGTCATGACAGTTTTCAAGTGACATTTATAAATCTTAATAAAATGTGACTTAATGCGCAAAGGAAGGACCATCAAAGGACAAAAGCTGCCATCAATCTGATAGCCAATAATCCAGGACCAAAAGCTCCATCAGGGGCATTCAGCCTTTTGACAGTAAAACACGATGCTGCTTCAGACAGAGATGTTGGATGGCATCCACAGCTGTCTTCGGACACTGCAGGTTGGACACCCCTATTGGGTATGTGCGGTCACATTTGCAGTTGCAGGCTGGGGTGCTCTAAGCTCAAAGCTTGTATTTACACAGGATAACTTCTCTTGGGTCATCATATATAAAGAAAAACAGTCTTTTACCATATTTACCAGTAAAAAGTTCTAATCACTCAGACATAGCATTATCCTTATTGAGATCTAATGGATAAGTGCAGTACCAATGGGGTGTTGGGTAGGGAAATGACTACATCATCACATCATAGATAAACAAAAACAGGCTAACAGGGTTATGGCGAAGTTCCTCTGTCTTCCTGTCCATTGACTCCTTACACATGGCACTACCTATTCCCACTTAAAAGCATCTTCAGCACAGATCCTGAGGGACAGTGAGTAGGGCTCAGTAGTGAAATGTTTGCCTGGACTGATGAGGCCCTGGATCCAGACCTCAGCAAGGGACAAAAGGGACTAAAAGAAAAAAATATCAAAACAATACCAAAAACCAGTTCCTAGAAACTGTCTAAAATAGATACCATCTTCAAATCAAAATTAAAATAGGCAGGCTCCTGTGTGCTATTATTTTAACTAAATAAAAATTTTAGCATTCTTTAAAAAAATTTTAGACAAAATATTTGCCTGTGACACTGCTTTTCAAGTGTTATTTTGATGTAAAATTGAGTGTTTAAGAATGGAAATTCCCTCAAGCGCTCTGAAATGATAGTTCGGTTGACAGTGTCAAAAGTCATGCTGAGATCAAGGCAAATGAGAGGGAGGCAGAGCAACTGCATTCATAAAGAGGTCGTTTAAAACCTCTTTGCTGAGATACAAACTAAAACATGACTAGAATCTCATCAAAGCAAGAGCAGGAGAAAGAAGTTCAAGTGTCCATCCTCAACCAGAAGGAAAAAGCACCAGCCAAAACTGCTGAAAGATTTGATGCCTGAGGACAAATGCATTTGTATGAGTCGAAGCATAATTTGTGTTTTATGAACACAAAACTGTAACTCAACAGAACCCATGGATTTCCAGATGAAGGGATTCTCCCCGTCTTTCAGCCAGAAACCAGCTACACTGTTAGGTTGTCCTAAGCCACTTCCTCTCATTTTCATTTGGATTACCCCAGTCCCTCTCTTACCCACCTCCATTGTCATTGCTTAATAATATGCTGCTTGTCCCACGACTTCAAGACCCTGGTTCAGGGAAAACCCCTCAGTTGTCTTAGGTTTTAAGGTAAGGAGTATCTATGGCTTCCCCCTTGCCTCACACATCTTACTCCGCTAACACAGAAACCTCCAAGAGCTAGCCATGCAGGGTAGAAACCTTAATCTTACTCCTGTTTCTCTTCTCATATCATCTGCATTGTTTAATTAAAATGTTCAACCCTTGTCACCTTTCTACAAAGCCATGGATACTTAACATATGGATCTATGTGCTTTACAACAGGCACAGTATTGTTTTACACTATTTACTCTTACACGCGTGTTGCTAAAATGACTCTTCAACATTAATTCTTTTTTTTTTTTTTGTGGGTGACCCACTGACAGCACCAGTGACCAGAGTGCAGACTTTAGAGTCTTATTTTTTTTTAAGATTTATTCATTTTATTTATGTGAGTACAGTGTAGCTGTCTTCAGACACCCCAGAAGAGGGCATCTGATCTCCTTCCAGATGGTTGTGAGCCACCATGTGGTTGCTGGGATTTGAACTCAGAACCTCTGGAAGAGCAGTCAGTGCTCTTAACCACTGAGCCATCTCTCCAGCCCCCAATTAATTCTTTTTTTAATTAGTCACAGACTGGTACTTAGACATTCACTAGATAGGTTTTCATAGGCGAACTGCCAAACTTGAAGGCTGGCTTGAGCGATGCCTTTTTAGACTACTAGTAACGATAATCAGAATATTGCCAAATTCCAACAGGTCCTCAAAGACTCAGAGATGCACACTTACGAAGGAAAGGCTGCTAATTTCCCCTGAAGCAAGCACTTCATAATGGTTCACTTATTATATAGGACCTAAGTTTTTCATAGCTGTCATGTTTGCTTTAATTTCTCCCTGTTTTCTGCCTGTTTATATGTGGGGTTGTGTATATATAAAAACACATATCTTCACCACCATAGATTCCTATTCTTAATGCTACACATAATACATATATAATAATAAATATACTATGGTGTGTTTTATTATACATTTTTGTTTACTTCTGTGTTGCTATGAATTATTTCATCATGATGTTAGTAACACTGGTATAGGAATCCTGTCTACTACACAGAATAGGAATAGAAGAACTGAAGCTCTGCTTCATACGCTATGCATACCTTATTTACCTATCAAGGAAATAGCATTCCAACCTATATGAGTGCTACATTAGCATCTCCATGTATCAGATCTGCTAAGAAACATGATAACGTAGAAACTTCAATTCAGCTGTAGGATTAGTGTAATTTGAGCAATGTTTAGTACCAAAATTTTTAAATGAAAATGCTCTACAGGATTCACATGAGGGTAAACAGAAAAACAAAGATGTTCTTGGTAAAATGTTTGTAGTATAACAAATGTGACTTGTTTCCCTGTCTCCTATTGCTCCTGAAGCCACTTTGACTTTGACACCGATGCTTTAGTGAAACTGCCCTAATTAAAGTCGTGAAATATGTTGTCACTTTCAGTCCTCGGAGGCACCAGAAATTTATCGCAAACTGTGTTTTCCTCCATAGCCATTTCCCTGTCCTGAGGTTCACATCCCTCAATACTAACTGCTCTCTCCTCAGTCTCTTGGCCTGGCTTTCATCACATACAGTCCTGAGACTTTCTCTGTTCTCATCACCACTGCTCCTAGTCACATGACAGTTTCTCCCACCAACTTTCCATTCCCCTTGATATCCTTTTCCTACCCTCTAGTCCCAAATGGTTAGTCTTTTCTGACAGGTCCATATTGACTATATATTTAAGATCATCTGGACAGAACTTTGATTCCTCAAACTTACTTCTGGACTCAGAAACCCAAGGAGGAAGGAAATCAGGCTGTCTTACATCACCAGGGCATTGTCCTTTTCAAATAGCCACCCAGCCTGAGCACTGGTACCCTTCACCCATCACCTGTGCCTGGGTCTGGAGTCAGGCCTACCTAGACTATCAGGGTCTGCTCTCTCAGCTTCCCATACTCTTTTTTTTTTCCAACAGGCTTAAATCCAACTGCCACAATCTCTGCAGCTTAGGCCAGGAATCAAGTCTCTTCAAGTTGCATCACGGTATTTTCTTGCCAGAGTTATGGCCCCTGAGGTCAGTCCTCCCAATCTGCCTGTGAAGCCTTGTGTCTGTCTGGGCACACTTTAAACCCATCCATTCACAACCTTCCTGAAGAGTCCACTCTTCACACACTTTCTCCTACTTTCTCTGATAGATAAGAAACAACTGGTCCTGCAAAGCTTCAGTTCAGCCATCATTATGAAAGGAACCATGAAAATCTTGTTTAACCCTTGGAGGACTAATAGCTTGAGGAACCTGGGGCTGTGTGAAGCTGGTGGCTCAATTTCAGAGACCATGGAGAGTGTGAGGAGGGGTTATATAAGCCAAGTATTTAAAGGATTATCAATAGACCTATATTAAAGCCAACACTGTGTTTATTTAGTCCAGAAGACAAAGTAGCCTAATTACAAGGAGATGACCTAGTTACAATCTTCAACATAAGAATATGATTACACAAGAGACTTAAAGTAGTTTTCCTTGAGGGAAATGGTGCTTTTTTTTTTTTTGACTTTAAGTTCCCACAGAACCCAGTTCCTAGGCTTGATCTGTGTACACAATGGAAAGTAACAAGAACAAGGACAAATAGGAGGATGGGGTCTGGGTCACTCAGCTCTTAATGGGAGCATGCAATGACCCTGCTATGGCTGCAAACCCTCTGAACATCCTTGAGAACAGAATAAATACCCAGATTCCTAGGAAGTGATCGTATCCTTTTGGAAGGTGAACATTGAATCAAATGAAGTATATAAACCCTCCTGTAATGTGAGCTTCCACTTACCATGCATCCTTCTTCTAAGAATCTCAGAAAGACAGACAGGCTGCTTGCTTCTCCATTTAACTTGTTTAAAATGAAGAGCCAGATTGTCAGTCAAACACAAGCACATTTTAGAATTCATTCACATGCCCTGCTCCTTCATTTCCCAAGAAGCCAACTGGCCCTAAAAGTGTCAGCCAATGGCTGTGTCCTTGCCTCTCTTTATTAGAAAGCCCCTTTGCCTTTTTATGCTTTTGTACAACAGCATAAAGATTCCAAAACAATGAGACAACAGAAGATTGAAGTACTTCCATGAAGTGCAATTGCTTCGCAGCGTAGTATCAGACACCATGGAAACACCGGGGGGTTTCAAGGTGGCCTCACTCTTAGAGGACCTTGTTTCTAAGTTGCTCAGTTACATATTTTCTCTACACCCAAAGGAAGGAAGCAGAGTCCTGCAGTTCAGAGACTGCCCCTCCCTCTTGTTTCATCAATATCTCTGTACTATCCAGCTTTCTGAGGCACTCATGATGGTTATAGGACTGTGAGTAGCTCTAAGCTATACATGAGCTTGAGTTGGAAGAATATTAACTTATTGTAAGCTGCAAAGGAAGTTATCTTATTAAAAAAATAAAGCAACTCTTCCTCTGGCTTGCCAATGCCTTGAAATAAGTGAATTGACCATTAAAGAAATTTCACAAAATGAATTATTCTATTAATGTTTTATCAGTCATAACTGCTATATGGGAAAAATGTAACACAAAGAGACTGTTCGACATACAGTAGTACTGCTTACATGCTATGTGTGGGGAAAATAACATCCTAATTTAAAAGTGACAAATGTGCATGTTATACACCATTAAGGAGTCACACTGAAGACAGATATCTGCTGCTTAGCCATTGAGTTGGGAAAAAAACATTGGTTTTAACTCAAGGAAGTTTTATAAAAATAAACTTTATCTTTAAAATACCTTGGAAAGTTATGCTCACATATCCTCTTATTGCCCAAATCAATCTTTGCTATATTTTATACTAATAATGTAACAAATATCTTTGGTTTTCAGGAACATTTGTTCTTCCTCTGGATGTGCAATTGCATGTATATGCATACCCATTTCTATGTGTGCAATTATGAATGTGCCTGCTATTCTTCACAATTTTCTAGTTACATAATACTGCTATACCTGTGGTGCATTCTGAAAATATCACAATTGGGAACAAGTAAATGGCTATAACCATTTGGGTATAATTTGATTGGAAGATCAAAATATTAAGCTTGGCAAGTGACATAGCTTTCCTCAATAGCAGAAATCTCTTCTCAAGCTCATAAACCTATTAGCACCCTTTAATGTCTCAGAGAATATAAAACTGATGCAGAAAATCTACTTATGGTTATATACTGAACGGGCGCCTTCAAGCCAGGGATGAAAATGAAACTCTAATTCAGGCAATCAGTGGTATGCTTTCTGGATAAACTATCAAGTAACGTTCACATTGTTGGGCTAAGATGTCCCTGAACATCAATTCTATAATGATTTCTCCATTTTGTGATTCTTACACTTACATCATTAGCTAGAAGAGAGATAAATTAAGGTTATGGGTTTTTTTGTTGAGTCTTTCATTGAATTCTGAAATGAGAAGCACTCTGAAGATGATTTGGTCCAATCAATGAGTTTACCTTGTGGCATCAATGGAGCCCAGAACTCTAGCAACTTTTATATCACTTCACAGAGACATTTCGCCATGGGAACAGAGGCTAGGAAACATAGCCCTACTTCCTGTTCTGGAGATTACTTACTGGGGAAAATCATGTTTGAAATTCCTATCACAATTTGGGTGATTTGGAATGAGGTTGAAGGTGACTTAAAAAGGGACCATAGGATGGACATGAGTCAGGATGTAAGATCTGCTGGATCATGAGGACCTGAGTTCAAATCCCAAAGTCACCTGAAAAGCCAGTTGAGAAGACATGTACCTATTAGCCCAGAGCTGAGGGAAGTAGAAACTGCAGGATTATTGGAGCTTGATGATTGCAGCCTAGCTTGTGATTCAGTGAGAAGCCCTATCTCGAAGAAATAAGTCAGATGAAGAAAAATACCCAGCATCTTCCTATGGCTTCCTCACATACACACATGAGCATGCATCCACATAGCATATACATACACCAAAAAAACATTTACCATGAGTATACACAACAAAGAAGGGGGAAGGATATCATCAGTGCAGGCAAAGCCATGTGCAGGGCAATGGGTAGCCATTTTCCCACATTAATGAAAACATATATAAAAGCTTTGCTGAGACAGTATTCCACATAAAATATAATCATGACAAATGGTTTTGGTTGAGAAGGTCTAAGGATAACACCACAAAAGAGAAGAACATTTCTTTTTAGATACATCATTAAGAGTCTGTATCAATCCATTTATTTGCTGCAAGTACTAATTGAGGATGCCATACATACTAACTAGCTACTAGTTTAGATTACAATCATTAGAAACTAATATATCAGTCATTGAGTATGGAAGAAAATTAATCATTTGTACATACAAATGTTAATCCAGCTTCCACACTACTCTAATGAAGTATATTATAGCACAAAATAGCTAGTCCAAATAATTTTAATTTTTGGTTCAAGAATTGTTTTTTCTTGTCAAATAATTTCAATCATAATGTGTGTGTTTCATATAATAAAATCATAATACTCATTATACATTATTTCAGGCAATGTTTATAACAACAAGGGTCTAGTATATAAGAAGTACAGAAATTGTTTTCTGGAAGTTTCCTCAAATGGGGTTAAACCTGGGTTTTTAGTTGAGAAGCTATGAATAATTTTTCATAGAGACTCTGCAAGCCCATCTTTTATAAGCAGGTGATATACATTTCCCTTAAAACAGCTTGGTGCCCTGTCCTTTGTTTGGGGACACGTCCCTTTCCTTCATTGTTCAATTATTTTAGAAGTTGTCCCCATTCTTCCACCAGAATCACCTGACAGTCTGAGTGAGGTTTTTCAGTTCACTAAGTTTTATGGATTTTTTTTCCATCCTAATCACTCCAAAACTTTACTGCTGACATTAAACCATGACAGTTATTTCTATTTCTTATGGATGTGATAAAAAACCGAACCCTTACCTCATAGTGATGCATTTAAATTTCTAAAAGTTAAGTTCAGTCCAGGCTAGATGGTCCTGTCCTTGGTCTGGGAAGAAGGTAGTGTATATGACCATCTCCAAAAATGCGACATAAGGAAATAGCCTGCTTATGTGCTACTCTGCTTGAAGAATCTGCTTGTCACAAAGAAGATGTTCGTAGTAGATCCAGAAGCACATGTGGTGGGGGGAGTGAGCCACACCCTCAGCCGTGAGACCACTAGTTAGACATGCTCATTTCTGAAAGGACCAAGACTAGAGAGCAACCAAGGGAGAGTACCAGAACTTTCTAATTTCCACCTTACTGGGCCTGGGGCCAGAAACAGCTAATTCTTAAAGCAATAAGCACCTAAACACACGTGAATGTAAACCACCTTCAACTTCACTTTATTCTGCTCTTTCAGGAATTAGGAGTAACCTAAGGTTCTATAACCATCAGTGACTATCCAGAAGAGGAAGGGAAAGAAGGGAAACACAGAACTTTCAAAAGAAGAGATTATGTCCATGGCTGTCAAAGCCCAAGGAGAAGAGATTTCCTTGCCCAAAGGCCAAAATTATTTCTACCTCCCAGGTGATCGTTCATCTTACAAAATGCATTTTAAACAATAACAAAAACTCTGAAATCTATCCCTTCCCTGCCTTTAAATCACTATGTATTTCGTACTTAGCACATTTAGCAAGTATACAATTTTGACTGAGCATTAGTGCAAAATGCTGAAAAACTCTAAACATTTTTAATAAAACTTGACCTACATAACCCATATAGGTTGATAAATTATTGAATTCTTACATTCAATATAACCAGACCACAACAGATTTGAACACATGAGTAAAAATAACTTACAACATATAAACAAGGTATCACTTTGCAAAATCCTAATAAACACTAAAATAGCAGCAGAATTTTAAGAAAGGAAATCTTTAGTACACATTGTGGCTCCACTGATTTTATACAAGTGCAATTCTAGAAAGACAACTTGATTATATTCAAGAGAAATTCATAATTTAACACTAAAATCAATGTAAGCACACTCAAAACAAAAAGGAGAGTCATTCACTACATAACTGATTCTGAGACTAAACTAAACTAAAATCATAGCAAATGTTGGTTTTTGTTACATCTGAGGTAGCACACTTAAAAACAAGTCTAGGATAATAAGATCCAAAGTGTCACCACAGTCAACATGATGTTTGGGGAAGAATCATAAATAATCTAAAATTATGTCAAGCTTATTGTAAACAAAGGAACAATTTTAAAATTCAGTTGTCTCTGTAGGAGAGGCAGGGGATGGGGTGGAATTAGGGAGGACCCATGCAGCTTCACAGGTGTTACTAGGGTCCTAGTCCTATAAATTGGATGATGGAGTCAAGGGTACATAGTTCATGAAGTATTATGTACATTTTGTACATTTTTGTAGTTATCAAAATCATTCAAAGTCATCAAAATCAATCTGAATCATTTAAACTGAATGTCTATGGCCATGTCACCAGTCACGTGTCTCTAAGTTTGGGAACATATCTCAACTCTATTGATGACTGCTGTTTGGAACTTAGGGAACATTCTAATAGTACTTACTGATATGTTACAGGCTGCGCTTACCTCCACCTAGAACTTGCCATACTCTCCTTCTTACCTCACCACCACCTGAACCAACCGAGGCTGCTCCACTCCTCCTACCCATTAGTCCTCATGTTAATGTCTCTTACCCGATCATCCATCTGCTCACCTCCCCTTCCTCCAATTTTTTGCTAACACACACATCTAAGAGAAATCATCTCAACACAGTGTCTGCAGATTTGTCTCTTGAATGTATCTGGGAAACCTATACCACAAAAAGAAGACTAACCTTGGAAATGGGAGTAAGCTCACTGATTCTCAGTTGTAGCCTATTTGACAATGTGGTGGAAGTTCATGTCTATCAAAGGAACAGAAGCATCTACGCACTTTGCCATTTATTGGTGTCTTGTTTATGGCTGTCACTTGAAAACACATAGGATAGCCAAGACCAGAGACTTTAGAGAAAAAGCATCACATTGAAAAAGCTTCCATTCAAATTTCACTGTTGTTGCTGTGATGAAACATTCTGACCAAAACCAACATGGGAAGAAGAGGCTTATTTAACTTGTGCATCAGATCACAGTCCATCACTGAGGGAAGTCAAGGCAGGAACTTAAAGCAAGAACCTGAAGGCATAAACCATGAAGCAACACTGCTTGTTGACTCACTCTCAGACTCACACTTAGCTAGCTGCTTTTGTAGCCCGGGACAACCCGCCCATGGGATGGTGTGACCCGCAATGTGTTGACCACTCAACAATCACGACAACCCCTCACAGATCCACTCACAGACCAACCTAATAGAGACTCAGTCAAGAGTCTTTTTTGGGTTATCCTAGGCTCTGTCAAGTTGAAAGCACTATCTAGGATAATGTCTAATAATATTTACATTCCAGCAAGTAGATCAACACTCAATGACCACAGTCTGAAACCTAGAATGCTACTGGGCTCTTAAACCTTCTTGTTGACTTCTGTGAATTATCACTGATCCATGCATAGAACTGAAGGCAAAAGGGTGACTTTCATGTCACCCTTTCTTTTCCCAATTCACAGTTGATCCACCCAATGCCTTTGTATGGCATACCGCCATTGGGATAGCCTGAATGAATGTTATCTTAGATGACTTCATGGTCCTTGGTAAAAAAAAAAAAAAAAAAAAAAAAACATAAAACTGTACTAGTTAAACCTCAGGATTTTAAAGAAATTATGCTGCCCTTTGCTAATAGCTGGGGTTTAAGGATGGATGACTCCTCCTAGCATGTATCTCTTAGTTGTTACACGAGCTCCACATGTGTTTTCCACCCTTTATACATGATGAGGTTGTTAGTATATGAACCAGATGCAACTGAACTATTTTTTATATGCATTTGTCTTTCCACAATAAAGAAAAAAAAATACTTGCTAAGAACAATGTCTCTACTTATAGACTTAACAGACCTGATTTATCTTTCTACCACTTTTTGCCCCAATCATTCACATTACACACTTGTTAGCACTATATGGATTTTTTTGTTACTTAATTTTAACTGAATAAAAACAGAGGAAAAAAATCTTCTATGATTTCCTTGACTCTTGATTTTCTTTTTTTTTTTAATTTAATTTTATTTTATTTTTTTAATTTACATTCCAAATCACTTCCCCTTTCCCGTTTCCTCCCTCCCTGAAAGTCCCATAAGCCCCCTTCCCTCCCTCTTTTCTCCGTTCAACCCCCTCTCATTACTCTGTCCTGGCGTTCCCCTACATCCAGTCTTTCCAGGACCAGGGGTCTCTCCTTCCATCTTTTTAGAAATCTATTGATATGCTGATTGTGTCTAGGGTATTCTGAGATTCTGGGTCAATATCCCCTTATCAGTGACTTCATACCATGTGTGATCTTTTGTGATTGGGTTACCTCACTAAGGATGATATTTTCAAGTTCTGACCATTTGCCTAGGAATTTCGTGAATTCATTGTTTTTAATTGCAGAGTAGTATTCCATTGTGTAAATATACCACATCTTCTGAATCCATTCCTCCGTTGAGGGACATCTGGGTTCTTTCCAGCTTCTGGCTATTATAAATAAGGCTGCTATGAATATAGTGGAGCATGTGTCCTTATTGCATGCAGGTAAAGTCTCTGGGTATATGCCCAGGAGTGGTATAGCCGGATCCTCCGGAAGTGTCATGCCCAGTTTTCTGAGGAGCCGCCAGACTGCTTTCCAGAGTGGTTGTACCAGCCTGCAATTCCACCAGCAGTGGAGGAGTGTTCCTCTTTCTCCACATCCTCGCCAACAACTGCTGTCTCCTGTGTTTTTGATCTTAGCCATCCTGACTGGTGTGAGATGGAATCTCAGGGTTGTTTTGATTTGCATTTCCCTAATGACTAAGGATGATGAACATCTCTTTAGGTGCTTCTCAGCCATTAGATATTCTTCAGGTGAGAACTCTTTGTGTAGCTCTGTACCCCATTTTTTAATAGGGTTACTTGCCTCTCTGGAGTTTAACTTCTTGAGTTCTTTGTATATCTTGGATATTAGCCCTCTGTCGGATGTAAGGTTGGTAAAGATCATTTCCCAGTTAGTTGGTTGCCGCTTTGTCTTTTTGACGGTGTCTTTTGCCTTGCAAAAACTTTGTAATTTAATGAGGTCCCATTTGTCTATTCTTGATCTTAGAGTATAAGCTATTGGAGTTCTGTTCAGGAAATTCTCCCCTGTGCCCATATGTTCAAGGTTCTTCCCTAGTTTCCCTTCTATTAGTTTCAGTGTGTCTGGTTTTATGTGGAGATCTTTGATCCACTTAGAATTGAGCTTAGTGCAAGGAGATAAGGATGGGTCAATTTGCATTCTTCTGCATGTTGACCTCCAGCTGAGCCAGCACCATTTGTTGAAAAGGCTATCTTTTTTCCACTGGATGGTTTTAGCTCCTTTGTCAAAGATCAAGTGACCATAGGAGTGTGGATTCATTTCTGGGTCTTCAATTCTGTTCCATTGATCTACATGTCTGTTACTGTACCAATACCACGCAGTTTTTAACACTATTGCTCTGTAGTACAGCTTGAGGTCCGGGATACTGATTCCCCCAGAGGTTCTTTTACTCTTGAGAATAGTTTTAGCTATTCTGGGTTTTCTGTTATTCCAGATGAATTTTTGAATTGCTCTTTCTAACTCTATGAAGAATTGAGTTGGGATTTTGATGGGGATTGCATTGAATCTGTGTATTACTTTTGGTAAGATGCTCATTTTTACTATATTAATCCTGCCAATCCATGAGCATGGCAGATTTTTCCATCTTCTGAGGTCTTCTTCAATTTCTTTCTTCAGAGACTTGAAGTTCTTGTCATACAGATCTTTCACTTGTTTGGTTAGCGTCACGCCAAGATACTTAATATGGTTTGTGGCTATCGTAAAGGGTATCATTCCTCTAACTTCTTTCTCAGCCTGCTTATCGTTTGAATATAGGAAGGCTTCTGACTTGCTTGAGTTGATTTTATATCCGGCCACTTTGCTGAAGTCGTTTATCAGCTGTAGGAGTTCTCTGGTGGAGTTCTTTGGGTCGCTTATGTATACTATCATATCGTCTGCAAATAGTGATAGTTTGACTTCTTCCTTTCCAATTTGTATCCCTTTGACCTCTTTTTGTTGTCTAATTGCTCTAGCTAGAACTTCAAGTACTATATTGAAAAGATATGGAGAGAGAGGGCAGCCTTGTCTAGTCCCTGATTTTAGTGGGATTGCTTCAAGTTTCTCTCCGTTTAGATTGATGCTGGCTACTGGTTTGCTGTAAATTGCTTTTACTATGTTTAGATATGGGCCTTGAATTCCTGATCTTTCCAAGACCTTTAGCATGAAAGGATGCTGAATTTTGTCAAATGCTTTCTCAGCATCTAATGAGATGACCATGTGGTTTTTTTCTTTGAGATTGTTTATGTAGTGGATTACATTGATGGATTTCCTTATATTGAACCATCCCTGCATCCCTGGGATGAAGCCTACTTGATCGTGGTGAATGATCGTTTTGATGTGTTCTTGGATTCGGTTGGCAAGAATTTTATTGAGTATTTTTGCATCGATATTCATAAGAGAGATTGGCCTGAGATTCTCTTTCTTTGTCGGATCTTTGTGTGCTTTTGGTATTAGTGTAATTGTGGCTTCATAGAACGAGTTGGGTAGTGTTCCTTCTGTTTCTATTTTGTGGAACAGTTTGAAGAGTATTGGTGTTAGGTCTTCTTTGAAGGTCTGATAGAATTCTGCACTAAAACCATCTGGACCTGTGCTTTTTTTGGTTGGAAGACTTCCAATGACAACTTCTATTTCTTCAGGGGTTATAGGACGGTTTAGATGGTCTATTTGATCCTGATTTAATTTTGGTACTTGGTATCTGTCAAGGAAATTGTCCATTTCCTCAAGATTTTCTAGTTGTGTTGAATACAGGTTTTTGTAGTAGGATCTGATGATTTTTTGAATTTCCTCAGTTTCTGTTGTTATCTCTCCCTTTTCGTTTCTGATTTTATTAATTTGGATACTATCTCTGTGCCCTCTGGTTAGTCTGGCTAAGGGCTTATCTATCTTGTTGATTTTCTCAAAGAACCAACTCCTCGTTTTGTTGATTCTTTGTATGGTTTTCTTTGTTTCTACTTGATTGATTTCAGCCCTGAGTTTGATGATTTCCTGCCTTCTACTCCTCTTTGGTGTATTTGCTTCTTTTTGTTCCAGGGCTTTCAGGTGTGCCATTAAGCTGTTAGTGTATGCTGTCTCCCGTTTCTTTTTGGCGGCACTCAGGGCTATGAATTTTCCTCTTAGCACTGCTTTCATTGTGTCCCATAAGTTAGGGTATGTTGTGCCTTCATTTTCATTAACTTTCAAAAAGTCTTTGATTTCTTTCTTTATTTCCACCTTGACCAAGTTATCATTGAGTAGAGCATTGTTCAGCCTCCATGTGTACGTGGGTTTTCTTTTGTTTTTGTTGCCATTGAAGACCACCCTTATTCCATAGTGATCTGATAGGAGGCATGGGATTATTTCTATCTTCTTGTATCTGTTGAGGTCTGATTTGTGACCAATTATATGGTCAATTTTGGAGAAGGTACCATGAGGAGCTGAGAAGAAGGTGTATTCTTTAGCTCTAGGATGAAATGTTCTATATATATCAGTTAGTTCCATTTGGTCCAAGGCTTCAATTAGATTCACTGTGTCCCTGTTTAGTTTCTGCTTTCCTGAACGATCCATTTCAGAGAGCGGGGTGTTGAAGTCACCCACTATTATTGTGTGCGGTGCGATGTGTGCTTTGAGTTTTAGTAAAGTTTCTTTTACGAATGAGGGTGCCCTTGCATTTGGAGCATAGATATTCAGGATTGAGAGTTCTTGATGGTGGATTTTTCCCTTGATCAGTATGTAGTGTCCTTCTGTGTCTTTTTTGATGACTTTAGGTTGAAAATCAATTTTATCCGATATTAGGATGGCTACTCCACCTCGTTTCTTGGGGCCATTTGCTTGTAAAATTGTTTTCCAGCCTTTTACTCTGAGGTAGTGTTTGTCTTTGACACTGAGGTGCGTTTCCTGCATGCAGCAAAATGCTGGGTCCTGTTTACTTATCCAGTCTGCTAGTCTATGTCTTTTAATTGGGGAATTGAGACCATTGATATTAAGAGAGATTAAGGCACAGTGATTATTGCCATCTGCCATTCTTGACGCTATCTTTATGTTTGAGTGGTTATCTACTTTTGGGTTTGATTCAAGAAGGTTATTATCTCATTTTTTCCAGGGTGTTGTTTCTCTCCCTGTATTGGAGGTTTCCACCTATTATCCATTGCAGGGCTGGATTTGTGGAAAGATATTGTGAAAATTTGGTTTTATCATGGAATATCTTGGTCTCTCCATCTATGGTGATTGAGAGTTTTGCTGGGTATAGTAGTCTAGGCTGGCATTTGTGCTGTCTTAGTGTCTGCATGAGATCTGCCCAGGATCTTCTGGCTTTCATAGTCTCTGGTGAGAAGTCTGATGTGATTCGGATAGGTCTTCCTTTGTATGTTACTTGGCCCTTTTCTCTTACTGCATTTAGTATTCTTTCTTTGTTTAGAACATTCGGTGTTTTGATTATTATGTGACGGGAGGTATTTCTGTTCTGGTCCAGTCTGTTTGGAGTTCTGTAGGCTTCTTGTACGTTCATCGGCATCTCTCTCTTTAAGTTAGGGAAGTTTTCCTCCATAATTTTGTTGAAGATGTTTACTGGCCCTTTAAGTTGCAAATCTTCACTCTCATCTATACCTATAATCCTTAGGTTTGGTCTTCTCATTGTGTCCTGGATTTCCTGGATGTTTTGGGTTACGCGTTTTTTGCATTTTGCATTTTCTTTGACTGTTGAGTCGATGCTTTCTATGGAATCTTCAGCACCTGAGATTCTTTCTTCCATCTCTTGAATTCTATTGTTGATGTTTGCATCTAGGACTCCTGATTTCTTCCCAAGGTTTTCTATCTCCAAAGTTGTCTCCCTTTGTGATTTCTTAGTTGTTTCTACTTCCTTTTTTAGTTCCTGGATGGATTTGCTGAGATCCTTCACTTGTTTGTTTGTATTTTCCTGTATTTCTTTAAGGTATTTTTGCATTACCTCTTTCAGGATTTCTTCCTGATGACCCACGTTCTCCTGCATTTCTCTGAGCGATTTTTGTGTTTCCTCCTCATGGGATTCCATCTGTTGATCCATCGTCTCCTGCATTTCTTTAAGCAGTTCTCGTGTTTCCTTTGTAAGGGCATCTAACCGTTGATTCATTTCTTTAAGCAATTTTTGTGTTGCCTCCTTATGGGCATCCGTCTGTTGACCCATATTCTTCTGCATTTCTTTATGCAAATTTCGTGATTCCTTTGTGAGTGCATCTACCCGTTGATTCATCTCGTTAAGCGATTTTTGTGTTGTCTCCTTGTGCGCCTCCATCTTTTGATCCATGTTCTCCCGCATTTCTCTAAGCGATTTTTGTGTTTCCTTTGTAAGGGCTTCTAACCGTTGATTCATGGTCTCCTGTAACTCTTTATGAGATTTATTTGTGTCCTTCTTGTGATCCTCTAATAGCATCATGAGAAGTGATTTTAAATCCAGATCTTGTCTTTCGGGTGTGGTGGGGTATCCAGGACTTGCTGCTGTTGGAGAGTTGGGTTCGGATGGTCCCACATTACTTTGATTACTGTTAGTAACATTCCTACGTTTGCCTTTTGCCATCTGGATACCTCTGGTGTTAGTTGGTCCTGCTGCCACTGGCTGTTGGTTGGACCTCCTGTGAGCCTGCAAAGCTATTTCTGCCCTCCCTGGATTACCAGGATTCCCCTGGCACCGATTTCTGGGGCCTGCCTGCTCCTGAGTGACTTTGGAGCCCTAATGTGCTTTGCCCCAAGTGATCTTATATTGGGGAGGCCTTGCACATCTAAAGGCTCAGCCTAGTGGATTCCTGGAGCAGAGGTCGCCAAAGGGAGGCTGGCAGGCTCCTGCCCTGTGCAGGGGTGTGTGATCTCTCCTGGGGGGGGAGGGGGCGTCCCTCTGCCAGGCAGAAGTCCCACAGCAGATCTGGCGCGCTGGTCACTGCAGATCAGCCCAGCACCTGGGAGCAGGTTACACACAAGCTGCCTGAACCCGAAGCGATATTATGCCTGTCTGTCTCTGAGCCTGGCGGTCCCAACTACCTGGTCACTGGAGCAAAGATGGCGGAGGGCACTCTCCGTGGCGCTGCTCACCCTGTGGTCACGATGGCCCGCCGATCTGGCACCCAGACGACCACAGCGCCAACCCGCCCTCGGGCACAGACGGAAGCCCCAACAGGCCGTGTCCCAAGTGATGTTATATTGGGGGGAGAGCCTGGGTACCGGTCTCTCCAGCGCAGTCCGTTGGAACAGAGGTCGCGTAAGGAAAGCTGGCAGGCTCCCTCCCAGCGCGGGGTCCCTCCACCAGGCAGAAGGTCCCACCGCAGAGCTGGCGCGCTGGTTACTGCAGATCAGCCCAGCACCTGTGAGCAGGTTACACACAAGCTGCCTGAGACCGAAGCGATATTATGCCTGTCTGTCTCTGAGCCTGGCGGTCCCAACTACCTGGTCACTGGAGCAAAGATGGCGGAGGGCACTCTCCGTGGCGCCGCTCACCCTGTGGTCACGATGGCCCGCCGATCTGGCACCCAGACGACCACAGCGCCAACCCGCCCTCGGGCACAGACGGAAGCCCCAACAGGCCGTGTCCCAAGTGATGTTATATTGGGGGGAGAGCCTGGGTACCGGTCTCTCCAGCGCAGTCCGTTGGAACAGAGGTCGCGTAAGGAAAGCTGGCAGGCTCCCTCCCAGCGCGGGGTCCCTCCACCAGGCAGAAGGTCCCACCGCAGAGCTGGCGCGCTGGTTACTGCAGATCAGCCCAGCACCTGTGAGCAGGTTACACACAAGCTGCCTGAGACCGAAGCGATATTATGCCTGTCTGTCTCTGAGCCTGGCGGTCCCAACTACCTGGTCACTGTAGCAAAGATGGCGGAGGGCACTCTCCGTGGCGCCGCTCACCCTGTGGTCACAATGGCCCGCCGATCTGGCACCCAGACGACCACAGCGCCAACCCGCCCTCGGGCACAGACGGAAGCCCCAACAGGCCGTGTCCCAAGTGATGTTATATTGGGGGGAGCGCCTGGGTACCGGTCTCTCCAGCGCAGTCCGCGGGAACAGAGGTCGAGGAAGGGAAGCTGGCAGGCTCCCTCCCAGCGCGGGGTCCCTCCACCAGGCAGAAGGTCCCACCGCGGAACTGGCGCGCTGGTTACTGCAGATCAGCCCAGCACCTGGGAGCAGGTTACACACAAGCTGCCTGAAACCGAAGCGATATTATGCCTGTCTGTCTCTGAGCCTGGCGGTCCCAACTACCTGGTCACTGGAGCAAAGATGGCGGAGGGCAGTCTCCGTGGCGCCGCTCACCCTGTGGTCACGATGGCCCGCCGATCTGGCACCCAGACGACCACAGCGCCAACCCGCCCTCGGGCACAGATGGCGACTCTTGATTTTCTAAATCGGCTTTTTGAAGATCAATTTCTCTGTCACCACAAACATTTCCTTCAGACTTAGGGGTGAACTAATATTTCACATATGACCTACTTCCTTCTAATGTCCACAATTATTTGTTAATAAACTTAATTTCTTAGTTCATTAAATTAATTAATCCATTAATTAAATCCCTTCATCCATGAGACATTAAAGACTCACTAACTATCCCTGATGCGCAGAGACCAGGGCTGGCACTGGACAGTCACAGAAAGACGTAGAGTGTGGCTCTCAAATTTCCATGCAAAAATAAATGTGTATTTTTGTTTCTCCATCCTCCAAGTATTTCTTCTTTCTTTCCTCTTCATCCTTCAGCATTTTTCTACAGCCACTAGACCAGTCTTGTTCCACACGTGTGTTTGTATTCCTAAGTCTCTTTCCTGTCTTTACAGGGTTCCAAGGGCAGCTGTAAATTCTACTTCTTGATCTTCTGTGACTCATCTTACCCCACTTTCCACCTATCCACTTCTCTTTTACCACAGTTAGTTATGTCTAATCTTTATTGATCTACAAAACAATGAAAGTGTGATTAAAAGAGAGTACGGAAAGAAAAGAAAGAAAGAGCACGACCGTATCTTTCTTGCTCGTATCAAAATCCTCTGTTTGCAATATTAGGATCATTTCCATTTTCTCTATTAGGCAAAACTCTCTCAGACACAAGGGAGGAGGTGGCTTTCACTTTTGCTGAGGCTTTTGCTGACTCAGACTTCTAGACTTTTCTCTATTAATGAAGCTCTTTTACTTCTTTCTTCTTAGGTACAACACCATTCCTGCTTGCTACCTGCCAAATGCTGTGCAGAAAGCTTGCTGTATGAGACCAAACCTCACTTGTAGTCCCTCTTCAGGCATAGACAGACTTCCCCCACCATACAGAAGAGGAGATTAAGGTACATTGTAGCCATATGACTTGCTAAGGGCTGAGCTGAAACTAGATCAGGTGTCTGGCTTCCACATCTCTCTCTGCCTTCCTTTATTCATAATATTACATGGCCTACTGTACATGGTCTATTGTGTTGGAGGAAAGACATGTTTCCTTTCCTCAAGGACAGAAAAGCCTTTTAGTTTCAGCATCTATCTTGATTGTACTAAAGAGGAAAACAGTTTTAGTAAACAGTCCAGTTTCAACAAGCCCTTCCCTCTGAAGTCAGCACACTGCTGAGCTTATCTCAGTGCTTGCAAGACAGACACCAGGGAGAAACTGTTCCAGACTCTTGTTTGGTGTTTGCCTTCTCAGGTCTAAGGCTGACCACTCCTCTACCACCACCAGTTAGTTCTCCCTTTCCTAGCCACCTCTAGACTCCCTGCAAACTGTATATAAAGCCTCCCCTCCCTCAGACGATCTGGAGGAGATCAGCAGGACCCTTCTCAGGTATCCTGCACTCTGCTTCTCTGCTCACTGGCCTCTCTCCTTGGAGCTGTTGTTGCTTCATTCTTATGCTCACCTCATTCAAAAGTTTGTTGATCACCATGCCTGGGCAAGGTGCCTTACAACACCCAGGAGCCGGGGCAGTGAAATCAATTCTGTTTTACCATCCAGCCAATATTCACTCATACAATGAAAGAAGCTCATGGAAGCCCCACGTCTCCACATCCACAGCAGGTCCTGGCTACCCCTTAGTTTCTAATCAATCCCTAACTTCTCTCACTGTTACCAGCTATACCTGAGACAAAACCAGTATGCCTCAAGCAATTCCTAAGCACCCATCAATGAGCCCTTCAAGTACATTTTCTGACAGGCCTTCAACTCATTCTAAATAATAGTACCACCCCCCCCCCAACTCCATGTTTAAAGACAGTCCTGTCAGGAAATCTCAGGGCTGTTGTTTTGATTTTAATAGGTGCTTTTTAAAAATAAAAATGCACCTCAAATGTTAATAAAAGCATTGTCATCTTTCCTTTAGTTTCTACATGACAAAAAACACACATATTTCATTCTAGTGATTTTACAATCAAGACTTCCACAAAAAAAAAATCAGCGTGACCTTTTATGAAGCTCTTCAAAATCTCTCAACAATAAATGACTTTACGTTATTTCAGTCAATGTATTCTCCCCTCAACCTTCCTATCTCTCCCACTAGTTTTAGGCAGCCTCAGTTTAAGAACTACAGGTACTATAGGTATGGGGGTCTACTAAACACTGTGGGAGAAGGAAGCTTATTAGCACCTGGATGTTGAAAGTTTGAATGCATATCATCAAGTCAGACTGAGAGTCCCTTAGGTCACAGGCCCAACATCACACTGTAAGTGCCATTCTTAGAATTAAACCCATTTTAATAGGTTTCAAAAAAACCCATAAAAATCAATAAAAAACAAACACCCTTTGAATGAAGAATTAGAAATGCCACTGATCCACAGTGATGTTGCGACTTCAGCATCATTAGTTTTAACAACTAAGTTCACTTAGTCCTTCTCATGGCTTCTTCTTCTAGAGAAAAGTGGGGGTTATGTAACTCGAATTTCCCACTCTTGTTGAAGAAATGTTAAAAGCATTTCACTTTATGCTCCATGGTGTAACTTAGACAGCCCATCCTGAATTCACACTGTAGCAAACAAGGTGAAACTGTGCAGTTCCCTGTGTGGTCCAGGAGCATAAAGGCATTCCTGCACAGCCGGATGCTGTTGCCATGGAGTCATTCACACAAACAGAAAATAACCAGAGCTGGAACCGAACTGCTACCCTTACTAGGTGGGAAAAACAAATCCATTGTTCTGGTGTTCTTACTATATTGTTATTAATACATTGGTGTAACCACATCATTTATGAACAGGAGAATCTAAATTCTAAGAATAAAATGCACTGGTTCATGGTACGCAGGGAGAGTCAAGGGTTGTTTCAAAGTAGACCTCGTTACCCTCCACCAACCAACCAAGAGATGACTGACTGACACATCTCTCACCTCTAATAAGACTGACACAATTTTCACATTAGCTATTATCAAATCCTTGGGGTCCATTTCTATTTCACCCTGGTTTTCTTGAGTATACCAGTTTCTTTCCCACACTGTATTCAATAATAATAGCTCCGGTAATTTCCCAATTTCGATACTTTTTCCCTTCATATCCTATATCATATGTGCCCTTCCATTATGCTCCTGTTCCCAGAACATCTAGTGTAATTCTCTCTGAGGAGGAAGACACTGATTTTTCTTTTAGAAAGCTGACAGCAGGGAAGAGGTGACTGAAAGAGTACCCCTTTCTAAGCTAAGCACTGTCCCAGGTACCAGAACTACACAGGTAACCAGGGACACGCAGTGGCTCTGAGGAATAGAGGGGAGTCAGGGATCACACTTAAAACCAAATGCATAAATACATTGTGATGCCTCAACGTGAAGACAGAGGAATCAAGTTACAAGCGCATGCACACACACTCACACATGCACACAGACATTCTCACACACACATGTACACAGACATACATGCACGTGCACGCACGCAAACACACACACACACACACACACACACACACACACACTTTAGCAGGTGAAAAGTGAAAGGGTGTTCCAGAAAGGGGAAATATCATATTCCGGTGCAAATGTGATAAATGATGTATATGGGACATGGTGTCTCACTTGGTGTGATGTTGGGTAAAGGCTCATATGACAAATGACAAAGAGATGTGGACAGAAATGGCTGAGTGTTATAAGTACTGTAGGACTGAACTGAGCTTCATTTATAAAAAGCAATAATTACTACCAAGCCAGGAGGAAGAGACATGAAGACAGGGAGGCCCATTAAGAACACAGGCTCACATGACGTTTGAAATTCAGAAGAATGGAAGAGAGGCTGAGGTTCTGTTACTAGAAGGTCCTCAAAGAGTCCCTGGATCAGTCTTTCACAGTGGTCTTGTGTGTAGTTTTACCTCCGATTTTGAGACACACAGACCAGTACTTCTTACAGTTAACTTGTGGAGCATCAGCTGGGAAGCCTGTTAAAATGCAGATTCTTATCCCGATTCTTGAGAAAGTGGGGAACTGAGATTACACAATTTTTAACAAGCTCTAAATGCAGTCACTGCTACTGACTGGATTCGCACTTTGAGTAGCAATGCCATGTGAGTCATAAAAGATCTTTGACTCCTTCCTCTTTGTGAAAACTAAATAGTTGGGAGCTCACCATCAGTTAGTCAGGTTGGGAGGATGAATGTGCTTTTCCTTCCCTGCTGTGACTACCAAGGGTATCCAGTCATTCCTCATCTGAGTTGTGGTTTCTCTAGTGACAAGAGCATTCAATTTGTAAAGAGTAACTGTTACCTGACAATTAAAATCTCTGATTCATTCCGGTAATCACATCAACATTCATTATCAGAACTATATGGCCATTTTGGTAGAGAAATAAGAAATATCCAAAAGGTATGCATTCTCACTGAATTCTGTTAGAGTACTAGGGTGGTAATACAGTTTCAATGTTAAATGTCTTGGTTGCTGCAAAGAATGCACAGCTTCACTCAGAAGGAAGGAAGGTCTTCATTTAGCTTATCATTTCAAGTCTTCTGTGTTGACCCTCTGACTAGAGAACTACCTTACAGAGGGTGTCTGTTAGAGTTCTCAGGGACAGTCAACATCACAAGCCAGGAAAGTCATGTGGGAGGGAGATGCACACAGAACAATGTATCTTGATTCTGAATGCTTTTTTTTTCCTTCTAAGGCAGCAACTTTCCTGGATTGTAAGTCTCTCTCATCATTTTCCTGGTACGCTGTGACACAGAGGGTATGAGGTGATTTCATGCACCCCATCTGAAGGCATCAGGTCCCCTTCCCATTGACCGATCCACACTGCTTCACACAAAGGAGACATATTGGTGATTTATCTGGTATAGTACAAATCAAGACTAAACAAAAGCAATTCATTCCAAATCAGGGCCCAGCCCTGAGCTGGAGAAACTTAGATGTCCCTTGATTGTTGCAAAAGCAATCACCATTTTTCTATCTTGTTTTCTTTCCTCTTCCACTAAAAATAGAAGGAAAAAAAGGATCAAAAGAGCATAGGAGTGAGAGGTTGGGGAGGAGCCCACATTTCAGCCGGATTCTTTGATGTAAATTCCTTTAAAAGAAAGAAAGGGGGTGGTGAGAATTATATCACCTCCTAGACAGAAATAATGAATTAGCCATCTAACTTGTAAAATGCTGTCCTGTCCTCCCCCTGAAAAGCATTTAATACATTTTTTATATGGCTTATTTTCAATTGAATAATATGAGGAACATTAAATGAAGCCACTGCTTGCCTAAAAATTTGTGAAGTTTTCCTTGCACAAAGCAATAACTTTACTAAGATGTTTCAGGACATAAAAAGCAAAATCAATGCTAGGGAAAAAAATGTTCTTTTTGTTCTAGGGTCTGTGTTTGGAAAATATTGCCATGTAGCATTTATAGTAACAGCTGTACGGTTAAACTTTAGGCACAAACTGAACTGCAGAGGATCTGCTGCATAAATAAAATCCCCATGGCAACTAAATGTGCTACTAGATAACAGAGAAAAAAGGATTTATGTGTTTGCTGAGCAGTCTTGCCCTAAAGGAATTCTCCAGGCAAACGCAGGCCACCTGCCACATGTTATATTAAGCTCAGCCTTCTGGACTTATTTTCAAACCCACAGCAAAAAGGTCCAACTACTTTTATTTGGAAGTTCCATTGTTCTTTATTCCCAGCCCCTCTAAAAATAAACAATTCATTTTTCAACTTCCCTGCTATGTTTTGCCCTGGATGCAAAAGATAATTAATGAGTGTGTTTGTGCTCTTAAGCGTTCTGTTGATCTTAGTGAAATAACAAGCATATGTAGAACCAAAGGTTCTATTTTTTTTTTATTTTAATTTCGAGAGTCAACTCGCTCGCTGTTCACAGTGTAAGGTAGACCATGCAGAAGAAGCACAGTGTTATGGGGGGATTGAGGATGAGAAAAACACCAACACAGCAGGAGGATAACAGCATCTGTAAGTTAACACATGAAGGAGTCATAGTCACTTGCTTCCTAGAGAAAATGGGTGTTGTCACTTGGTTAGAGATAGTGGTATGAAGTCAGGGAACATTAAACAGCTGCTTGAAAACCTCCCTTTCCCTTTTAAATACACGTCTCTACCTTCAACACTTACCACATCTAAACATATTTAACAACAACACATATTTATGCTAATATGTACTACAATATTCTATAATGCTAAGGTATTTTGAATTTGTACATATTTGACATTAGAGAAAACAGAAGTTAGGAAAAAAAAAGCATTCTACAGGAGTCACTCAACATAATTCTTCATGAGAAAGAGAGTGAGTGAGTGGACTGGAAATATATTCCTGCAGATCTGAGGTTCACCTTGGTACTGACACTGGCACCAACCTTGCTGAGATGGCCACAGAGTTTCCGCCTGGGAACAGCCTTCCTGACTGCCCAGCCCTCAATCTACCTAAACTGTAGGAGACTTTGTCAGGGTTATTTCTGCCTCCGATGATAGGAAAATAAAGGGAAAAGTGAAGCTAGGACAGAGAAGTGTCAAGGCAAAGTTTTCTGGCAGTTTTCAGTCTGCATTTCCCTGTTCCTGTTGGTGATGTGCTTCATCAGGGCGGGAATTAGTTTCAGGTACTTAATAAAACCAATGGACATACTAATTATAACCTCATGAAGTAAAAGACACAATTTTCCATCAAATGAGGTTATAATTCCAATAGAATTTATTTATTCTCAGGCATTTATGGCCTTCAACAGTTGGATTTCCACATTAAGATCTGAAGAATGAGAAAATCTTCAGCAAGTTTTTCTTTTCTCCCCCCCCCACCCCTGTGTTGCAAAATATACACTGAAATCATGAAAGTGTTCTATAGAGAAACACTATTAACTTTGAATTCTTTGCTTCGCATAGCATATCCCCTGCTTTCAAAGCCAAAGTAAGCTATCATGGAATATCTCTGCCATGGCAGTAGTAACCTTGGAGACAGCAGGTGCCCACTTCAGTTGAGACCATGGACTTGGGTGTTCTAGGTAAATGGTTGCAGCTCTCACATCCATTTCCACTGTGACCCTCTTTGACTGGTCTAGCTCTCTCTGGCCTTTTTGGTGCAATGCAGACATAATGCTGTCAAGAAGAGGAATGTGTTTAATTATAAACAAAGACTATAATCATATGTGTAGATTTATATTATAACGCAGTGACTTAACTCAAACTTTCTACAAGTCAGTATTTACTAATACTTTGGATATAAAAACATTCTACAATGTTACTCTATTCACTCTATGGGAGCCCAATGGGACCACACAAGCTGGCTTCCCTTGCAAGAGAATGTTGCCGAGCCACTACCTTGTAGGCCATAGAACAAGGACAGAAGGGACTGTGTGCTACTCTAGGCTGAGCCAACGCTAAGCTCCCTTGGGAACTTGTCCCTTCTTTCTTCTAGCTGACTGGATGCGAAACAATCCTGGGATGATTTTAAAAGCCTGGCAGAACCTCTTTGTGTCCATGAATGACTTGGAGAAGCAGTTACTTCCTGTCTACTAGCATCAGGCATGTGGAAAACTCCTGAAAACAAGAAAGTGATAGACTTTGCCACTGATGGTTTTGAGCTTGTTAAAGTCCCTATCATTGCCTGGCAGCTAGAAGGCCAATCTCAGTCATTTAGTTAAAAGAAAAAAATGTCAGAAACATCCTTTTGAAGACATATGATACCTATACGTGTGTATACATAATACATTTTAGAAGTTACTTCAATTTTATTCCAATTTGCACTACAACACATGCTCGTCTTAAAGTTCTTGGGAAATTATGGAAATTACTATGCATACATGATTCATAACAAGAATAAGATCCTGATACCAAATCAATAAAGGGTAGCTTCGTGGAGTCCAGGATGTGTGTGTGCCTCATTTAACTTCTCGGTTAGCAGGTAACTTGTGGAGAAAGCTCAACCAAACGCTGAAGTTCACCAACTAGGGAGCTGCTCTTATGGAGCCCAGCAGTGTTTTCTATAATTGCCTCCAAATTTCCATGAAAACTAGCTCACAACCAGTTTTATAGCTCACTTCTTACCCATGGGAATGACTACTTGATGCCTCCAATTATGTGCTAGAAAGACTCTAAGGGACTACCATGTCAGTCACTGTCCCTGCTGTGGGGAAGTAACAGGCAACAACTAAGTACAGGAAAGGTTTACGGCTCACAGTTTCATGCCTCAGACCCATGGCCCACTGCTATGGGCTTGCTGTCAGCTGAACAGGACAATGGGCAGCATTTAGAGGAACACATCTGTTCACCTTACTGTGACCCAAAGCAAGAGAAATTCAGGTGAAAGGCGGAGCACATTATAGACCTTCAAAGGCATACTGCCAATTCCTTTAGTTAGGTCTACCCTCTTGAAAGCCCATGATCTGTGAACTTATCAGTGACCTAACAAATGGGTTCAGGACCTTCATAACAATTTGCCTCTCAACTGCACCAGCAGCTGACAATTGAGCCTTCAACACATGTGTCTTTAGGGGTCACTTCAGATTTAAGCTAGAACAGGTAAGAAAGCATAGGAATTGGATCTTGGAGTCTCAGAAAACACAAGACCAGTTTTACAGAGAGGACCTATCAGATTTCAACCCTCAAATCAAGGAGATGGAGAGATGTTTCCCACACAGTAACTAAGGACAAATCATCAGATATATTTAGATCATTACATAACACCTGTCTTAATGAAAGCCATTGAGTATGGAGCACAGCATACTACCATTTGCAATGGTGTACTATGACAAAGACAGAGTAAAGATCATCTTGCAGAAAAATGGCCAAACTCTAAGTTATCATTCTTACGTAGCACAAGTGAATGAACTTTACACAGTGTGTATTTTTTATGTGATTTCTTTATCAGAGTTCTTCTAATGCTTCACACCTTATAAGACACATAAGTTCTTTGTATGCCCATTGCTTTATCCTACAGAAAAGCTCTGGTCCAACATGACCTCAGATGTCTTAGAAGAATTGCATATATACTCACCTACTCAGTGTTTAAACCAACCCATCTTCAAACACACTGAACAAAAGCTGACAAAACAACAAACATGATCTTTCTTCACCAACAAACATCTGGGGAGAGTAGCCTGTGTTTAACATATATCTACCTCTGGGAAAATCCTTCTGTCCTCCCTAAACCTAGAAAACCATTTCTAATGCTTTCACTGTCTCTTCCCAATATCCAAACCACCAACTTCCAAAGTGAACAGTTTTGTTTCAGGGAAAGCCTTTCCCTTTCCCTAATCCCCTTTCCAGCTTTAACCTGCTTCTTAATGCTCCCAACAGTAAGAAGACTGACTGACTGAAATCACTTGCAGCCAGTGGTGCCCCCATAAACACTAGTTTTTAATGCTCCTTCTAGCATGTCTCCCTCAGAAGAGAACCCTTATTGGTTTTTAGGTGTCATGATCTCCTGCTTGGGCATCTTCTAATGTCAACCTCTCCCCAGCCTATTGGATATTTCCTCAGGCTGGTTTTCATTTTATTACTGATTTTTTGCATCTTCTAATTACAGTACTGTTATTCACCCTAAGACACTTTACCAGTGCGCACTTGATAGATGAGCCCTCTTTTATCTGAGAAGTTACTTAATTTCTTGATTTAAAACCCTGCTTGGTTTTCTCTTAAGACCATTATGTACCCAACTTGATTTTTTCAATGAGTAGATTTTAATATGAACAGCACATAGAGAGAAACACAAAATGAGCCTGCTTCATATACTCTTCATGATGCTACATCAAATAAATAAGGCTCAGAAAAGGGGGTTCTCATCCGCTGATTGCATCTGTGTGATTGCATGACTTAATCATTGCTGATGGCTCTTGTAAGAAGTACTCTTTCTATAACCTGTGGTGTTCTTCATACTCCCAAGTCTTGCTGGCAGGACATCAGTGACTCACAGACTCTGTAGCATTCTGCCGGAAGCCACGCGTGTGTATTTGGCTTCAGCCTGTCCTTCAGAAAATGAATCTTACTGGGCATCAAGAAATGTTCTGAAGAGCATTAAAAAGTTGGCAATACACAGACCTCCAAAAACGTGTTTTTAGAATTGTGTGAAGTAAATTCAAACTAACCCTGCTCTTTTGTTTTGAGGGACCTGCACATTAATAATGGAATATTAGTATAATAATGAAAAATAGCTCATGGGGATATAAATTATAAAGTGAGTTGGCTTGCTGTGTGAATTATGATAGCACGTTTAATCCAAAATGACAATGGAACTATTTAAAAAAATAATTTCAAGTTATTTCTTTATGAGAGCCTGAATTCTCATAAAGAAAAGGTGCCAGTCACTATATCCTCCAAAGCTCTCTTCTCTGCTGTCCTAGGGCGCTGTCATTTAGACATTGCTGGGGGGCCTGCTGCCCCCCGTTAGGCTCTGCCAAGGGGGTTCCGAAAGGAGATGACGAGGCCAACAGAAGAGAAACCAACCAGCTCTCTGTAGGCCTGCATGGTAAGTTAGCATCATCCAGCAGTGGCGCTTCATTTCATTAAAGGCAGATGGCCAAAGTCAATGCACCATTTCTGTAAGTTCACAGAACCAGTTTCCCCATCCACTGACAAGCTAGCTGCTGTCCCCTCAGAAGTCTGACTTCTGGCTTCATAAGCTCTCTCACCTCTTGCTTCTCCATCGTGTTGGGTGCTTGCTTTGTTTCCTGCAATTGCTCTCTACCTAACATTCCAAGAGCCTCACTTCCTCCTTTCAATTTACTTGTTATTGCTTCTTAACAGTTCATTGGAACCCTATGTTCAAATAGCTAGCGTGGTTTTGTCCCCGCACTGGACTTTACAAAAACAAAAACAAAACATATACAACAGTAGTTAAACGTGAATTCCACAAACTGTGTTCTGATGATTCTTTACATCTCCAGAATTGTTACAAATCCAAAAGGGTCTGAGGTCTCAAAATGGTTAAGAAAGCAATATATCCCACCCTCCCACAGGCAATAACAGTAATCTAGTAATAACTACCCTCCCAAAACCATGCTTGAGAAGTCCTTCCACAGCTAGATGCAGTGACATTCACCTGTTAACCCTGGCACTGGGGTGATTCAAGGAGGATGGTGGGTGTGAGGCCTCTGTAGGCTACATAGAGAGACTAAGAAGAAACAAAGGTGAGAGAGAAAGGAGGGAGAAGGCAGTCTTCCATGAAATGTACTTAGCCCATTGGTTTCATCACGTCAGTCTGAAAACTTTGCAATAATTACCAGCACTGCCAAACTCAAATGCAGTCACATACACTTTGAAAAATGTTGACCCTAATTACTCATTGCATATTCAATCTTAAACTCCTCCAAATTATTGAAATAAGTATAAAGCATCAGTCATACATAAAATATGTAGACTAACTTTTAAGAATACTACAAGTTTTCAAATGAATAATGTACATCTATTAAGCAATGTATTTTCATCTGTAAGCATATCCAACAGATGCTATTATTTGGTAAATATGCCACCTTTGAAATAGTCGTTGCCTAGAAATCATATATCATATCCAATTCCTCTACATAATATACAATATTTTGATCCCCTCCAAAAAATGCTACTACTGGAAACTTTGCTCCAAACACAGAAAATGTGTTAAAAATAACTGAGGTGAGTGTCACAGGCACATGTTCATGTGCTCATAGCTATTAAGCCTGAAATTCAAACTACATATAAAGTGGAATACTTATGTGGCTGTCTACATGAGTGACAGATCTGTGCTTGCTCTCACTGACAGCCTTACTGGGCACAGCTAAGTTACATTCCTGCTGAAATCTGTGCTCAGTATGATACCTGAAACAGAATCAACTGTATCATTACGCTCTCACCATTGAAGCCCCAAATTGCTGAAACAAACAAACATTCACATCGGGATGGAAAAACTCCATCACTTTCCCTATCAAATGCAGTATCTTAGTAAAGCAATGAACCCTACTGAAATCTCATCTCATATATTTTACAGTATGCTAACACCCAAATACACTGCAGGTCTTATGCTATGTAACAATTTCCATATGCTGAAGAATATAATAAAAAATTTAAAGAAATACATGAGGTGCCTGGTTTTTTCCTCATATGTTCATGTGATATTTGTGAACAGGGAAGGTTCCAAGAGTAAAAGGGTGGCTTTCAGCTGCATGAAAGTGTTGGAGGAAGGGGAATAGGAAAGAATAGTAGAGGTATAAATGTGATTGAGGTGTTTCATATACATGTATGGAAATGTCACAACGAAACCTATTTGTGTATCAACACACGCTAACATGAATTTTTTAGTAATTCTTTTTTGAGAATTACTATTTTCCCCCTGCCTTTCCTTCCTCCAAGCCCTAACATACACCCTACTCTTCACTCTTTTATTGTTAATTGTTGTTATACATACATATTTACATAAATTCATAAATATAAATTGTTCTGTCTATATAATGTTACTGGTATGTATGTTTTCAGGGTTGACTATTTGGTATTGGATAACCAGTTGATGTGCTCTTCCCTGGGACAGACTCTCAGCATGCCTTTGTTGTCTGGAGTTCTTTGTGTGAGGCTGAGGTTTCACAGGCTTTGTTCGGTCCACTTTGGCATACCTATTGCTGCCATCCATGTTTAGCTCATGTGTAGACCACCATGTTGGTGATGCTTTATGGGTGTAGCTTCTGATATTACTACAAGACACCATCTCACAGCAAACTCCTCTGGCTCTGACAACTTTTCTGTCTCTTCTTCTGTAACATGCCTTGCATGTCCCTTAGGTGCAGCAGTTTTTTGGGGGGATGAGCCCACTGGGGTTGGTCTCTACAACTCTGCATTTTAATTGGCTGAAATATTTTAAAGAATTTATGCTAGGTAATGGGGATTGAGGTAGGCTTACACATATGTCAGCTTAAATATTTACTTCCTCCCCATTTGGCAGATGAGAAAAATTGAAGTTTACAAGCTTACAAGCACTCCTCTAGTTGTACACATTCTACTTGCCGAGTTGGGGTTGGACATTATATTTTACACTTACACTCAGTTTCAGAAGTACCAGTACATCCCTTGGCAAGATGCTGGATTTGCAGTGATCTCTGTAACAGCACATGAATACAGTAATATAGAGATGTGCCTTCACATTTCAGAACTCATTCAGGCAATGTGTTTCTTTATTATTATGAGGAATAGTTTATTGGGCTTTGCAATAAATCAAATCAGCACTGTAAAAAAAACGAGATAAAACAAAATCTTCTTCGCAAACACATAAAAAATCAGTATAAGTTTTACTCTAACTTGATCTTTGTTAGATGCGATCACATAAAGTACTCCACCAATAGATATGACAAGTGCACTTTATATTTCAATGTGTCAAACCGATTCAATGCTCTGAAACTATGTTGGAGCTGGCAGGCAAGCAGACTATATTAAATTTTTCTCTGGAATCGACTTCAATTCTAGACTGAATTATTGGAATTTTAGTGACCCTAAAAAAGGCTGTCAGAAATGATATTCAGCACAGAGATTTCAAATCTAATGCTCTATTACACATACGTCACATAAAATAATATAGTTTCAATATAAACAAACCAGTCAAAAAACACATTCTATTTGTTCTTGTAATTTGTACGCATTCCGATATTGATTTGTCACAGCAGAATCCTAAATGCATCTGCTTCTTATGACAAAACTCACAGGCAATACTTCATAATTCAAGACTTCATTTGGATATGATGCAACTACATGTTTGATTATTAACACTTTGTTCATTTTATGGGTCATTAAAAACACACACATATATATACACACACACAACCAGTACAACAAATAGGTGGTTAATAACTCCAGCCACCTGCATTTCCTCTTTGTCTGTTGGGTTGTGTTCCTTTGCACATAGAACAGAATTACCTCAAGTGATATATTTCCCAGTATAATACCAGCTGGACTTAGGATCAAGTCATCGCATGGGAAGATGGTTTCTCGCCTTTCTCTATGACTGGGTAGGAATACCCATTTCTCCCTGAATGGAAGCCCCTGTTAAGACTGTAGAAAGCAGTTCAACTTTCACCATAGTCCACTTGTTTTAAAGAGAAAAAAAGCACTACCACCTTTGCTCCTGAAGCTCCCTGATTAACATAATGCTGGTGTTATAGACTTGCGGAAGGACACTAAATATCAAGTGGTGTCAATATGAAAAATTTGAGAGCTCATGTTTAGGTTACCATGTGGGTAAGATTTCCTGGGTGTAAGTCTGATATTTCTAAAAGACATAATGTCACACCAAAGTCCCTGATCTTCTCTCTGGCTCTCACAATACCCTGAGTCCATGCTGTCTTCCACAATGAACCTGAGCCTGAAATTCAGAGGTTGGGTTGTAGATATACCAGTTGGGATTGGGACCTCCAAGTCTGTATTTTGATCAGCTATGATTTTTTTTTCTAATGGTCTCCTATGACATGGGAAGCCAGTTTTCTAAGTTACGATTTTTCTTCTTAAATGTTCCCAACTTTTGAAGAAAACATACAATTTCATGGTGCACAAAGCCAAGGAGATTATACTGAATGTTTGGATTTTGCAGTCCTGTGTCATCAGAGAAAAAGTGAAATAGGGGTGGCAATGGTGGAGCTCAGACCAAGTTCATAACCAGGTCTTCTTTAGAGGATCTATCTAGTCTGCCCTGAGACCGGAGAGTGGTAGCAAAGAGAAAAGGTAACCAAAGGTCCTGAACTGACTCCCAAAGATAAATGCCCATGTGGACAATATCCACACATCCTTATTTTCATGTGAATCACTTTATGATATTCATTATATTCATGGTGCTAAGGGAGGAAGGTTCCATCTGGTGTAGGAGAATTTAGAGTTGAAATAGTGGGAAATTAGATAGCACTCCAGATTTTATATAATTTACAGCGTAACTAAAGCAAGTTGCTTAGATTTCCTGTGTGCCTGTTCTAAAGCAAGCACGTTATGAATATCTGATGGGTTCTAATATTTTAAAAGTATAGACTATTATCATCACTTTTTGTTAAAGACAGCAGTTTTTATGAGCAGGTCTCCTAAGGCAGTCCAAGGCACGTTCTTATTAACGCTTTCCAAAGGTTCCCTAATTGGTCAGCCACTTTGCAGGCAATATAATTTCCTACCCTATTTATTTAGACTGACACACCATCTTTGCCACACATAAGTCCTGGAAGTTTTGCTCTGGTCTGGGTTTAGCCCAGGATGAACCTGGGACAAACAAGCTGCCCAGAGCCTTGGATGTGAACTGACATCTGCCAGCTGCTTTACATGGGAACAAATAGCTCCTCCACTTGTGTTGACATCCGTAGGGAAGCCTTGTCAGTTAACCAGACGGAAAGATGTTTTGTGTTCATCTCTTCCAAATAACATCTGTTAGCTTACAACAGGAAAGGAGTATGGTGACTGTACTCGTTGAATCCTTGACTAGGAACTAGAGGCCTGGATCTTTGAAGGTCTTTAGGCAGTTGTAGATGTAGAACATCAATCTCTCAAGGCCCTTCCCAGATCTACCTCAGCTGCTCTTCATAGAATTATTCCAAAGTCACAATAAGAACCAATAGCTCTATGATACCCAGGCTTCCAGAGAGAAGTAACAGCTATCTCACCATCTAACTTAGTGCCTGATATAATTCCTATAGGAATGAACTTGAGTTCTATTCATGTAGGTGGTTCTCAATCTGTGGGCCATGACCCTTAGGAGAGTCAAAAGATCCTTTATATCAGATACCCTGCATATCTGATATTTATATTATGATTCATAGCAGTAGAAAAATTACATTTATGAAGTAGCAACGAAAATAATTTTATATTTGGGGTCACCACAACATGAAGAACTTCACTAAAGGGTTGCAGCATGAGGAAGGTTGAGATATGCTGATGTAGATCGTGCAGATTGACTCATGTCATTTATTACTCTTTTAATCTAAGGTCTTGTCTTTGTGGTTTCAGGAGTGTCGTCTTGATCATTTTTCTCTAAATGGCAATACTTGTTTAACATGCCTGAATTACTAACACAGTAACACTGAAATTTACAACCAAAAATTCACTCAGGAGTCAGGTCTTGTTTGGGTCTGTCATTGGTCAGCACATTATTTTCCAAGTCATCATAACAAGGAGAAGTTGTCACTGAGCCCAAGTAGCCCAGGTAACAACTTGAATGGATAAAAATAAGTCAAAGAGACAAGTAAGAACCTGGACAGACAAACTGGAGCTCAGGGGTCGACCTGAAGCTGAGTCTTACTTTCTGAGTCATGGGTGCAGGGAGGCAACATCACACTTTGTGGATGGTCACCATCACAGCAGCTATGTGATAAATCTCTTACTAGATTCTTCTAAATCTAGTTTCTTTGTCTCTAAAATAAAGGAACCATACTTCAGGCTTTTTTAAGATAATAAAATTTAATGTTCCTCAGAAAGAATAAATTAAATGACAGATTGGAAGTGTCACTTGGGTATAAGTTTAATGTGAATGTTTACATAAATAACTGTAATTTTTATCCCAGTATCTAGCATATATGGGTGTAATCCAATTTACACAATATTGGTGATTTTAGCCTTGGTATCTCCTACATAAATATAAATATTACTCAAAGCAAATATATATCTATCCCACCTTCAATATACAGTAAATGACTTCCCACATCATAAACCTTTTACTAGAGACATTTCTGTGTACCTAGGTTGCCTAGGAAATCCATTCTCAAGCAGTAGCAGCCCCACTTCCCATCACCCCTGCTGAAATAGTTAGCAAAGAGATAGCTGTTCCTCCATAAACCGAACTACGTCAGGAACACAAATAAGCCAAACACGAAAACCAGTACCATATTTTTTTTTAAATCCATCTTGAGAGCAGACCATACTCAATTGTCTGATAAATTGGCTAAAATTGGTGCCACTAGAATTGAGTCACTAAAGAGTTTATTTCTGTCACCATATTAACTGTCATGTAGCAATTGCACCTAATGAACTTAATATGGCTTATGGCCATGAACTGTTTTCTCTCAGAAACAAAATCTAAACGGTCTTGCATTTGCCCAACTGACATTCAGGACTCTGTTGGCCAGAGGCACACGAGGCACACAGTTCCATTCTAGCCTCTGGCTGGTTCAGCTTTATTCCATGTGCTCTTTCACATAAGACATTTACACTAATATACTAGGTATCTTAGCAAAATAAAGAGTCGCAAAAGAAATCTGTGGTTCCTTTTTAACAATTTCACTGTACATAAAATCTCTACAACTCAGTAAATTGTGGCTAAAGAGGAACCTTAATAAGGTTAAGCATGAATGCAACCACTTAAGGATGTTTACGGAGTCATCCTTTAAAGTAGAATGAATTTGGAAGAACTCAAGAGCAAAATTTAAGCATAACTTACCAATAAACCAGGGGGGAGATACTTAGCACTCCACACAACTTGATGCTCAACAGAGTAAAACAAGACAAGATCCTCCTGTAACTTACACAGACAGATGTGCTCAGCATACCTGAAAATTCAACAGGCTTCACACCTTGAAGGGACAGACATCTTATTCCTCTCTGAATTTCTCTTTCTTCCCCTCTATACCCTGACTGCTGAAGGATTTCAGTAGCTGACAGGAATATGCAGTCTCTTATTGTCCGTATTTAAATTTGGATGCTATTTCTCTTTCCTGAGTTCCTTTCTACAACACAATAGCTGACTGTGGAGCTGGGCTACTACCTTCCAGAAGGAAACCTCTCCAGTATAGCTTGGTACCATCCTCACCAAGAAGTTCAACAGTGACCCCAGACAAAACCATTGTTTTTGCTTTGCCCTACTGCTTTGAAGCTCTCCTGTGAAGCCTCTCCACTCTCATCCTCATTACCCTGCCTGTGTCACACAGCTCAAGGCTGCAACTCCATGGCTTAGAGGCACTAACCTCAAAATAAAATGGGAAAGTCTAATGCTGAAGCAATTAAAATTTCACAGTGCAAATAAATCTTCCCGATGGCTATTTGGCAATCTCTTCAAGGATGCTATTTCTCTACAACTGGTCCTTGCTATAAAGGTATTTAGCACCTTTTAACCCAAGGACACCAAAGCTTGTGAAAACCCAACCACACAGAATAAATCTAACTCAACAGTAGGTCAATAAAGCAAACCGGAAGTAATTCAAAGCAAACGCGGTGTTAAGGGTACAGAGGAAATGGATGGTGTGCAGGCAACAGATACTGCACCTTCTGGCTCTTGGGTGAGATCCCAACATCAGCAAGAAGGGGCTGAGCACAGAAGCCCCTGAAACAGGTAAACTCCCAAGGAAGTTAAAAGTCAGGAGCTCTAGCTGACCGATAACTAGGCTCTAGATAACTGCTTATCCATAACTGATTCTCAATCAGTGGGTCACAACTCCTTTTGGGGTCAAACAATCCTTTCATAGGGGTCACCTAAGACCAGCAGAAAACACAGATATTTACATTACTATCCATAACAGTAGCAAATTCATAGTTATGAAGTAGCAACAAATAAAAAATAATTTTATGATTGGGGATCACCACAATATAAGGAACTGTATTAAAAAGTCAGGTCATTAGAAAGGTAGAAAATCACTGGTCTAGATGGAAGCATCTAAATATTGTTATTGTTGGTACTTAAGACTTTCTTTTCTGTTTTTATTTACCTTTATTTCTTTTTTTAAAAAAATTTGGTAAGAGAAAGTGTTGTGCTGCTGAGGCTGGCCCCACCTGTGCTTACGTAATCCTCTTGCCCCAGACACCTGCGTGCCTGGGACTACCACGTCTGGTTGATTTTCCACTGTACCTGATGAACTTGTCTCTCACTACATTATCTTCTTCTTCTTCTTCTTCTTCTTCTTCTTCTTCTTCTTCTTCTTCTTCTTCTTCTTCTTCTTCTTCTTCTTCTTCTTCTTCTTCTTTTAGGAGAAATGCATGCTTATTTGCAAATAATTAAATGAAGTAGACACTTAACAAATGTTTGAAGACTGCCAGCATGAAGATACGTAACAAATTAAAAGGTGGAGAAGTAGCCAGGCAGTGGTGGCGCACGCCTTTAATCCCAGCACTTGGCAGGCAGAGGCATGAGAATTTCTGAGTGCGAGGCCAGCCTGGTCTACAGAGTGAGTTCCAGGACAGTCATGGCTACACAGAGAAACCCTGTCTCTAAAAACCAAAAAAGAAAAAAAGAAAAAATTTCAAGCACAACTGGAAACATTCACATAATTAAGGTAAGTTTTCTTTGCTTGGGTTTAGTTCAATGCCTGAGAAAAAGCTCGAATCAAACTTCCCTCTATCTGAGGCATCACACCCCTCCAAATCAATAACTTCTCTCTTCACGCTCTCTCTTTCATTACCATAGCTAGCTGCACCAACAGCGCAGCTCCACTATGCAGTAACACCCTTCCTATTTGACTACTGGGGCTCTTGGGTGTGGGCTCAATGTTCTTCTTCCTATGTGTACTGTACAATAAATACTATTCCCATCTATATCTTACAGATGCAGAAGCTAGGATTATAAAGATTAAGTCAGGATCTACAAGTTACAAGATTAACAACGGACCTCCTTTGCTAAAACTAGCCTCTAGTTCTTCTCCCCCTTTCTTCCATTTTCTACTCAAAACTACCCCAGACTTGTGTACCAAGGGAGTTTTTATATGACATAACTATGAGAATTTCCTCCTAGACACATCCCCAGTCAAGGCCAGTGGCAGATAGTCACATAGAAAATGGGTGGGTGGAAGGAAGCAAGAGCTGAGAGAGCCAAACCACCAAGATATCACTCAAGTATCAGATACTGGTGGCCACAGTGGGTGCAGTGGTGATGCCAGGGACAGATGTGACAACCAACATGGGGACAAATGACCAGGGTGAAGTATGTGATAAAAAAAGGGTGAGAGAGAAAATGAGGATAGAGAGGTCAGGATGGCCTTCAGTTTTGTATTCATAAGACTCAGTGAATGGTGACCCTGTGTATGTAAATAAAGAACAAGGAAGAAGAAACTAAATTGTCCAGGGTAAGATGGAAGGCCAGTGACCATTGGACATTCAACAAAGAGGAAGCAGGATGAGTATGGCTGAGTTCACCAGAGAGAATTAAGGCACCAATGTAAATTAGGGCATATTCAGCAAAATGAGATGGTCCAGGTCCTGTGATGTAACTTGAACTCTACTTTTAGATATTCTAAGGTGGTCAATAGCTTCAGAGGCAATATGCTGATAAAAAATATTATGTGTCAGATCCGCATAACATCTGTCTTCTACTAAGGAAGCAGTCACTTTAAGAAAATAATTTCCAAAAATATTCACAGGTTTAAAGATAATTTTAGAAACGTTATGTGCTCCTTCTGAAGAGCCATATGCACATCCAGCCAGCCCTGTACTGCCCCTTTCTATTCAGATTATATTGCTCCAGGCTATTGGTCTTCCCGTGCTATCCATTGAATGTATTCTTGGTTTAAACATACCAGCACGCTCTTTTACTACATTTATGTAGTTTTAAAGATAAGTGTTTGTAACCTCTCTTTCCTTTGAACTAGCCTACTTTGGAAATGTTATGATTTACCTCCTGATATCGTGCAATAATACATAATATTTTCATCTCCAAATTCGGTAGTGATGAATCTACTAGAATGTCTTAGGAACAAGGAAACATGTGTTTTCTTATTGAAGGACATTGTAGGTGAAAGAAGACACTAAAGAACGTAAAGGCATAAATTTATAAGCACGTAGAAGGGCTCAAGAGTGAGATGTGTTATGTGTGTATGGGCACATGTGAACAGGCAAGTATGTGTGCCTGCAGGTCACGTGAGGAAATCCATGTAGAGTCTAGCTATTCACACGATCCTGAATAGTCCCTAACCAGAAAGACTGCATTATAATTTATTACTTTACTGATGACCCTTCAAATGCAATAAAGAATCCAGTAAATCAGAATAATTGATAATTCAGGGTTATGTGGAGTTCAGGCTTATATTATGTAATAATATAAAAATATATACCCAGGTAAACATTGACCTTCATCCAGAACAACCCATTTCAGTGCTTTGGAAGCACCTACTGAGAATGAACCAAAAAGAAAAAATATGACCAGAGGCCAGGATTTTAGGCTGGTATTTTAGTGCAATTAAAAATAATTTTCACATTTATTAAGACTGACCCTAATTGCTTACATTGTAAAACTTAAATGATGGAAAATAGGCACTAAACTTAATTTATGATCCGGGACTTTCATTAATTCAGATTGACAAATTTCCCTAATAATTCTTTAGTCATTTTCTTAAGTGAAACATGCAAATGGCCTTTTTCCCTCAATTTTCAATGAGAAAAGGAGGAAGCAGACACTGACGGTTCCATTTTTCCCCTAGAATATAAATGTATCTATAAAATGTTTGGGTAGGTTCTTTTATGAATGAATCATTAGGGCCATAAAAAATATCCATAGATATAAATTCTGTTTATAATGTTCAGAATGCTTCTTTTCTGGTTAAAATTATGTAAAATTATCATGACTGAAGTTTTTTAAAAAAAAATAAAGTGGTCCAATTTAGTAATCTCTCTCTCTATTGAAATTCTGTACCTCAATAGTCAGCACAGGAAAAAAAATAGACAGACTCATTGCCACAATTCCCAATGTCCAAAATCACATGATCACAAAGGATCCAGATAGAGGTTACCTATAAACAAATCATTCTGTCCTTAAAGAAAGAAAGAAAAGAAAAACCAAACATCAACAACTACACCTAACCCAATTGCACTGGCTACAAATATTTTAAAGTAACAAAGTGACCTGGTCTAATTCTACATGTTCTATGAAGTTGCATACACTTTGTTCTGAAATATTTAAAAAAAATCTTAGACTAAGTTGTTTCTAAATCAAGGCCTATTTATTAGTCTTCTGTAAAGAAAAACAAAATACAGGGCCTAAACCCCTGAGACTAGAAGCAGTTCACATTGTACAACTTCCTGGTCCTGTTGCTTTGGTTTGGTTTGTTATTGTTACTGGTTTTGTTTTAGAATATCTCACAATCTTTACTCTTTGTTACTCAAAACACTAAGGTATCAGAACATTTTAGATAACAGGTTTTCAAATTACCATAGTGAGTCTGTAGGATACAATGTTTTAGAAATGTCACTATTTCTTTATTGTGTTTCTGTATATGCTATGTAGCTTCATGTACCCTTGTAACATGTTCTTCTAAATGTTTAGGTGTATTTATTGTCCTAATTGAAACTGGTTGCATAATCTCAAGTCATTCAGTTTAGAAAACAGAAAACTATTACAACTTTCTAATGCTATTCCTTAATAATCAAACTATTCTTTCCCTTTCTTGGATATTAAAAGATCTTTTAGTTTAATGATCTGAACTTTTGATACATAGGAAAATAAACAAGATGATAAAACTTTCATAAGATCTGTTAAGTCCATGTCTTCAAGTCTTAGACTAAATTAATACTTGTACTCTAAGACTTCATGGGTTAAAATACCCATTTACGCAGACGCCCTTGAGACCTGGCAATAGACGCCTCCTCGCAGTGGCCATGCAGCACTTTTACTGGTTTACTCAAGAGTAGACCTGAATTTACTCTTCAATGCCTTTGTGGGGGGGTGGGGGGGGAGAAGTCCACCAAGGCCACTCTCTGGGCAGGTTTGGCTCCGTGGAGCAGTACAGCATGTAGCTAAGGAAACACCAACAGAACTCCAGGCCAACAAAGCTTCCCATCTGGACACTTTCATGCACCAACACAAGCTCAACACCGGGTTTTCATCTCCATTTAAATTATGAAAGAAAAACTCATCATAGACCTCAAACCAGACTTCATGATGCATGCCTTTAATCCTAGCTATACAGGCCAGGATGGGGGAAGATTGTTAAGTTCAAGGACAGTTTAGCAATATAGTGAGACCTTATAAGCAATGAATAAGTAAATAAAAATAAATATAAGACATCATGTCCCAGTGTTCCTGATTCCAATTTTAAATTAGAATCATTTAACTATCTCAGTTTGACTATATCAATTTATATAAAATAGAAAACTTCTATCCTGCTATGCCAGTTCTAATTTCTTGCCTTTTCTTATAAGAATGAAAGGGCTCGAGTTTAGATGATGGAGACACAGTCTTTGGTAATGTTCCTAGATTGCTCCACAGCTATTACACATAGAACTTTGACATTAGACTGTTGATACAATACATACATGCCTATTGTCTTTCTGAGTCTGTTTCTTAAAGAGATTATTTTAAATATTAAAACAAATCACTAGCCAAAGGTCTTAGCATAGCACCGTTAAGTGTGGGTTTTCACCATAACCACCATTGCCAACACTGTCTTTGGACCAGTCAAATAAGCACCAATCAACATTGGATTTTCTACAGTTTATATTAAATGTGAAAGATTTTTTGTAAAACATTAAAGTCAAATGAATATTAGAATCACACTGGTAGGAATTATAATAAAGACAACACTACCATGCTGTGGGGTGAAAATTATGGCAACACAGTAGAAAGACCAGAGTTATCCAAATAATCTTATCTCACTCTCCTTGCCTATGCCACCACACACACACACACACACACACACACACACACACACACACACGTGCATGCACGCACGCACGCACGCACACTAACACCTGCAAACCAGTTGCCATGCATGCGTGCATGAGAAATTAACTCCACATCAGATGCAAATCAAAGGGGTTTTGTGAAGACATTTAGGGGATAGTAGAGTTCACAAATAGCTCTTAAATAGGATAGAATACTTTAAATGGGGAAAAACATGTTATAGCATGTCAGAAAATTTCTTTTCATCTCTGGATATAATTGAAAGAAGGCAAAAGAAAGATAAAGAGAGAACAGTTGTATCTTATAAAATCAATAACGATCACATCTGAAACATACAAAACGGTCTTGCTACTTAATAAAAGAGGTAAATCAACAGAAAAAATCTACTTACTATCAAATTTAAAAACATACTTTAAAAAAATATAAACAACCAATACACATTTGAAAATGTGCTCATCCTCGTTGATCAGCATACTATCACAAATTAAAGCAATGTAGTACATACTCATCAGAATTACCAAAAATGCAAGCCGGCATGCATGCTGGTAAACACACAGAGGCACAAGAACAGGCACTTTGGAAAGCTGGTATTTCCAAAGGTTAACCATATATATAGCCTATGACTAAACAATTTATGTCTGCACATAAAGACACAGCAGACATCTGTCATTCATGTAGGAATATACTGGTCAGGAAATCCCAGCTTTGTGAGAGACCCCCATCTCAAAAAATATGACATGGACCAAATGAAGATGACATTTAACCTTGACTCATGGACTCCACAAGCATACCCGCACATGTGCACACAATGCCATATAAATACATGGCTACATCTCACAAAGAGAGTGGTGATCAAAAGAGGATAAGTATCAGGGCTGGAGAGATGGCTCAGCAGCTAATCTTATGACTGCTTTCACAAATGACCTATGCGCAATTCCTGCCACACACATGACTGCTCAGAAACATCTGAAACTCCAGTCTCAGAGGGTCTGATGCACTCTTCTGGCCTCTGCTGGCACCAAATATGCACAGGATGCACAGACATACATTCACGCAAAATATCCATACACATAAAATAATGTTTGAAGGTGTCAAACATCAAAAATGCATACTATAAGCCACCATTTTATTAAGTGATAATAAAAAAAAAAACCCTAATGTCTGGTTTTAGGGGCAAATTTACTCTTGAAATTGAAAAAAAAAAAAAAACAATGGCATGAAGGAGCCACGGTAGCGTCTTACACCATATCTCTTGTGTTTAATTTCCTCATCAAGGTTGCTAGATATAGACATGTTCCACATTTTGTCCAGATGCTCAGACAAGTGGCTAGGTTAAATGGTAGAAGATTTGAAAATGGACATCAGAGCCAAGATTCAAACAACATTGAAAGTGCGGGGAAGCACATGCTATGGTAACAAAAGTAAGAACTTGGAAGGGCTGCTGAGAGACTTCCATAGTCACTAACAACCATCACAAAGGGCAACTAAAAACATTCTCCTTCCAAACACACTGGCAGAAACAGAGGCTTTTTAATTTCAGTAAAATTCAGACCATGGATAGGCACACACAATGCCCAAGCAATCAGAAGAAAAGTATTTATAACAATGAAACACAGATTATGTAACTAAGTTCAACTAACGTTTTCCCTATGAGGAAACTGGGGCACAGAAGGACTGAGCAGTGTGCAAAGTTATACAGAGCTTTGACTAATGACCTGAGCTGGAGGTCTGAACTACTTAGCTTGGGTTTTAAAAACTAAGTAGGTTCAATATCTGATTTGGACATTACACGAGTTTGAACATGAAAGGGCAGGGGTGGTAGGTGACCATGAAGTGTCAAAAGCCACAACAACTAGGATCCAAGAATTAGTAAGCAGAACTTCTTGATACTTTCTATTCATACCCAAGTTGATCAATTATCACAGAATTTCCTCAGTCATGAGGAATTAGGTCACAGAGTTTTATTGTTATTGTTTTAAGATAATGTCAGTATCCCCACAAGAAACTCTTTACTAAGAAAATCTATTGGCCCAGGAAAGTATGAAGCTCTCGAGCCCAACTATACTGATTAAGGAGGAAAGGAAGCTTTCCTGTCACTTGACACTCAGAACCAAAAGCAGAGCTGACTGTATCAGCATGTGCTGCTGATCTAACACAGAGACCTCGCCTTTGTGTACATTAGACTCATGAAGTCAAGCTAGAATCACCTTCACAACAGAGAAGAATGGCTATGGCTCAGTGCAAGACTTCCCACATGCTAGGACGTGGTATGGTAGAAGCATCCTGACTTTGTGTTCTTCATCTTTGCTGCTATGCATCTGAACAAGGTACCTCTCTCCACCAAGAATACCATGAAGCACAGGATTTACAGCAATAATGAATTTCTTTTGAGTCTCTGCCTTCTCCACAGAGTACAGGAGGAAAGCATTCATCTCACCAGGCAGCTTATTAGGATTAGCGCTGAATGAGACACCACAGAATGTCAGGCCTATCGGTTACCAAACACGCATCATACAAACTTTGTCTTTGCGAGAACCTCTGCTCGGCATTTGTCATCCACCTGAATAATTAACAAGTACATGCTGCCTGCCAGCGGCATAGGGAATTAATTTCCCCTGATTACATGCAGATCATGTCCATAAAGACTCCGACCACAAGCACTCTCTGTCTCTCACCGCTACAGGTAAGGACCCCACTGTGTAGCCTCCAGCTCTAAGATGATTTAGAACTCAGGACTGTCAAGATACCAAGGGTCTATGTACACTTTTTTGATGGCTGCTTGGAATTCTGCGCTAACTTATTCAAAGCCTAGGAATTTATTTTAACTACTTTTCTGCCATTTTAAAATAAAAATAATCCTACAGTTATATATGTTCACTATTTTTTAATTGGTGTGAATAACTGCACGTTATGAAAACCACACTCATTAAAGTTTTCAGCAAAGCATCTATTTCAGGAAAAAAAAATAACACCAGTGGTAAACACAGCAGAACTGAAACTTGAAACAAGTACCAGCTTGACAGGGATTTATACATACACTTATGACAGCAATGAATTTGGGCTCCTAATTTCACAAGAAATCAACAAGATAAAAAATGTGTGGCCAGCAACTGAGAGGGAAGATCAATATCATAAGCTAAATTCTTCACAATTGAAATATTGGCTTGCCGTTTCTAAGGAGAAACTGTTTCAGGAGGTCATACACTAACTGATGAAACTTTGTTGAGTGCATCTCTTTAAATGCCTATCTTCAAATAGTAATTTCTTATCTGCATAGTCAGTTCTATAATGATGAAAAGAGACTATTTTAGACCTTACTTAAAAGTTATTAATTAGTGTTATAAAGGAAAACAAGCTAATGAGTACTCTTCCTAAAAAAGTATAACTTTAAAGGAGGCTGTGAAGCCTTGTTATGTGAGGACAGCTGTCACTTTGCTCTGAGTATCTCCAGGTACATCCTTCTTTCAATGGAGACATGGCACAGACCAGCTTCAACTGTGGGCACTCGTTCCTGTTAAATATGGAAGGCTGTAGCGTAGTGAGAGAGAGACCCTTACCAGTCACAAGACACAGACACGTGAAGGGCAGTATGAGTAGCAATACACTCCTTATTCCAGTTGATGACAACATTGGGCACATATTAAAATATGCTCTTCCTGTCGTGAAAACTGATTCGTGTTGATAAGCTATGCTAACATTAAAATCACCTACTTTAGATTGAATGGCTGAGATTTCACTCTTCATTCAATGAAATGCTTTGATCCTTTGTTTGAAGATCTATTCAAGTATGCACGATGGTTTAATATATTTAAATTTGAAAATACATTTTCCTTTCAACTCTTACTAGATCAATGTTTGGAACTACTGCCTTCTACAGTTACATTTGTAAAAATTATGACTTGCAAGCCCTGTTTTAACATAGTTAACCAATTTAAATGCATCATTTGGATCAACATAAATCTTTTTTAATGACTGCACAGAAGTGAGGTGTTATACTTAGTACCTTTTTGCAGTAATATGATTATCTGTGCAGAAGTCATTAATAATGTCATGGTCAGAAAACAAATATCCTACATGAAGCTAATTTGCTAGGTTTGATTTGATCTAATTCTGGGAGAAATATAAGGCTTGAAATTTCTAATTTTAAAATATAGCTGAATGGAAAGGAACTACGTGTAATACCATTTTATCCATGTTCCCATAGCATGTTTAGTATTGTTGCCACTCTTATTGAAATTTAAATTGAAAACACTTGGCTTCGTCTATAGCCTGGAGACCTAGATCTCACTGCAGACCCACTGTCATAAGGCAACTAAAATTGAGGCCTTGGCCCCATCCTCTGGGCTATATTTTCACATCTCGCTAGAATCTGGGCAATTCACGGATGATTAGCAAATTAAAAGGAATGACAAACCTTTTCTCCAACTTTTCTAACTCTTATAATAACCTGGGATGGAAGTCTGTACTCCTCATGCCAGATTAACAGGGAGAGGTTATGTGGCAGGATAGGAAAAAAGATGAGGAGGCTTTATTTCATTAAGAAGGGGTGGAGGAAAATGACAAGGAATCACCCAAGGTCAAGCACTGGAATTCATTTTAAATCCAAGTGAAGGTGTGCTCAGTGCAGCATGGGGAGAGACTGACACATCACGTCACTGATCTGCTCTCCTCCATTGCCCTGGGCTAAATGCCCAAGTCTGTGTTTTAGATATTACATTTTCCCCTTCTTTCTCTACAACTGAGATGGTAACTCAGGGAAACTCCAACTTGGGAGCAAGCATCCCGAGTTTACTGTGATGTTTTTGGAAACAAGGGCTTCCCATAGAAACTGCCAAATCCTGATCCCGAGTCCATCCCAGCAACTAACAACTACAGGACAGTGAGACAGCGAACGGGACTGTTTTATAACGTGGTCCTGTGACAACTGCACGAGCTTCTGTGGCTCTGCCTGAGCTTCTCAGGTGATCTGATCCTCAGACAGACCCAGCAGCCCTAGGACTCCTCAAATTCAGTAGAAGAGACTCTGCTTCACAGCAATGTATTTAGCTAATATCCCCCTGAGGCACACAGAATTAAGGTGGCCAGGCACACTGTAACTGGGGAATGTCTTGACTAACATAGTCATAAACAGTAAACAAATCATGGATTGATTTGACACACAAAAGAGAAGTAGCTATGCTAACCACAGAGAAATAAAACATTCCCTCAAAAATGCATTTATATTATAAAAGGAAGGAAATACATAGACAACATGGAAAGGGAAATTTAAGACATAACAGGATATAAGTCATAATCAAAACAGAAAATTTTAAAAGTTAGGAAACACAGGCCCAGAGAATAATAGCTCGTCAGGTAAAGGCACTACTTGCCAGGAAGTCTGACAACTTGAGTTCGATTCCTGGCACCCGCATGGTAGAAAGAGAATAGACTCTTTCCCACTTGTGGTGTCTCCAAAAGCACAATATGGCACATGCACAGGCATGCACGCACATACGCGCTATTATTCTCTTAACAATTACAAAAGGACATTAGTTCTAGTGAAACTTGCTGAACAGCTAGAAAACAACAGCAAAACAACGGAAGTAAAAATAATAATTCTGTGTGCTAAGATGGCGAGGGGAGAAAAGGAGGGTATAATGCAAGGGATGAAGACTGACGTTTACACGTGTGGCTTAGTTGCTGCCATGAGCCAACCTTACTGAAGCAAGAGTCAACAGCTTGAGTCCCAAACAGAATCTGAAATACTAGACTAAAGGTCAAAATATATCTCCCTTAATATTTTCATAAAATAACTGTATACAAACTGTATACAAATAAAATAAGAAAAAAAAGCTTAAACTTTTGAGCTTTAAATGAGAAGAATAGAAAGGAAATGGTCATTAAATCAAAGCATACTCTATATGCACTATACAGTCCGTCCAAAACAACCTCGGTAATTGCTTAATCAGGATGTTCTATAACCCACACAGTCAACTGCATGAAGCCTCCAGTGCCCATTACATTGAAGGAAAGTGCACATCATTTTTAACATATGGTGGCATGTCCAACCCAGGGCGAGTATCTACAGCTTTCTGGGTGTCACAGAAGAGAAAGCGTAATGACCTTGTTCTGCGAGTGTGGGGAGAATGTGCTTATAAAATATATCAAGAGACAATATGCTTTCCACTCCTAGGAGACTGTTGGTAAATCTTTTTTATGAGTGCACTACGAGGTGAATAATTAACACTTCCAAGTGAAAGTTGACTACCATAATATTTAGTCAATGAATTGTTACAGTTGAGTTTTAACTCACATGAAAGTAACTATAATACTTTCAGTCATAATAATACATAAACATAAATCTAAAATAAAAGATAATGAATTCAGTTTAAAATGTCTTTTCACAGACCAGGTTGGTACTGGTATTTTAATATTATTAAAAAATGAAACAATATCAACATAAAATGCCTTTTCACAAAAAAAATGATATGCTTAATATTTTAAGAGTACAGTTTCTGGGGTACAAATCTATTAGGAAGAAAGAGGACTCTGCCTAACATATTTACAAACCTTTCATCACGAGACTCACCCACTGAGCTACATAAGAGACAGCACACGTGCCACACACCATAAAAGTCCAGAATTCCAGAGAGTTTCACAGCAAGGCCACAGAGCCCCTTCCCCTTCTAAAGGAGAATACTATGAGGAGACCCAGACCCATCACCTTTGAGACAACTGTACAGGTGACTCCTTGTGCTGTGCTATAGAAACACCTGTTGTCTAGATTGTCTCATGTGAAGAACAATGGCTTCCCTCTGTTAATTTTTGTTTTCATCGTCAGTTTTACAGAGTGAATGATGTGGGTGCTTCACTCTATGGTCAAAGTGATTCAGGGTCTTCCCTCTTTCCTCTTCCCCCTTTTCTTACATATGTCATTTCTTTGACAGAGGTTGGACTGATTGCCTTGCTTAGAAAGATTCTCAGGATATGGATAATCAAAGAATATTACACCTCTGTTTTCATGGGTTATCCTACACTCTACCTAGATACAGTTTTGTAAGGCAGTACTAACATATAGACTGTAACATCCTAACTTATAAAGTATAACCCATTGTAAAATGGAGGTCTTCTTGAGGTGGGTTTCACCCACAAGTTATTGTAAGTAAATTGTGCCTGCATTCCAATGCATATTTTTCTTTGGACTGACCACAAGGAAATTCTCAGAAATGCTGGAAGTTGACCTGACTAGACTCTCAATATATATTTAATAAGGTAGAGAAAAATCCTGTCATTTTTTTTCACAATTTATTACTAATTGTACTGATTTAAAATTCATGGTGAATGGTAGCCCTAGGGGGGACACATGTATCTCCTTGAGACATAGAAATAGAAAATATTTTATGGATGGACTGGGGCTGGGAATGGGAAGATTGGATATGGAGGGGGAGGTGAGATAGGGTTGAGTGAGGTTATGTGGGGAGAGACAGCTAGAACTGAAGAGTATCTGAGGGGTGCTATGGAAACCTAGCACAATGGAAATCTCCTAAAATATATTAAGGTGATCCAAGTGAAGTCTCCAAATAATAATGGAAACGGAGTCCCAACTGGCCATCTCTTGTCACTAAACAAAGCTTCTAGGACTGGGATTGGATTACATCCAATTGAGTTATTGGCCAAAGGAGTCCCATGGAAATTCCCAAACAATGCAAGTTGTTGCCAAGACAATAGGTTGGTTGCTCTCCGAAAACTGACAGCAAGGCCCTATTGCTGAAGTCAACACACACATACAAGTCACTGATCATGGGTAGGTGGAGCCGGTGCCTACATTGAACCTTCCTTCATCCCTACATTCTAGTGAGTTTGGTGCAAGAAGTTACTCTTCAGGCTACCAAAAGAAAATTCTAAGCACTAACCCAGCCACAAATCTTTTGATCTACAGTGCTGTTCTCTTTGCAAAGTATGCTAGGGCAATGGTGACATAAGCCTTATAGGAGTAAACAGCCAATATCTCATTTGACTTAAGGCCCACACCATGAGATGGAACCCATACCCAACAAACCAGTGACAAAAAAAACAGATACCAGATAGCCCAGAGACCTAGGGTAAAGTCAAATACTATTAGTCTCCTTTTAAAAAAAAAAAGTAGTGATAAAATGGTTCCTAATGATATTCTGCTATATATATATATATATATATATATATATATATATATATATATATAGCAGAATGCAGAATATCATTAAATATATATTTACACATATGTTTATATATACACAAAATGATATTCTGCTTATACTTATACATCAGTACCTTATTCAGTCATCATCAGAGAATCTTCCCCTGAAACAGATGGGAACAAACAGAAACTCATAGCTAGACATTATACAGAGAGAGAGAGAGCGAGAGCAAGAGCGAGAGTGTGTGTGTGTGTGTGTGAGAGAGAGAGAGAGAGAGAGAGAGAGAGAGAGAGAGAGAGAGAGAGAGAGAGAGAGAGAGACAGAGAGACAGAGAGACAGAGAGACAGACAGACTTTGAAACACACATCTGTAAATGGATGTCTCTATCCAGTCCCTTCCTTCAAAGCCCAGGGAAGCCCAAGGATGAGGAGGCAGAAAAAGCATAAGAGAAAGAGGGGATGGAGGACACCAGGAGAACAAGTAGCTCTAAATCAACTGGGCAAAACTCATATGAACTCAGAGACTAAGGCAGCAAGCACAGAGCCTGCAGAGGCTCCGCCAGGTTCTCTGCTTATGTATTATAGCTTTCAGTTTAATATTCTTCTGCGATTCCTCAGTGCGTGAATGAGTGGGTCTCTGAATCTGCGCCTTCTCTTTGACTCTTTCCCTTCTTTGGTTTTCCACCACAAATTTGATGTGATGGCTTTTGTTTTAGCTTATATTTTATTTTGTTGTTATCTCTTAGAAGCCCGTTCTTTTCTAATGAAAGACAGAAAAGGAGTGGATCTAGACAGGAAGGGAGGTCGGGAGGAACTGGGAGGAGAAGAGGGAGGGGAAAATGTAATAAAGATATATCGTATGAGAAAAGAATATATTTTCAACCAAAGCAGGAAAAAGAAACTGAAGTCATTTGTATGTCATAATTGGAAATAAATAAACTGTTTTTGGTTTTAAGGGTATATCAAAGGCAGCAAACAAACGGTATAGTTTAGTAACCTAGGACTCTAATTGGCTTGGGCTACACACATACATACCTCCCTTCTAATAGTGCATTTGGCAGTTCATGACCCTTATCTACACAGGCAATGCACACACACACACACACACAAACACTTCTTTCTTAACAAAGCATAGAGTGGTCTGTTAGCCACCTACCCTCCAACTTCACTGAGCTACACTCATGCTCATCTCTGAACAATAGGATAAGTTTTTTCCTTCCCTTAATTACCATGAAACATAGACATTTAAATGTACTCTGCTAATGTCTAGAAGCAAGAGTAAGAAGGCAAGTCCACCTTCAACTGGTTTCCTGTGTACACTGTGTCCTCGAAGTGAACTTTCAGAGAAAATCCCCTACTTAGAATTTTATGCCTATGCATAATTGGATGTGCATATGTTTAAAATCATTATAGGAAGAGACATTCACAGCAGAGAAATGGTTGTATAACTCAATCTGTCAAAATCAAAATAGAGAACCACCCAAAGTATGCCCTAGTAACCAAAATACTTTTTCTTTAACCTCATAAACAAATTCCCCAGACAATAATTGGTGATTGAGTAGTCCCTTCACTCATGTGGCTTTCTGTCAGTCTTGGCACTGCAGCCCTTTCTAATCTGTACTACTGTTTCATTTTGATTAACATTTCTTTGTAGACTGTGTGGCTTTATTTCATTCCTGGATAAGATGCCAAGAATCTAGAGACACCTGGTCTAACTGCCAGCCACCAATAATGTAAACATACTGAATATCTCACTCTTTGGGATTTAGATTTTACCAAAACTTCTGGTGTCTAAGAAAGAATCTGTCTTATGATGACTGAACCATATAACTCACTGCCCTGCCCCAACCCCACCCCTGGCCACACACACATTTGGAAGTACTCTTTCTTGGCATAGCTTTCAATGCTGAGTTACTAAGAGTTCAGACAACTAAGAAACTGACAGCATGAACTCCAGTTCTGAGAACCTTCAGTGGTCTTCTAGGGTAAAGGAGGATTAGAATTAGGATTCCATGCCTAACTGCTGTTGACAGAGATCAAATTGTTCATGAGCCTTCCCCAGAGCTCCTGTGGTCCTATCGTGCCTTCTTACACTGGGAGTCTACAGGGTTCTGGACTCAGGGATACCTGACTAAGAAGTAAAGCTCAAAGTCCTTTGTATCTTACAGAGGGCACTAACTTACAGACATGGCAATTTTCTCTATCAGAAAGATGAATCGTAGATAGAAAAAGGTACATTTTTAAAAGTATATGCAGCTTTAAGTTTGCTTACACTGCACCCTGACTCAGTTTGTCCTGTGTGGGGTCTTTTAAGAATAAGAGAACTATATGACATCCTCCACCAATCTGAAGCACCATCTGTAAATGAAACCACTACTCTAACTGCCTGTCCCAAGAAGTCAGTTCCAATCCCCCAAATCTTCATTCATGGACCCTCCAGAATAAGCTTTCAATCTCAAATTACTTCAGGTTGACACGGCCAAGGGACTGCCAGCATTAAGGCTAGTCCAATGTTCAGAAGTCTTCTGGAGAAAGGAGTGTAAACTTCACACATAACCACCTTGCTTTAAGCCCAGCACAAAGTCCTATGTAATCCTAATTTGAACCAAAGAGGTCTTGCCAAATTTGTAGACTTGATAACACAGTGCATAAGAGGTGTCAAAATCAACACAGTGAGACACAGACTGTAGATTATACTTGACTAAAACAAGAGACAAAGAAAGAAGTTGCACTCAAATTGGACAAGTTCTGAAAATCGTTTATATCAAATTTCCAAAAGAAATCTTCAGAAAATGTAAATTTTGGAGACAAAGTGAATGACCTTGCAGAGTCTACTTGATGTGACCAATTCTACCTGGATGTTCCTTCCACCTGCCAAGGCCTCCTCCTTTAACACTAGACCTTCTGTGGCAAACAAATCAACATACTCTCATGAATGCCACTAGTTAAAGGAACACCAATGAGAATCCATTTTAAACTTTTCAATTAGCTCCTGTCTCAGTTCTCTTTGGGCTGGTCGGTCAGCACTAGTCACCGAATGCCAACTGTGTTGATAACACAATTTTCCTTTTCATGGATGCTTTAACAGTGCTTATTTCTCACTGGCATGACCAATCATTGGGGACAATTGATCTTTTAATAAATCTTTAAAGAGAAATCATTGCAAGTTCGGTTGTCCAGGAAAAAGTCCTATAAATCAGTCTATGGTAACAATGTTACTTTGCTCTCCAGAGTATTCAATTTTGCTCACACCAAAATAACCCCAAAATACACAAGTGTGCCCCAAGGACTGTCATACAAAGCGGTTCAATAGAAATTGATTCATGCGCACCCAGAGCTATAAAGAAGTGGTCTACCTTATAAGACCGGACAGCACGTACTGACCGTCCTGGTAAACAAGGACAGATGTGAATACATCAGTTCACTAACCCTGTACTGTGGCAGTCTTTGATCCACCTTAAATTCTGGGCACAAAAGAGTTAAAGGCAATTTAGACCAGGGCATCTGAATCTTCAAGGCACAGAGGCTGTGCAAATGTGATGTGAATCTGGAAAGGAGGCTAATGGAGGTTCTTTTTCACTTAGGAAAGAAGGCAGTGTCTATTTACACAAAACAACCTCTGCAGAATGCTGAAAACCACTGCTATCAGGATGCAAGGCAGCAGCAAACTGAAAGTGGGGGCTGGAGCAGCAGTTCTGTTTGGCAGCTGGTAGCCTAACACATGAGTAACCTTCTCCGAAATAAGCTGGGGGAAAGTTAGCCTCTTTTCCTCTCTTAACCTGGGTAGATGCTTCAGCCCCCATATCCATACTGACTGCTTTGTAAGTTTATTCACACATTCTGAAATGAGAGTCTGATCTCTCATCCATGACTCCCAGAGAGTGCTCTGTGGAGCACTAGTCCCTTTGCTGAAAGTACTGTAAGATCAGAGTTTTCTGCCAATAGGTAGGATGAGGATGGGTTCCTAACACAGTTCCCTTCCTTTCAGTTCATGGTAGTCACCAGCTCGTTAGCAAAGTGTACAATGAGTGAAGAAGACCACTGGGAACTAACTCATTTGTCAAATGGCACTTATTAACAGCCTACAGGAAGTGCTATGGGAGACACTCGGACCTGGAAATAGGTAAGGAGAAAGAGCAGAGTAGGAACCAAAGTAAAGTAGAAACAGAATCAAACCTCAGGCTACAGCCAGGGCAGTCAAGAGTGTAGCTCTGTGGCACAGTGCTTGCCTGGTGAGCTCAAGGCTCTGGCTTTCATGCCCAGCTAAACAGCACCTTAAAGGTCTCTTGATGGGTTCCTCAAGTGTAACCTCCTCGCCCAGATCTTAGGAGCTCAGGCTAGCAAGCAACCAAGAGATGCCCAGTTTTGCCTCAAGATTTTAACTCATATTGTGGCTCTTGCATTTTGAATGTTTGGCCAAAGCCTCAAAGCTTCTAGTTGGACTTAAAACTTTGATTTTCTTCCAGGAAGTTTCTGCAGCTTCTTCCGATTCCATCTTCCTCAGGCCTACCCTGTCCTTACCATGGGGACATTCACTGTGACATTTGTCTCCCTCTCAACAACCTCATATATTGAACCTTGCTTCATTCTTGTAAAATAACATTAGAAGAGAATGATATGCTAAGCTCAGAAACATTGATCCATAAACTTTCTCCCCAGAAAGGATATGCAGAACTTTCTGGAGAGTAAGAAACACACACACACACACACACACACACACACACACACACACGTGTATTTATAATATATATATGATATATATATTATATATGATATATATAATATATAATAATATATAATATATATTATATATATTATATATATCATATATATGTATTTCATATATATGATATATATATATATTAATTTGGAAACATCTCTTGTCCAGAAGTGATAATCACACAGTAAGTACCCGGAGTCTGAGTGTTTGAAATGAGAGAACAAGGCAAGGATACCGGGTGGACAAATATGTACATGGAGAGGGGAGTAGAGGCCTGGAGAACTGGGGCAGAAGAGCACTTTGACATCAATGTTCCTTAAAACAATCTCACAGTAAGTTCAGGAGCTCAGGAGGCTGGGCCATGTCTGAAGATGCATGCATAACCCTAGCACCAGCAGAACCCTGTCTGTGCCTCACAGAGGAAGCAGGCTGTTCACAGAGGAAGACCAGTTTTCTGTTCCTGAGGTAACAGAGTCCCTGGAAATATGGCTTTACATAATTCCTAACGGCTTCTGCTATCAAACCTAATTAACTCCATAAGATACTTACTCTAAAGTCATTTTAAATTCTCCAAATTCTAATGGCTTAAGAAACCCATGAATTGGGATACCGCATGTTGCGTTCCCCTTATTTCTATGTGAATAGAAGTCTCTTGGAAGGAATAAATACTTAGAAATAATGTTTGCTTGTTGAGAATTTCTTCCACCCTCTCTTAAGTTGGGGCATATTTATCAGTTGTGTTACACCAAAGCTACTTTTTTCAAAGGACAAAAATTATCTTGTAGACACTTAACTATTCTACTACATCTTAAGTTATCTCTTACTTTCTCCTATTTAAGGAACTTGGTGGGTTATGCGGTATGGGTTCCTTGGAGTACTGGTACTCACATTACCAAATGATCTTACAGTTATAGTGCAGGCACCTTTCTAAGAGAATAGGGAAGCCAGTTCAGGCACAGGAGCCTCCAGGTTTGGAATGAATGGGAGAATTTGAGACTCCTCCATTCTATTTCTAGTCTCAAAGTCAAAACTCCTGGCGTATTATCAAATAAGTGGTCAATAAGCTCCACCCTGGAGACTGATGTAAGGATACAGCCGACACACCCCTGTGCAGCCAGAATTCCATCCACAAGTACTAGAACTGCACGTATTTTCAATGAAGGGTCTGGCAGTGAAAACAAATTTTCTATTTTATGGAAACTGAAGCCAAAAGGGGCAGAGAAAAAGGAATCTGAGTGCAACGTTTCAGCAAAGCAGCCCTGTCTCCCTTTAAGACACTCTTTAAGGTGCTAGAAACTGTAATTAAATCAGGGCCTGGAAAGCACTAAGCAGAGGGAAAGTGTTAATTAGTAAATTAGTAAGGATACCATTTTTAGAGTGAAAAGGCTTTCTTTTACACTTTTAAACATTTACAAAACACTCTTTCTCGTTAAGGTGCAATTTGGAATATTTATGGAAACGATTTTTATGTTTTCTTCTAAATAATTCATATCACTTTTCATCCAGTGAGTTCAGGATATATTCCTTCCCACACACCACCCTCAATTAGAAAAAAATGCATAATAATATAAAACGAGCCACACGTTACAAAGAAAACATGTAGAACTAAAAATTTCCACTCCAAAAAATAGTTCTTGTGAAGTTATAGATATTTGAAAGAATAAATATTCTATCATATATATTTCAGTTGAAAAAAATGCATTCTTACAAGTAACACATTGCTTTGGATTAATCAGATAAAGATGAAAGTCAAGAATTTTGCAACAGTGTTTCTTTCTGGCATTACTCAGTTATGCCTTCCAGCTTAGCATATTGTATATGAAGGATATCTTGTTAAAACAACTGTTGAAGGCAAGACATGCCATATCAGCTATACTCAGTACCCTATGGGAACGCAAATGGCCCAAAGTCTATGCTAATATAATCTTCCTGCTCCTCTGCTAAGCTACAACAAAATCAGTTTTTCAGTGGCATGAAAGCCTTCACAGAAGCACCATATTATCTATATGTCTTCCAGAAAGGAGAAGCATTACTCTGTAAGGATTATGTGGAATCAATTTACGAAGGTAAAAATTGTTAACAAATACCATGAAATAACTTAGTAAATAATCCCAGTCTCCATTTATCAAGTACTAGGTAGCCTTTGCTCCTGTCGATGGGATTAGTAAATTGGCACCTATGGGAAGATAAAATCCTCAGCCAGGGACCCAGGTAGCCTTTCAACAAGAATCTCTTTGTCTCCTAACACAGGGTCTCCCACACTAGCCTCCCTCTCAGGAGCTTCCTAAGTCTTCTGGAAGCCTTATCTCTTATTAGTGCCTGGGCATTATAAACTGTCCCATTACAAAAAATAAAAATACCTTGATTTTCAGGGGTTTTGTTTGGTTGGTTGGTTTGTTTGTTGTTTGTTTTTTATGATTGGAAAGGGTAATAGAAATATAAGCTATAACGGATTTGGAGTTGCCCCCTTCCTGGTATTTCAATTCTAATGATAATTGTAAATATAAAGAATTATTTATAAAATTTGTGTGACACTTTTATTGGTTAGATAGTTTAAAGCTTCATAGTAACTGTCATAGAAACATATAGTCACAGAAACCCTTTTAAATAGAAAAATTTGAAAACTAAGTTAAGCCTTTAATGCAATTCTATCTCTGACTGTACCAATTAGTTAAATATCAATATGTGCAGGTATTCAAATGTCAGAGATTCTTAAACTTAAACTTTTACTTCTCAAGCAAAGTATATGTCTGTGGACTTTGAAAATACTTTGTTAAAGGCTTACTAAGTTCTTAGTTAACTGTAGCATTCATACACTACCACGTTCCTTAACTAACACGACCTGAGTTAATGTGTAAATAAGCCCTTGCCCCTTTCACCAGCAAAACTGCCTGACACTTAGTGCAACGGGTGTACTTTTCTATGCTTTTTTATCAATTAAAAAACATGACTACAGAATGTATTCCTTTACTTAGCAGTTGGCTACCAAGTGAACCACAGAGGCCATGATGAGCCCTACAGGAGGGCTGACTTTCAGTGAAATGCTAGAGGGGTCAGCTTTATGAGCTCAGACCAGATGAGGAAGGTATGTGGGACACTCTTGAGAAATAAAACTCACATGGAACTTTCCAATAATAGATACAAAATGAGAAACTGCAGGGCCAACTACCCAAAGGAATGGATACGTTTTGAAATGATGCAAGCTACAATACTAAAATCTGCTAATAGGAGTGATTCCTCTTGCTCATTAAAGTCCCAGAGTTTGACCAAACATGTAGACCATGACAAATACCCCCATAGTCTAGACACCTTTAATAATTTAAACATTGGATACAAAGGAAAATATAATAAAGATGAGCCTCAGTCACAAAACCATAAAATATTTCTGTCACGATTCCTACATAATTCCTAAGAGCTGGCTTAGCCCCCGTGTTCCAATAATCAAAGGACTCAGGATATAAAAGATAAAAACCAACTTCCTGTATAATGGAACATCTCTCAAGTGGGGATTGTATATTGAAAAAAAATAAAATGCTATACTTTAATTACAAGTTCTAAGGAAAAGATTAAAGTAAGATTTGTTTCCTTCACCTAGATGGAAGAAATGGGATAAAGAGAGTGAATCCTGGACCTCATAAACAGCAGATCAGAAGAACTTTATGATATACACTCTCCTTAATGTGGTGGCTCTCAGGTAATGCATACTAAACTCACACATTCATCCCGTCATTAGTAAACCCTGATAGAGAGCTTTACGTTCCACTAGAATTGAAAGACAGTGTGTTTTCCTACATAGGCAGCAACTTATTTCAAGGTGAACCTGAAGGTCATCTACTTGATGATCGCCAGCTTCCATCTCTCCTCTCGTGTTAATGTCTAGTTGTTTCTTACATGTAACAGAAATTCCATATTTCTCACATCTTTCGATAATTAACCAATCTGTAGGATCATTTTTGCTGCCTGTACTTCGCCAGCAATGTCTCCTGAGTTGTTTTTGGTGCACTATTAATACATTTAAGATTTATTCTCTGGATGAATCCTGCTGAAAAAGTCCTGCAAACCACAGCCCCCATACAGGACTTGGAAGAGCAGCTCTCCAGCTCTCCAGTTTGCAAATCACTTTCATGGTATGCAAGGATGTCTCTACCCTACCCCATGTTCACACAGATGCCTTTCAATAAGCTGTGTCCCTGCAGACAGAAATTTGATACGGTCACCTTGCAATTATCTTTCAGCCTTTAAGCTATCCTCCTTCTTACATATTCCACACAAACACAGAAACTAGAATAGACCATACATTCCATTTTTCTTTGACTCCATGATAAGATACACTGAAAATGCATATAAAGCTACATCCAAGCTCCTTACCTCTTCATCAGGTTACACTGGTCTTGCTCCTGTCTAGTCAAACATGAATAGAAGAACAGTTGTCTTTCCCAGCCTCCATTGTTCATACACAAGCATAGCTCATTCATTCCCATCCTTCAAAGTCAGCATCAAGACTTATCTCCATAAAGAATAATTCCTAAGTTCCCCACAACAACAGATTTTCCTTTCTAGACATGTAAAAACTTGTGAGAATTAAGCCACACTTAAGATACTTCTTATGTCCTGTTTTGTCTCAAACCCTTTATCCTAATTATGTTACTTTTTTCAAGTCATTACATGTCCAGGTAGTGTCTGCCCTTGCTAATGGTATAACATCACCATGCTACAGAAATCCAGGTAGTCTTCTCATCACTGAACACTGAGAAGCTAGAGCAAACTTAGTGTTTAGTAAGCATTCACCAAGTAATTACTGAATCAGTAGCTGTTGCCTGTCATGTCACCCAGCTATAGCTTGAGACCTGAACTACCTACTACTTCCCCAAAGAGGTAAATACTTTCTTCACAAATAAATATTCATGCCTGAAGGGAGACAACCAACTTTCAAAACAGCTACAGTCAATTCCATTTTATCCAAATAAAGCATTACTATACAGTCCAGTGACTAGAATGAGACAAAAAGCCAATAACGGTGTAACCATCATTTAAATATTTCTGGTCTAACTCATTCTCTTTCCTGTTAGAATATCAAAACCATTTTATGTTTTTGCCTAAGTTGTAGAAATCAGAGTTTTATATTTTAGTTTATAACTTCTATAATAATTAAAATATAGATCATAAATAAATCTATACAAAAGAAAGTTGATAAGGCTCTTGTCTGACAAAGAGACAAGACAATGAATTCATTACCTATGTTAGAAAACTAAGCCTAAAAGCACTGTCTGTGTGTTACCCACCGAGCCACGTGAATGCACTTTTGTCCATCTGCCAATTCCATCCTGACCCACAGGATCTTCTGCTAGCTCAGTAACAAACAGATTTATACCAAACAATATTCAAGTTTTACAGAATGGCAAAATGCCACTTAAGGTTAGGATGAATCCACCGAACACATGTTCACTTGGAACTTGATACAGATTGAGGAGAAAGAATGGGTGTGACATCACAGCTGGGTGTGGCTCCCTAGGAAGCACAGACCATCAGGGTACTTCCAAGGCAAAGAGAATTTTGCCTTTGGGAATTAACATGTCTTAATGTTTACATTTAAGATTTATCTAAACTTTCAAATAGAATTCAATGATTTCCACATTTATTGTTTGGTACAGAGGGTTGAACCTAGGCCTTCACATGTGCTAGGGAACCCCACTATTAGTGAGCTACAGGCCTAGCTTCATAGAGTGATTCTGAACATTGTGCTTTGTGGGTAACTTGTATAACTGATAACTGAGATCAATTTTCAAATGAACCTTTAAACCTTTTTAGGGGTAACAGTTTTCCCATCACTACTCTAGAATGCTATAACTGAATGCAAAAATATTAATATTTTGCACTACTCATTAAATCAAAATTATAAAATTTTTAAAAGTTCTAATACAGAGTACAACCTTCAGAAGTTTGATAGAAGCATGAATTTATAGCCTCAATTGGTATAACTACCTTGTAATTTTGGAATTATTCAAATGACTTTTAGAATGAAATAATTTTACATTTATATATACACTAAGTTATACAGGTCTAACATTTAATCTACACATAAAGTTAATATACTATTCAAGAGACTATACAAAGATTTTGTACTTTTATGGTTTTTATATGCTAAACAATAGCAGTCACATTTATCCAACCAATTAAATAAACTAAAAACCACTGCAATTATATACTGAAATTGTTATAGAATTCATATCCTTTATTCATTACTCTAAAATGTAAAAACAAGGTTGTTTTATCATAATTACTACACATCATTCTCTGACTATTTCTCTGACTCAGTGGTTCTCAACCTTCTTAATACTACTACCCTTTAATATAGGACCTCATGTTGTGGTTACACACAATCATAAAATTCTTTTCATTGGTACTTCATAAATGTAATTTTGCTACTGTTAAAAATGATAATATAAATATCTCATATGCAGAATATCTGATATGTGACTCCATGAAAGGGTCATCTGACCACCAATGAAGTCATAACACATAGGTTGAGAACCACTGCTGTAGCTCATCATGATATAAAGTCACAACTAAAAACTTTATTCTGAAAGTCTTAGCTTATGAAAATATTTCAGAATGACCTCTTGGACTACTGTCTAGAATCTATTAAACAGGCTTATACATAGTTTCGATCTTTGTGTTCTTGTGACCATACAAGAGTGGTCTAGAGATACTTTCTATTCAACACTACCCATGTCTTTCTACTGTTTTATTCATATTCTTTTGTGAATACTCAAAATATCAATTACTAATGGTGATGAGAATGTTATTCCTATTGGTGATGACCATTAATTTATCATGAGGTTCAACAGTTGGGTCACAATCACTGGACAACAAGTCAAGTATGGACCACTCTCATTGGTACATGGGTTGTTTGACAAAGATGTACCAGTAGGTAGCAAAAACAAACCTAGGAGAATATACAGAGGCATGAGTTACTTCTTTCAAATACACACTAAAATGAAATGTCCACTCTCCACCTGCCACAATTATATCACACATCGGAAAAAGATATTTGAACCTGGGTAAAAAGGTACACATACTTTTATGAACTTCAGGATTCTCTCATCAATCTCCTTTAATATATTTATATTCATATCTGCATACCACGAAGTACATTTTAATCATACTTGGTAAAATTCTTTGCCACTGAATACTTTGCCTTCATGCTATGCTAATAAAAACAACAAAAAAACATCAGCTTAGACTGTGAACTGTTGTGCCTGAGAAGTACCACATGAGTGCAAACCCCAGGTCCAGAAAAAGAACATAACCCTAACTTTCCAGTCCAGCCAATACTCTGACACTCACCTCACTTGCTCTGTCCGTGAGTGATGGAATTGTTTGGACTTCATGCTACTTTCAAATAATGATCCACGAAGTTAATCCAAACAGCTTTCTAACTCAACATTTGCCTGCTACTTGTTACAGTTACTATCTGTATGCACGGTCATATGGAATATAGGAGACAGGTCCAGGATTACTGAGCTCAGACAGAAGCTGAGTGCCTCCCTTAAGTGCCATGCACAGGGAAAGCAGAATTAAGCTGCTCTTCAAAGCCCTCTGGTGCTAAGAGACTACCCAAGTTCCAGAGCAGCAATGCATGTGTCTTCCTGGGTTGGGAACCAAATAAGTTGCTGATGATAGGAGGGATAAAAGCGACAACAACCACACTCAAATAAAAGGAAAAAATGAACAAGAAGAAGGGAGATATTAGGCATCAAAGTATAAACATGGAGGGGAGAATAGTAATTTCCTGTGTTGGGGCAAAAAAATATTATTCCCTCTCTGATGTGATCTCATTGCTTTTATGTACTAGGAAAGTCATATCTATTCTGAAAATTATTTTTCTCATTTTAATATACATTCAACATTTTAAGCTAAAAATAAGAAAATACTAATATTCTTATGTATTAGATATTTAAATGTTGTTTGATAGTCTGTCAATCAAACACTGCCAGAAAGGCTGCTGACCAACCTCCATTACCACCACCAACAGCAGGCAGGTAACAAGACTGAGCACAATGAAATCTGTTATTTTTCTTCTATGGACAAGAGAGCAAGGTTTACTTGCAGGAGCCTGTTCATACACTTAGTCATGCATCCAAACAGGTTTGGGGTTTGGATGGCTAAGGAGTGGTGGGAGATGAGAATGTATTTAGTAGTTCATGAGGTCCCATGGTAAGCCCTAGATCACTACAAGAAAACAGGAAAACTTACAGAGAATGTGTAACATGCTCAAGATTGAGCATAGAATACGGAATAAAATGGGTTTTGCTATATCAGTGTCTCAAGAGAGCCTGGACAGTCACCCATACACTGTGGTACCCCAATTGCATTCAGTCCTACATAGAAAGAAGGCCCTTCCAAGGGGACTTTCCAAGAGTGAGAAGGGACTGACTGAATGACTTAACCACATTGTCCATTCATATTCTTATTATAAATATCCAATCTTCAAAGTTGTGTCATGCCTCATCTCGAAGTTTGTGAGCATTTTCACATATATGATTGAATGATGGATATAAGTAAGAGGAAAAAGAGAAATTCTGAAACTTAATCTTGGACTTAATGGTGACTTTTCTTTTCTATTCTTCTCCATCTCTTCTATCAAAAAAACCAACTCTCGCTACAGTGTACTTACATATAATAATAAATAAATCTTAAAAAAAAAAACAAAAAAAACCCAACTCTCTCCTTAAACTATCTTTCCCAGTCCCGGGTTTCACATGCTTTTAATCCCAGCACTGGGAGGCAGAGACAGGCAGATCTTTATGAGTTCAAGGCTAGCCTGGTCTACATAGTAAGTTCTAGATAAGTTAAGTCTGTATAGTGAAACCTTGTCTCAAAAGACAAAAATAAATTAAAAAAATAGAAATAGATAGGATCAGTTTCAGACTAGTCAAGGCTATATAGTAAGACTTTGTCAGAGAGTGAGAGAGAGGAAAGAAAGAATGGAAGGAAGGAAGGAAGGGGAAGGAGGAAGAGAGGTAAGGAGGGAGGAAGGATGGGAGGAAGGAAGGAAGAAAGAAAGGAAGGGGAAGGGAAGGAAGAAGAGAGGGAAGGAGGGAAGGAGAGAGAGAGGGAGGGAAGGAGAGAGGGAGGGAGGGAGGGAGGAAGGAAGGAAGGAAGGAAGGAAGGAAGGAAGGAAGGAAGGAAGGAAGGAAAGCTAGTTCAAGCTCTTTCCACTAGTAGTTCTACTATACTTGGAGTATGACCACTGAAGCCATACTGGAGTCTCCATCCAGGTCCCCTGGCCCACTCATGTCCTCTGAAGCATATGTGCATATGTGTGGCTAGCAGTCAGGCTTGAGTAGATGAATCAAGCCTTCTGAGGCCTACCAGCTTTCAATGTGCTATCTATCTACCATGGCCCTTGCCCATTCACCCATTGCACAATTGAACACCAGCTCCTCTATGAAGAGGAGCATGTCAACACCTCTTCAACTTCAGGGCCTTTAAACAAACACTCCTCAAACCCAAAATGTTTTATTCTCACTAGCTAAATGATGACCTCAGTCATTTTCTTATAGTTGCCCAATTGTTACCTTCCTGATGGGGCCACCCATCTTTGCTGCAGAAGACCTACCATCTTCCTAACTTCTGTTTCTGTTCCATGGCACTGACCACTATTTAACATACTACATTCTCCTTCATTCTTCATGCATGGTGTTTATTGCCTAGTCTAATGCTACCTAACTTTGAGCATTAAGATTATAAGTCTTTATTCACTTGAGCATCCCAAAGGGTAATTCCTTGTTATTGTAAGTACTCAAATAACAGGCCAATTTAAGAGAAGAGAGAGATCACTGTGGATAAAACTAGAGAGACTTCACAGAGGAGGAAAGACAAGGAGTCTGTACATGAGCTGTGACTGCCATTCACAGGCAGAAGCTGAGACAGCCTAATGAGACAAGGGAGCTATAAGGAGACTGGAGCAAGACTAGTGGTGACTTTGAACCGCTGGCCGAGATTACAGACACCACGCCTAAGGATGAACAGCCAATGAGCAAGGGAGGAGGTTGAACCCAGCACGGCATCTGGTAAGGTATTTCAGGAAGAAAGGAAACACTCACATTTGCTAATGTGGAATACCGGATACATAGGATCGTAGTACTTATGTATCTGGATCTAATAGTTAAAGGAGATATATAAGTCTCATTTGGCATTTGCAACAATCTAGACCTGAAGTGATGCGTGAGTTAGGAAAATGAGAAAATAAAAAGAAGTTTATCTAAAGCTCTAAACAGAGATCTGAGACAAAAGAGGCAGAATGAAAGATAATTCCAACCACAAAAATTAAAACAAGACAAGTGCAAGGTAGGGGAGGAACATTCTGGGGATGGTACCATGGTCTGCTTCCAAAAAATGGTTATGCTGTCATGTAGAAAGCCTTGATGGGAGATGGGGAAAGTCCTGATTGACAGGCCAGCCTTGTCATGCCACAGCCATGGCACAGGGTTTGTTTTATTTTATGCAAAGCATAGTCTACCCTGATGCTTTGAGAATCGATTAACTATTTCCATGGACGGGCTTACAAACTTATTAGCTCTTACCTATGGAGGTCAAATTATGGTGGAATGCATGGAGAAATGCAGAATCTGAAGTCAAAAGTAGAGCCTGATAAAAGGCAGCTATAACCAGGGGCCATTCTATCTATAAGTCCTCACAGAGGGGTAGAAATTATTCCATATCAGGGGAACTACAGTTCCTAGGCAGACATGTATAGTTTTACATGCAAAGGACACTGGTCTCCCTTCCTCTCTCTGTAAGGACATCCTGATATGTCCTAGGGTCTTGTCTTTTGCAGATGGTTCTTAATTGACCAGCCTTAACCAGAGAAAGATGTGTCTGAAGTAAAGCATCTTCCTGCTCCAAGGACCATAGTGAAAGGCAGCAGACAGGATTCTCTTTCCCTCCCTGCTCCTCCCTTTTCCTCCCTCCTTCTTTCCCTCTCTCCCTCTCTTCATCCCCACTCTTCCTCTCTCCCTCTCCAATGTATTTATGAATTCACCAGATTGCATCTTATTAGCTGTGTGAACTAACAAATTGACTTTGTTGAGCCTTCATGTTCCCCAAGTACAAAATCAGAATGCCGCCTGCTTTAGGTAGCACAAATGGACCGATTACAAAAATCCCGGGAACCAAAGGCTCCTGCTTGTGTCATGCTCATCTCTGTCCCTCCAGCCGCAGCCTCACCTATGTGGAAAAGCAGCAGACACAGACATAAAGTGGTAAAACTGTCCCACCATCACTGATCTGCTTGTCAGCACTGGATGCAGGCGCTGTCACCCCAACACTCCCCTTACAACAGTGTGCTAAGTGGAAACCTACCACTTCCATAGATACCTGGCATGTTTCTCCAGGGGATGAGACTACAAGCTGCTGCAGCTGTCCCCCCTTGTTACCCATCAGGAAGTCCCAGGGAGAGCATGCTGCCCTCATTCCCTCCCTGCTCCCCCGACTTTCCCTCTGTCATTGTTTCCCTCTCTCCCCCTCTCCTTCCCTGCTCTGTCATTGCTCTCAAGACTTTCTTTCCAAGGACATCCAAATGCCCCCAACACACACATGACAGGAGGCTTTCTGCCCCATGGAGCCAGACTCACTCAGCTTTGCCCTTAAAACTGTTTCTTAATGGAGCCAAGAGAGGCAGTAAAGAGAAGAATCATAGAAAAAAGACAGGTTGTATACATTCCAGTTTCCAGCAGGGCAGTACTGGGCTGTGATTCAACAGAGCATGCCTGACCACCAGTCGCCAAAGAAAGGGTACTGTGGTGAGAGGTTACATCAGTAGGAATACTCAAGCAAAGCAGAGACAATCACCAGCTTCAGAGTGGGCCACTGCATTTGGTAACATGGGTGGGCAAGCAAAGAGACTGAGGCCTGGGGAAACTTTGCAAGAGTTCTGAGGAAAGGGAGAGGGAAAAGTACTTCTTAGAATGTTGCAGAGAGGGTCCATTTGGTGACATAAACCTCAAACACCAAAGCATCCTCTATGTCCTATATCCTATATGTCGTGGAATGCTCATGGATAAACCACCAAAGCAGCGTCCTCACTTGACCTCCCATGGATCAAAAGCCTCAAACCACCCAGACCCCTCCTTGCTTTGAGAACCAAGAGCTAAATGTCTCATAATGCAATATGCAAAATTCTCTTTTTCAGTAATCGAGACAATGGTGGCACAGAGCTGGCAGGTGAGAGAATATGTCAGCTATTCTCCTGCACATGTGTATCTGGACCTTACAAGGATATGTGTTTCTATATTCTGCCACACTCTCTGAGCATCATGTTCAGCCTCTTATAGGATTTCCACATTCCAATAGTGTACTATCTCTAGATAAAAATAATAACGAGCTGGTAAAGACTCTCTTTTTTTCTGCTGCAAATCTTCTCACTAATCAGTTTAACTCTGGTTCTTGCCAGAGGAATTTAAAGTTCCCCCCAAAACAAGTGATAAACATCCAAAACCTTGACACAAGCTACACCAGCAAACGCACCTCTGCCAAAGACAGTTTGCATGCAGGAATACACCGCATGGCCTCCAGCTTCCCCTGCAAACTTAGATCTGGAAGGTTCCCAGATAATCCATTTGTGGATCAATGCACAAAAACCAACCCCAGAAACTGGGTTATGCCTGCAAAGAGGACATGCAGGTAATGCAATGGTACTAAATACAGCAAGGACAGACTGCAGCTTGGTAGCAGTCGCTACTTTGAGTGTTACAGATACAAATGGCAGTGCCAGCATTTCTTCCCTTACCTTCTGCAGGACTAAAATACATTACATCTGTATTTATAAAGAACTATCTCTGCCAGTACCTGACAAATACAGAGGTGGACACTCTCAGCCAACCCCTGGACTGAGCACAGGGTCCCCAATGGAGGAGCTAGAGAAAGCACCCAAGGAGCTGAAGGAACTTGCACCCCCATAGGAAGAACAACTATATGAACCAACCAGTGCCCCAGAGCTCCCAGGGACTAAACTACCAACCAAAGAGTACACATGGAGGGACCCATGGCTCCAGCTGCGTATGTAGCAGAGGATGGCCTTGTTGGACACCAAAGGGAGGAGAGGCCCTTGGTCCTGAGAATGCTCAATGCCCCAGTATAGGGGAATGCCAGGACAGGGAAGCAGGAGTGGGAGGGCTGGTGTGTAGGGGGAGGGGGGAGGAGATAGGGGGTTTTCAGGAGGGGGGTGACCAGGAAAGGGGACATTTGAAATGTAAATAAAGAAAATATCTTTTTTTAAAAAAGAGAACTATCTCAGAGAAAAGAAAAAACTGAAACACTATGGCTGTGAAGGGAAACACTCCACAGACGACCATGGGTCTAGAATCAAGCCAGATCCATTTCAGTCACCTGAAGTAAGGATGAAATGCTACCACATGAACTTGTGATCACAAAACGAGTAGCTCATCATCAGAATGAATGTAATTCTTTTTGCTCTGAAACATGAACTAAGTCCAAAGATTCAACTAAAAGATATGACTATAATACACATAAAGCTTCCATTATAGTGAACACAGTGTCTTACAACCATAGTTCATGCATGACTACAAATTCCCAGTTAGTGTTAAAACCTGACCAGGGGCATAGCTGCCTGTCTCTAAGCCACCTTTTGGGGACTTTGACCACAGTCAGCAGTGTCTATATACGGCTCGTTCTACCTCTGTTCCTCCCAGCACGCCCTGCTCTCTTCTCTCTGATCTCACACGTTTGTGGGGTTCTGCACTTGTGTCCCACAGGTGTGTCCATAAAGAATTACTTTCTAAAATGTAAGTAGTCACTTCTCTCATGGTGAACATACACACTCCAGTGAAAGCAATTAATATAGCCTCATTCTAAACCATCCTGCCTCTCGACTTCCATTTTTTTATTCTCTGGCATTGATACATCCTAAATTAGAAGTGGTCTACTGCATACACGGGACTCCTCAAACTGAAGAAGCAGTCAGTTCAAGGGATGGTTTGAATTGACTTCATAATGGGAGAATTCTCCTTGATGTTTGCAAGTCAAAACGACTAGCCAACACCAGCAAAAGCTCACAGTCTTCCTTTCAAAGCACGCAGAATAAGCCTCAAAGACCAATGCGAGGGAGCTGTGCACATTTTTTGGCTTCCTTCCAACCGAGCTGCTGCGTGATTCCCCGGGCTGTGTGTGCTGCACTCTGCTCCTCTGCTCCTCCTGGTTCTCACAGGGTGACTGTCCTACCTCCATCCTGACACCATTGCTCCGCCCTCCTGGCCAGCCTCACCTTTTTCTGCCCTTCCTCTGCTCTCCTATGCCTACTTTGTAGTAATGTGCCACACCTGGAATGCCCGCCTTTCAACCCAAATCACTCCCTTAGGCACCTCTGCCCATGCTGAGAGCCTTGACGCTCTCTCGATATGAAAAGGTCAGTGTCTAACATGCAGATTCTATGGGGTGCCGAACAAAGTTCATCCTCTGTGTCTAACTCTTTTTGATTCTTTGTCATTGTTTGCTTCAAACACAACTGGCATATGTTATCCTAATATAATGCAAAAGATCATGTAATAGCAATCAATCAATCAATCAAGCTAAAGAAGTTGCCAGCCCTTCAGCACAAGTGACCAGTTACCCACACCTGCTCTATGAAGCACATACACTTGATGCTCCTTCTCTGGTCTGACTCATGACAGTATTAACATACAGACACATCACAGTCATATAACTATGGGGTCATCTTCTCTCCTCTTCCTGGGTCCTGTCCATTTCTAGACACAAGAATTCTTGGACAAAAACAGGCGTAACATTAAACTGACTAGAACACCCACATTCAAGATTTGCTATTTTGTAAAAGAAAATAAACCACTCCTTTAGATTTGTTCATTGTAACATGCAGAGTCCTAGGTAGACAGCTTGTCCACCAGAGGCATTTACTACCCAAGCCTGGAAATCCAAAGTAGATTCCCAGAGAAGAACCTGGTGAAAGGAAGAGAACTGACCTCCAACCTCCTGGAGTGTACCACAGCCCACGCACCCCTTCCCCACACACACTATATAAACAAGATGTTAATTTATTTCACTGCAGAGTTCTGAGGATAGAAGTATTATCGGTTGACACAGATCTGCAGTGGGGAGTGCATAGCATGGTTCTCCATGGAGAGGACCATCTTTTGGAATGAACATCACAGAAGAGGGAGAGGGGTTTGGGACAGAGTAGAAAGCTGGAAAACTACCCTTACAACCCTGCCAACTTGACCCTGTTGCTTCAGGCAACAGAAGTTTAAGGTACATACAAACACATTCTCAGTCGGGGTCACTCAGCATTAGCTGCACTTCCGAGCCACAGTCCCCTGGATGGGGCCTTTTCATTGAACAGGAGTCTTGCAGTGCTTACTGCAATGTGCCTCATGCCTTCGGGCAATGTTGGTGACAGATGGCAGTCCCTCAGAGTCAGGCTTTACTGAGTACTGGTGTGCTGACTATTCTTGAACACAGCCTAAATAATATGCTATTTTACTGCAAATCCATGAATCACCGGGGTTCAACTATATCTAAGGTGTATTGCAACTTAACCTCTGGAGTTCATATGACCCTTTCCAACTTTGTTAATCTTCTTCCATTACTTTTTTTTTTTCAGTGCTAGAGATCACATCAGGGTTTTGCACATACTATGTAATCAATCTACCACTGAGCTACCCCTCCACACACACACACACACACACACACACACACACTTTTGAGTGTGTGTCTACATATATGTGTGTAGTATGTGTGGGTTCTTGTATGCACGAGACTGCACAAGTAAGTGTACATATGTATACGGAGGCCAGTGGTAGATATCCGACACTTTCCTCTATTGATCTCCACCTTATTTTTGAAGACATGGCTCCTCCCTGGACCTTGAAATCTTGATTGTCTAGACTGAGTGAGCAGTGAGTTCCAGGACTCCCCATCTTCATCTCCTCCCACCCCAGCATGAGGTTACACACCCAGGCCACCATGCTGGACCTTGCTCTTGGTGTGGGTGATGGTTAGGCCCTCATCTTGAGTAGTGGATACATTGTTAGGTTTTCTGTAACAGGATCGAGCTGTATACCTCAAGCTAGCCTGGAATGTAAGATCTTCCTGCCTCAATTTCCTTAGTGATGGAAGTGCAGGTGTGAACCATCAAGCCTCGTTCAAATAACCTTGATACTTACAGTCTTCTTTCTACAATGCCATATCCTATGAATGAATGTTTCATAAGCCAAACACTTTTCTGTTCTTATTTAAAAATAAGACTTGTCCTGTGAGGTGACTCAGCAGGTAGAGGTACTTCTCACCATGACTGATGACCTGAATTTGACCTCTGGAACTCACATGATGGAAGATGGGATACAACTACCATAAGTTGTCATCCTCTGATCTTCATGTATGTGCTGGGGCATGCTCTCTCCAATGCATGAAATTAATTAAATATAAATTTTATATATCTTGTTAAAATTTTATTTTACCTTAAATGTTTTTGAATTCATATGATTTTAAAAAAATTCATACAGTATATTTTATCATATTTCTCCTCCTAATTCTTCCAAGATACTCCCCACAAAATAAATAAAATTATAATATACATTTTTAAATAAGTAAATAAAACTGTTTATCTTCCCTTTTCTGATTTTCTACATTGCTTTTACTTTTACATTTTAAAGATCGAAAAACCCCACAAATTGTCTTAATCTGGAAAGACCATTGGCTCCTCCCAATCAAATCCAGTAACATATAAATGAGTTTGCTAAAAATTAAGGTATATTATTATAATCTATTGATGCAGTTGAAATAGAATTTTCAGTAATCAATTAGAACTTTAGGAGCAGCTAATAATGGGTTTTACAACTATACTTGTTTAATAACTTTTAGTATTTTTGAAGTTGTCTAACCATTTGAAAAATGCCAAGCAAAATTTTAATGCAATAGACATTCACAATAGTTACAAAACCACAGGCTAACCAACCCTGGAAGGATTCTGAATAACACCATGCTGGTGAAGGCTGAGTAACCTTGTGGAAGGCATGCTACACAGCATTTTCCAGTGTGTGTGGTATAGAAGCACTTCTTCTAACTCCACCTGTCTATCACAAGGTCTTCACATGGAAAGAGGTGGATGTACCTGGACTGGTCTGAATTGGTTCCTGTATATTCCTGGATATGATACACAGATTGTACAACCTCTTCCTACTGGTGGCCCTTCCAATCTACTGTACCCTGGATATATAACAATACAGGCCCATATGTTCTATTTATACTTATCTACCTGACCCTGAATAACAGCATTTCTCATAGAGACCAAAAGGAAACACATTTTCTCTCTTGACCTACTCAGCACATACATGTGCAGTTGAATCTACACAAGTGACTGAAACAAAACAGAAGCTTTAACAAATAAACATGTGCTAACTTACAACACGTGAAAATATTCTGTTCTTTTCTCTCTCATCACTAAAGTAAAGCCATACCTCCTGTCTGGGTTGTGACCCAGAGTTCAAGAAAAATTCAGCCACACAGACTCCAAGCTCACTGAAGACAGGCTTATATGGCATTTGCCTGAGTTATTACTGTGCCTGGTAGTGATTATGGAGGTCCAAGAAGGCAAAGCAATTTTCCCAAATATCCAAAAACTATAGTTGCTAAATGATGCCTCGAAACAAAGGGATAATTCATGTCATCAAATCAGGATGGCTAATGCTCCACAATAGAAGCTGGACAGTCTCCCAAGACAGCTACTCCCTCACCAGAAACTGACAATGTACTCTTTAAAATCTTGTCTTTCCCCATCACTGACAAAAGTTAGCCCATTGCTCACCAAGGTTTTGTGTCTCTGCCTAGAGAACAGATCTGAGTGATGATCCGTTTCCCTGTTCCTACAATCCCTAACTGCACTTAAAGATGCCATGTCTCCAGGCTTCTGAAGAGCAGAGCTATGTAAATACTGGATAGTAAATAGATGGAGTAGACAGTCTCGGTCACACACACTAACACCAGCTTCCCAAGAACCAGAGATACTAAAGAGGTGAGGTAAAGACTCAGGAAAATAAGATCTAAAACCAGAGACTCTCCCCATCAGCACGTCTGCCACTGCATACTCTCTACAGGTGCTGCGGAATGCACAGGGTGACAGTTCCAGACAATGCAGTTAGGCATCCTCACTAAAACACACACCACTATTAATCATCTTAGTGACAGTGCTCCAGTTGAACATCGTGGGGATTTCCTCCCCTTCTTCATCATTTATTTGCCAATATTTCCTTGTTATGAATATCCCCCAAGTGACTTTCCCCAGCAGTCACAGCTGTGCTGCCTACTGTGCCTACCTCGACTGCAAATACCACTGACTCT